>CM047592.1:13741884-13777080 GCA_026184515.1 Peronosclerospora sorghi
CCATTCCAATGCACTCCGCCGACCAGTGAACCTGATTTCTCTGTCGTCCGTCGCTAACCGTTAGGTACCCGTACCTAGTCGTGCCTTCTCACGATGCCCCGTCTATGTCCCGTCCTGCACCTGCCGTTGTACACACAGTCACACAAACACAAATACACCCACAGTGGTGCCCATAGTCACACCCACAATTGTGTACCAATTTTATGGCACACTTCACCACAGCCGCCCTGAGCCTCGTCCCAGCCGAACAGCAATTGGAGCGAGGGTCTATCATGCCGTTGGATACCGTAGATCATGCCACCGTTGGTCGTGTTGTCCACACCCATCAATCCTGACATCATCGATCAGGCGATCAGCACCCATCAATCTTCCCTTTCCCCGCCGCTCAGGTCCCAATCAATCAGGACGTTACCGTTAGTGGTATTCCCCTCGCGATCAAACGTCCATCCTCCAGAAACCGTGACATCAGCGATCAGACTCTCTCGATCAGGCATTTCTGCATTTCCATCATGCAAGCGATAACGGACGACACCCCAGCGAACACCACCAACGCTCCTTCCCTGGATCGAGCCGCGGTTGATCAGGAAATCGCCGCGATCAATCAGGCTTACAGCCTGCAGGAGGCACTCCATGCACGCGATGAGCGGATCGCTGTGCAATGAGCGAAGACACTATCGTGATGCTTCGTCAGCAGCTCGCTCACGCCAACCGTAACACGGCGTATCGTGATGCCGAGATCGAGCGGGCCACCATGAAACAGCTTGTGCCACTACGTGATTTTGTCGGCGCTGCAGTCAACGATCTCAAGTCCAAGCTAAAAACCGCCAAGAAGACCAGAGCTGATCAAGAAAAAAACATGGCTGATCATCGCGCCCAGATCCGCGATCTGGAAAGCGGTCGTGATCGCGATCGTTATCTGCGATAGGTGCAAGAAGAGACTATCGCTGATCAAGCGCAAGAGTTGGATCAGCTTCAGCAGCGCATGAACGTAATACAAGAAGAATACGATCAGGCTGCTTCTAAGAAACAGCGTTTTGTTGAGCAGGCGTTCAAGCTCAGCGCCGAGGCTGAAAGATGCAAGAATCACTGTGATCGCCTGCGGAAGAAGAATAAGAACAATCGCCTGCAGATGGACGACTACACCGCCATCATAACCCAGATGCAGGAGTTGTGCGAGCGGGTCGAGGGAGTGTCAGACCTCAAGGCTGAGCTGGATGATCTACACGCCGTATATTCCCAGCTGGAGGAGGAGCTTTCCGCCACGCAGTGCCGCTTCGATCAAGTTTCTGCAGATCGCGAAACGCTGCGCAATCAGCTGCGACAGGCTCAGGACGAAGTTATGCAATTTTGCTCGTTCCACTCGGACCTTCAGGCCCAGTTGGCTCGTATGTCCTTGCAGATGAAGATCGAACCGGTTGCCCGCACCCCTCTTGCAGGTTCTAATCAGGCTGCATCGTCTGCTGGCCTTCCCGCTGATTCTCCAGACGGCTCGATCAGCCGCGTCGCTCCTTCGTCTAAAAGACGCATTCAATGTTCCCGATATTCATCTCGGTCCAACCGGCCACGCCTCCTTTCTCCCATTTCGGAGGCGAAGTCGGAGGACGATGATCCTCCAAGTCCTGATCAGTACGATGAAGGTGGATTCCCTGATCCTATCGTTTCCATTCCATCTACTCCGACAATTAGCGAGTCGTGAGCAAGGATTTGCTGGATCAAGGCTCTACTGGGTTCCTTTTTCCTCGTACGGTGATTTCAAGTCGTTGATCACGTTGCCTGATGCCACTCCTGCCGTGGACTCCAAGTCAATCAGTGGGTTCGATCTGCGTAGCGTCACGGCTCAAGTGGTCTTTGACTACTTGAATCTCCCCGAAGGATGTTGTTCCCAGCCGCCACGCATGCCCCTCCGGCTGATCAGTCGTTTGGTTACTTGATCACGCAGCCGGAGGTGGAGCGGTTATATTCCCAACGCCTCTGGGACATTTTCACAACCATGCTGCCACCCATTTCTTTCCGCTCAGTCGGCTGGTTTGCCGACTTTGAATTGAAGTACCGGTCGTTTCTCAACCATCACGCGCTGGCGATCTGGGAGTCGACGCATTATCTCCCTATCTAGAAAGGCCTTCGCGAGGGAAATAACTTCTTCCGGGAATATTACAACGATCGACGTCAGCGCAGAAGTCGTGCCGGGGCCACATGGAAGAGAATTGTGGAGTTTGTCCTGCAGGGGATGATCGACGGGAAGTGTGATCTCGACATTTTCCTGGACCCGTCGATCACCCATTGTGCTCGAAACCGTCCTTTGAAGTTTTCCCCGGCCGACTATGGGGCGTGGTACCCCGGGTTCCTATCGGACCCGCCACCTCGGTCCCTATCAGACGCGCTGAAAGAAGTCGATGACTTTGAACCTTGGCGGGTTCAATATCGTCTTTCTCCCGAAGATCCCCTGGCAGTAAGATCCCTCGTATCAGTAGTAAGTTCTATGGGTATGATTAGTCGGTCGATCACTTCCCTTTAATCAATAAACACTCTTGATCATGTCATTTCCAACTATTGCTTCGTTACTTTTCAATGCATAATATAAATCGGCATTCTGTCGGCTCATCTGCCGTTACTCCATCACTTTACCTCGCAATATCCATCGTAAATACACCACTTCAAGTCATTCATCATTTCTTCATCAATCGTGAGTTTCATCAATCATTTTCTCCAATCGGAGGTTCTTCGATCATAATTCCATGATCAGTCCGTCGATCACGCATTAGCTGGACTCTTCGTCCACTTGCATTGCGTCAAACCGATGTCTGTTGACCATCTTCCTCTCGAAGGCCTTGATCAGAGCATCATAGTTTAGATCTGCCTCGTCTACCCACGACGGCTCAGCATATCCTTTCCAGTAGACTTGATATTCGCGTAACGTTCTTCCATACCTAGTCCTTCGACCAGATCGGACATCGGTGATACGATCAACTTCAAATTCATCTGGATCTAGCGTCCTTTCCCATCTGTCTTCGAGTAGCAAAGCTTTGTCAAAGTCGAAACGATCTTCTACCCCAGCTGCCAGCACAGAAGTAGGGCAATCTGGAAATTCCTTGACCAATTTCAACTTGGACAGGTGTACCACTGGGAACATGCGATAGTCGGTGCCGGCCGTAACCAATCTCGCTGCATGATTACCGATCACCTCGTCGAATCTGAAGGGTCCATGCCACATATGCGCCGGTTTCTTCGCGAACCCTTCTTTCACCCGATCGAGATATAACCAGACCCTTTAGCCAGCTTTGATCTTGTGTGGTGTCACTTTATCATTGTGTTTCTCTGCCCGATCAACCAATGCTTGGTGCAATCGAGTGCTCAATTGATCACGGCCGTATCGGTAGTCTTTCTGCAACTTATACCTCCACCGACGAGCATCCCGGTCTTTACGCCGAATTCCACCCAGTTGTAATGTCGATTCCAACGATGATCGCGGGTCCCACCCATACACCAAATAAAATGGTGTTTCTCCACGAATACGATCAGGTGTTGAGTTTAGCGCAAATACCAGTCGCTCTGCGTACGAGCTCCAATCTTTCTGGCCGACATCTGATACATACATCTTGATTGCCCGTGTAATCGTCTGCACCGTCCTTTCCGCCTTGCCGTTCGCCTGTGGACGGTATGCCGTAGTGGCACTCTGTCGCTGTCCCACGATCTTGTTGAACGCACGAAATACTTCCGACATAAAACCGGGCTCCCGACCATGCCTGATCACCTCACTAGCCCCAAATCGTCGGAACACACATTCTTCATAATTTTCGGTGACTTTCTGCGCTGTGCGGGACGATCCAGCTTTCGCGATCACCATACCCGTGAACAGATCCGTTCAAATCAGCACTTCCGTATGTCCAGCCGTTGATCGGGGTAGTTACGGGATATGATCCGTGGATATCACTTGGAATGGGTACGTGGCCTCGATATTCCCCGGCGACATGCCCTTGATCGTAGGCTGGCCCTTCCACGTTTCGCAATCTACGCATTGTCCAACAAATCTCTGTACGCTTCGAAATAGACCACGCCAATGAAAGTATCGTCTGATCCGCTGATATGTAAGCCCTATACATTGGTGTCCACCTTCCAAGCTCACATGATAATGGTGGAGGACATCCGCATGTATGGTCTCAGTTAAGACCAGCTAGATCGAAGAGCGTCGATCGTCTTGATCATCTTGATCATCGTTGGTTTTTCCTTTAGCTATATTTCTACAGTAAATCAACAATCCTTGTTCATCTACATCGTAGCTGTCAGCAATTTTCAAGCAATCCTTAACCTCGTCTGCGTTCAATCGTGAGACGTCACCATACAGATAACTTCGCAAATCATGAATCCATTTCTCTTCGTCCTGTGCCTCTTTTTACCCGTTCCGCCCTTATCCCTTCTATGGATATGTCGGGCCAAGTTGACGGTCGCGGTTGACGGGGGTTACGTGATAGTGGCGTCACTAGCACTTGGAGAACAGTGGGATCCTCATTCCACGTGATCACTTCCGACAATCTGTTGAGATCGACCAATTCCTCCAGCTGTTTCTCGTCATTAAATCTCACATCTTGTTCCACCCTGCATGGCCATAGTGGTGATACGATCTGCGCTCTTGTTCCAGTCTCTCTTGACATGTAGCAGATCGTGATCGGTCCATTCGCGAAGGAGTTTAAACGCACGCTGTTGCAACACTTGCAATCGCGGAGCTTTACACTCTATTTCACCGCGCATTTGCCTGATTACCAAATTCGAGTCTCCACACACAATCATCATTCCTTTGATGTATCGCGACATTAGATCCAAAGCTAAGAGCAATCCATGGTATTCAGCTTCATTCACCGTGATATCAGGTGCATGATCAGAAACCGCGATCATAATCTTCCACTCCGGTAATTTCCACACGATAGCGCCAAACGCACCCATACATCGCATGACACTTGAAGATCCATAGAAACTGATCACGTAGAGTTCTTCACCTTTCTCAACCGTAGGGGGTGGTACTTCACTCATCTGCCGCGGTTGATTTTTCGGTGCGATCGCGATCACTGCTTCATCAATTTCGGTGCGAGGGGTGATGCTGGCGGCTAACGCCCCTAGTACCTCCTCTTCTTCATGTACACATTTCTTGATCTCAAGGTCCCATTGTGATAAGATCGCAGCCCATCTGCCCAATCGTCCATCTAGCCCGTTGGATGCTAGTAACCATTTCAACGTGGATAGACGTGACAAGACAGTGATCGTCCTTCCGACCAGCATCGTGAAGTAAACATCCAAAACCCGCAGAAGCGCCAGAACTTCCTTTTCGACGGGGCTGTAATTAAGCTCACCGCTCTTCAATGTTCGGCTGGCGAATGCGACTGGACAATACACTTGATGATTTTATTGTACCAGCGCGGCAGATACTGCCCATTTGCTGGCGTAACCACGATCACCGGCGTTTTGGTCTGATCAAAGTGGCGCAGGGTTGGGGCTGACGCAATCTTCGCTTTCAGCATACTAAATGCCACTTTTGCCCTGATCAATCGATCGTCTTCAGGATCCGAACTCTCCTTGAGCAATGATCGGCTCTTCAACTCTTGATAATCTATCTCTCTTAATTCGTAGAGCACAGCGGCATAGATCGCGAAGTCTTCAATAAATCGACGGTAGTAGTTCAAACTTCCCAAAAACAATTGCATAGCACGTAAGGTACCAGGAAAAGGCAAATCGATCAGACATCCAGATTTTTTGGATTTGTTTCCAAACCGCGGCTAGCGACATGATGCCCTAAATAAGGAACTTCACTTCGCCCCCATTACGATTTGGCCACGCTGATTGACAAATTCAATTGATTTTGCACTTTTCTAACAGGTGCTGCACCTTGTCACACAGGGTAGTCCAGGTAGGTGCGGGAATCAAAATATCATCGATATATGACCGCCGCTGCAGCACAGACGGGCCCGATGTCTGGTCAGGCTCTCCCATAGTAAATACATCAGCCAATTCGTCAGCACCTTCCTTAACCTTGATATACCCGTATAATGAATTATCGATCAACCGCTGGTAGATTTGCGGAGAACTCTTTAGGCCAAAGGGCATCCTATTCCATTCAAGCAATCCAAACGGAGTGACAAACGCCGAAATCTGACGCGCTCGATCGGTCATAGACACGACCCAAAAACCACTCGCCATATCCAAAGAGCAAAACCACAACGCTTTATCCAAATCTTCGAGTAGATCAAAGATCAATGGTTGATTGGGTATACCATCAAACGCGTGAGTTGATTCGCCGCGCGATAGTCGATACATAAGCGAATATCGACCCCATTCTTTTCACGATGATCACTATAGGTGATGCCCAGGGTGACGTAGACGGCTGGATGATCTTAGCAGCCAATAGCCTCTTGATCAAGGCCGATAACTTCTCGCGAAATTGCGGAGCCACCTTTCGACAATTTTGGGCGATCGGGTGCGCATTGTCTACATAGATATCGCAAACCACTCCACGTGCAGCAGGAGGTAGCGCATTCCCTTTCCCGATCAACAGATGTTTCTTCGCCCAAATTATATCACGAAGCTGATCAATTTCTTCTGCCGTGTTGACGAAGGGATCACCGACTTGCAAATCCTCCTTAGTCACCTCTTCGGTACTTGCGGACACTTCAGGCAACGTAGCGAGCTGCTTCTCCAATTCTTCCACATACAAATCTCCGCCTTCATCGTAGCAAACTTGATCATCTATAGGAATTACACCGAATTCGCTATGATCGGCTGAGACGGGGTGATCACGCGTATCTTGACTAGGCGTATCTCTTGTAACAGGTTGTTCAGCTCCGTGATCCAAGGTCGGATCTTTCGTCCCCGGCTCCTGATTGCAGCGCGCTTGCACCTCTTCCACCTTTTGCGACCCTCCGGTTACCAATGCCACAGATTTGACGACAGGGTCCGTAGGACGCACTAAAATACTTCGAGGAGTAGGATACTCCCTCTTCTCGACTAGGGGACCTTGATCGACACTTTTTTTTGACCGTCATTCACAGAATCGGTAGACCTTAATACGCGAGATTTTGCACTCCTTGTTACGATTATACCCTATCGAAACAAATCCAGGGCGACGGGGCACATCATCTTTGTTCACCCAGATACCTAAAATCGTATCGTCTTGCACAATGATCGGATGATCGACGACGTTCGTAACACGCAGATATCGTAAATTACCCACGCCCCTAGTGATAGTGGGGACCCAATCTTTTCCACGAGTAATCCACAACTTTCGAGATCGCTGATCACGAATCCTAACTTAAGCAGATCGACCTACTGGGATCTGTTCGTACTGATCAAGTTTCATGTAATTTCCACTCGATCCGTAAAACTGTCGACGTCCTTCTAATGGGATGATCACCTTATCAGGCGAACTTAGTGCACCATGGGCGACGTATAATCGAACACCAGCTAGTATCATAAAATCCATACCCAATATAGCATCTTGGCCGACAATTTTGCCCACCCATGCGTGGAAATAATAAACCAACGAGCCCTCTAACGTAATCTTGATTTTAGTTCGCCCTTCTGTGAGATATTCACTTTCTTCAATGCCGACACATTCTTGCGTTTGACTCGTGTCGATATGACAACTCACCTTACGAGCAAAGGTTGAGTTGATGATCGACACTTCGGCACCAGAATCAAATAGTAACTTGGCACGTTCGTTATTAATTTTACCACTCGCCTTGGCTTGTTTAAACCATTTCTTTGGTGATTGGTACTTCCAATATCCACGTGATACACCTGGAAGTAGATCAACCTCCATGATCACCGGAGACCGAGAAAACTCATCAATACGGAAATTAGCCAAACGTGGTAAATCAGGCTGATCACATTTTTCATTATCTCTTTCTGCTGCTTGATCAGCCCTCTTCTTATCCACATATGCAAAAATACACAAACCAGAACGCTCGTCTCGTACCAGATTCCAACCTGGCGAGCGTCCTAGTTTAACAAATCTTCGGCTTCCTTGGGCAACAGTCCTGCATGCTTGGTAGGGTTATACCACTGGCGGATGCGGTTGTAAAATTCTTCCATAGGGTCTTCCTCGCATCGTGAATCTCGCGGCATGCTCGACAGACGTACAGGCATTGATCGGTGGGGTGTCCTTTCTTGCCACACTTCAGACAGGTCAGGCGCTTCCAGCAACGTAAATTATCGTGCCTGATCGATCCACAATGACTGCACTTCTTCATCGCCCCTTGATCAACTGCACTTGAATCACTTCGTTTGCCCGAACGGGATTACATGGTTGATCATGTGCCCCTGGTTGATCGTGCATAGCAGCAATCATGTAGCGTCGCTGATCACCATCACTTCCACTGCCGTCGGCACTTGATTATTCACTCCCAGACGTCACCTTGATCGCGCGCACTGTTTTGGGCTTCCGCGCCGTGGAAGGTGCCCGATCATCACCGAATTTGTGGCGGAATCGGCTGGTACCTACCGCCGCTGTTGACTGGCCCCCATTTTGCGTGCTTACGCTCGCAACGTCTCTTCCAGATCCGTGGCGTTATCCAACCGCAGAAGTGCCAGTTGATCAGCGAGTTCGCGATTGGCCAACGTGTCCAGAAAATGTTGCAAATGCTCGCGTAAGATCGTAGGCGATCCGTCCCTGATCGGCAACTTGGCTTGCAGTCCCGCCACATTCAATCGGTGCAAATACTCAATAGCAGTTTCATCCGATCGCTGCTTCGTGTAATAATACTGACGGGATGCCGATTGACCACTGACACAGTATTGATCTTCAAACTCATCCATGAGACTTTTCCAACTTGATCGAGTACCTCTACTCAACTGGCGGTGCCAATTGCTCGCTGGCCCTTTTAGCAGATTGCACAGGATCAAACTCTTCTCATGATCAGAAGCTTGATCACGCATAAATGCTGACTCGAGGCGACTAATCCAATTCCGCGCTTGATCTTCATCTCCTTTCTTTCCCGAAAATTCTTTCAGATCACTTATCGCAGACATCCGAATCCTGGTAATTGGCTGTTGATCAGGTATACCAGTATACGCGGACGCCACTGTGGCTCGTCGCGGCAGTGTGATCGGCTCGTCTGGATCAATGTAATTACTCTGGGACCGTTGATCATGGAATGAATACACGGATTCCATGTCAACGTCCTTGACCGTCGTCGATCTTCCTGGCTTCGACTGCTGATCACGAAGCGAATGCACGGACTCCATATCGATATCCTTGATCGACGCGGTTCTTCCTGACTTTAGCTGGCGTTTTTTTTTGTCAACGACTCCAGGTGTCAACTTGCTTCTTTCCTCAGCCAGAAACCGCTCCATATCCTTATCAAAAAATGTCTGCAACTGTGGACCTTTCGATGATTGATCATCTTCTGCCCTGATCGATTGAGGTTCCGTCTTGATAACCGACAACTTGGATTACTCTTTCTGGCAAACTGTCATTCTAGTGACCTTGGGCTACATACTTCCGGCACTGCTCGACCCCACTTCAGGTTCGTCGCCTTCGGGAGGGGCAGATTCGTAACACGATGATCCCGTGTGTTCTGCCACGTTGATCAACGGGCCCGCTTCAATTTTGGGCGGAGAACTGGGGGGCTCCTCCATATTAGATCGGCCCACGATGGGTACAACCACCTCGTATAGTCGATGTGTAGCGGCACTAATGTCTCCTAGGTACTGACCGAACATTTCTTCGGCATCGTAGGCGCTTGTCGACAGACCAGCTTGCTTGATCAGGCGTATTAGCCCTAACACCAGTCGAAGTTTATCATTCCAATTCGTCACTGCTCGATCGACCGGTCCTTTTAGATCTACGCTGATCGTGACCCCTAGGAGGTTCGTGATCGCGCTCGTCAATAATAAATCTTCCGATTCTCCCTTGTAAACCTTTCGGTAAAACGTTTTCACCAGATCCAATTCCGTTGGCGGTGTACTTGATCGACTTTCGTCTCTCTCCGACCCAGGTGCCTTTATCAACGCCTTCGGCTGGTCAGTCTTGTAATACTTCACCACCGGATACCAATCTGGATCCTTGTACACACATATTTTTGGCGGATCATAATAACTTGAGTTATGATCCGCATGGGCTCCCGAAGGAGACTCGGGAGGTGGTTGAGGCTTCTCCTCCTTTATCTCATCAAGATACCTCCCCAGGTCCTGATGATCAGCATTTTCTTCCTTCTTCAGACATGGCGACGGCGAACTTCCTTCCGTCGTCACAACCACCTCCTCCTTTTTCACATTTATCTTCACTTCTGCTTCCGCTTCCGTTTTCACGTCCGCATCAGCGCCATCTTGCGTAGAATCGCGGTGATGTCCCGCGTCTCCCAAAGATCCGGGCACGCGCACCATTGTGGTGGGGCGGCTGATCAAAGTTTTTGACGCTTGATCAGGCGTTACCACGGCACCCGGACTGCCGACTAACGAAGGGGGTCCTCCGGTTGTCTCTTGACTGCTTGTGTTCCTGCTCACCTTGTGTACCCGACGGCTTGGGCGTGGTTCGCTCTCCAGGTGGCGGGGATGGCACGCTGCAATTCCTTGTTGCAAGATTAAGTTGACTTGTGATGAAGCGGCTGTTGCGATCAGGCGTGATCAAACTTGATCAGGATTGATCAGGTGCAAATAGAAGATGATCATGGCCTCTGATCGTTGATCGGGGGTTATCAGGGGTGATCAGAGCCAATAGTCAAAAGTCAGATCGTGATCGACCTGATCGGCCTGATCGGTCTGATCGGCCTGATTGGTCTGATCGATTTAGTCGATCAGGCACTAGTTGGCGCGATTTGCGAGCAAATGAATGCGGGTCGCAACTTGTAGAGTGTTTATTAGGTGTTGATCGGCGAAGGGGGTACTTGATCAGACAGCGAAAGTCTTCACTGCCCGATCGCGAAGCCTCTTGAGTCTTAAACAGCTAAAAGAGCAACCAATATATGTATTCCTAGTCTAGACTTTACGAGGAAGGGGAATTTCAGTAAATCCACCAAGAGTTCCCGTGGGGCGCTTTCAGCAGCCGAACTCTATTGGGAAAAAGTGAACCAAACGGGTAAAAGGTGAGAGCACTGCTCAATCACGTTCCCGAGACCAAAGAAACCTTGAAAAGAAGAACCGCTGACACAGCGGGCGGAGTTTTGCGGCGAGTTCTCACACTCTACGCCTACCGGTGGGCCAAAAACGCACTAAAATGCTCCCGCCCGGGACGTAGAGGTATTTATTAGTTAGGGAGGCGCAAAGGTGCCGTCCCTGAAACGATCTTCTCGATCTTACTCAAAAGGAGAACTTTTATTATCACTTATATCTTAAGAACTAGCTATTACCTAATATTCACCAATCAGAACTACCCATCCCAGCGTCCTCCGTCGACCAGTCGACCTGATTTATCCGTCGTTCTTCGATGTTCGTTGCTGTTCGTTGAGTACCTGTATGTAATCGTCCCATCTCCCAATGTCCCGTCTATGTCCTGTCTATGTGCACCACGGTTGTACACGCAACTGTATACACCGTGGTACACACAATCGTACACGATTACGTACCCAATTTGTGTCCGCAGTCAGACCCCTAATTAGGCCCCTAATTAGGCCCAATTTTATGGCACACTTTACCATAATCTCTTCTTTATGTCGGGTCATGATCGATCATGTCGTTGGAACCCATCGATTGCCCCTTCTTTTCATTGGGTTATGATCGATCACCGTTGGCACCCATCGATCGCCCCTTCCTTTCATCGGGTTATGATCGATCGTGTCGTTGGCACCGTTGGCACCCATCGATCACCCCTTCTTTTCATTGGGTTATGATCGATCACCGTTGGCACCCATCGATCGACCCTTCCTTTCATCAGGTCATGATCGATCATATCGTCGGCACCGTTGGCACCCATCGATCATGTCTCATCAATACGGTTGTCTTGATCATCCACTTCCAATACCGACAGGCTGATCATGCAGTCGATCACGGATGGTAACTCCTCCCTCGATCTACCCAAGGCCGATAAGCTGATCGCTATCATCAATCAAATCTGTCTGCAGCAGGAAGAGGTTCACACGCAGCAAGAGGAGATCGTCGTGTCGACTGACTCGCTGTCAGGGATCGAGGACTCCGTCCAGATGCTCTAGAGGTCGAATGCACGCCTTGCCAGAAAACTTGCTGATCGTGAGCAGCAGATCGCATGGCTCTGCAAACAAAAGCTGCGCCTTTGCGCGATCACGTGCTGGCGACGTCTAACAAGCTCCAGGACAGCGAGTCCCAACTGAAGACACGACTAAAGGCCGCCGAGGACGTCATATCAGAGCAACACGACCGGATCCGCGATCTGGAGGGCGATCATGGTCGAGATCGATATCGACTATCATCCAAGCAGAGACCGTCGATAGTCAAGCCCAGGAAATCTTACACCTCGAAGCAGAGCTCCGCGAGGCCGACATCAAGATCGCACGGGCACCGGCAGTGTTGTTTCGATTCCAGCTTGGATTGAAAATCCATCTCTAAGATATCAAAAAAGTCTTTAAATGCTGTTCCAGCCGTATTTTTGGAATACAAACTTGTTCCATGAGTAAGAAAGTCACGCTCTCTTGATCATCACATGGTGATGAGGGCCATTCATCAGTCGGATGTGCGTTCATCATTGCTAAGTGAGCTATCGCCGTCGATGGCGTACACTCGTCTTCGCCGTCTGTTTACTTAGTCGAGACACCCCATTCTGTACGGACGCAGCGCTTGGAACCGCATCGGCACGTGGTTCCATCTCGATTCTTCTCCATTCCGTACTCTATGCCCTGCTCCAGGCCATGCAACTGCTTCCACCTACGTATGGCTACGCCTCCCTAGTGTTCAGTCACGCGACGTTTTCCCCCTACTTGCCATTCGTGTCCAAGAAGGTGCTTTTCACGAGTGCCGTGCATCACGTCTTTTGGACGTTCATGAGTCCAATTCCACGTGCCGTCGGACAAGTGCACCCTGTGTCGCTCCTTTTTCTCAGTGCCATGACCACCTCCATTGTACGACGCTCCACGATTCGGACGACCAAGATGTGACCATACAAGCCAAAGTGGTCACGAGCATCGTGTCCATAAGCATTGGAACCTTTTTCACCGGCGTGGCACTCGTGTGTCTTGGCCACTGGAAGCTCGCGACCACGCTGTCGTGCCTTCCCCTGTCTGTCCTTGGTGGCTACATGGCATACACTGGACAATGTCTTGTTGCGACCGCAGCTAGACTTATTATGGGCAGCGACATTCCCGATTCGTTTACGTCGTTTTGCCACTTATTGTCCCAGTCGTACAATTTAAGTCGCTGTCTTCCTGGATTGCTCGGTGGGACGCTTCTCTTTGTCATGTCGAAACGATACACCCAGCCAGTCGTACGACTCGATCTTTGTATTGTAATCATGCCACTCGTATTCTATTACATGATACTTGTTAGTGGCACGTCCGTGGATCAAGCTCGGCAAAGTGGCTGGCTCCCGTCCACCACGAGGCGACTGGACGTGTCCAGTCTTTTCGACTCGTCGATCATTTATTGGAGTCACATGCCACGACAAGTGACCACGTGGCTCGCGATGGTCCTCCTCGTCGCGTCGTCGTCCACCTTTCTCGTGAGTAACCATTAAATGCAACGCAAGCGCACAGTTGATGGCAATCAGGCACTCAAGACCATGGAATGGGCCAATCTTGTCAGTGGCGTCTGTGGAGGCTACCAAACCGGGTCGTCCACGTTTCAACAAGCGAGCTGCATCCATCGTACGAAAAACACGAATCCGCGCCTTGTCGGCGTCTGTGTGATCCTCCTCGAATATCTCGTGGGATTTCTCCCGCTCTCCTTAATGAGCTACGTACCTCGCTTTTGGATCGCGGCGACACTCGTCTACGTCACATTGGATTTCCTGACCCGAGTGGCTCGTGTTCGCGCACCATAAAATGAACGTACGGGAATATATGTTCCTTTGACTCACGTTTCCGTCAATCAATTCGTTTTTAGTCGATGTGGGGCTTGTGCTTGGCCTCGCCATGACGAGTCTCAACTTTATGCTGAGTTACGCGAGCGTCCCTGTCATGACGTGTCGCCCCTTGTGGACGTCGTCCCGAAGGCGTCTTGGCGAAAGTCTTGTCGGGCTTTGCCGCGGTTTTCCGCGGCCGTATCAATGATTGGCGACAGTGTCCCGCCTCTTCGTCCGTACACGTCCTTTGTCGTCCGAAATGTCGTGCAGAGTACACTTTTCAACCTCAAGAGAGCGGCGGCCGTCCAGTTTCAATTTTCGGGTACCTGTTTTTTGGCTCCGTCGTCCAAATTCTCACGGGCGTTCAACAAGCCGTCTACGTCCGTATTCGCGTCCACGCGACCTCGAAAAATGCTCGGGCCAATCTGTGCACTGAGCTGCGCGACACACTCGCGAGCCGCGAAAATTGCGCGTCGATGGGGCCCCTGTAGCGTGAAAAACAGTGGATCAAAGAACACTTCCACGTGCCGTTTGAACACTTGCTTGCCCAGGGAATGGCACATCCTTGGGACCTGTTTCCAGATCGCTTCTTCCATATTGGCCGTCTGCGGAAAGTGGCGCAGGAGCGCGAGGTCGGCGAGCGCGGGCAGGAACGTGACGGCCACGTCCGGCGCGACGTGTCAGAGTTCCCGGACTATGTAAATCGCACCGTCCGTATACTCCCACGTTTCCTTGACACACGGATCCGGCCGATCCAAGACTTTGGGATCGAGCGAACAGCACGAAAACGCCTGTTTGCTCATGTGGTACTTAGCCGCGCGCATCTCTTCGTCGTGATCGTGCTGCATCATGGCTGGCTGCGTCTTGGCACGCGGGAGGTACTCGGTCGTAACGGCGACGACCCGATCCAGGGCTTCTTGCCCATAGGCACGGATAACATTGCCCAGCGCGACCGCAGCGTCTTCCCGCACGGACCAAATGGGATCGGCAGGATGCTCGACCCATAAACGATAGAATTCCTCTAGAAACGGACTAGCCTCATCCGGAAACCCCCGCACGAGCTGCGCCGAGGCAAGACACGCGGCATCGCGCACTAGGTTCGACACACCATAGAAGCAGAGGAGCAGGGATTGCAGGATGCGTGGGACGTGCGGCCGGATCCTGCTCGCGTCGACTTTGGTCCCCATCTCGGCAATACAATGACACGCGGATTCGCGGACACAATGATTCGCCACTCGACGTAATAGTCGACAAATTCCGTGGAATAGGTCGCGTCCAAGTCCGGTCCGTGCGTGCCGACAATCAGTTGCCACGACTCTTGCGAGTACTTTTGCACTCGCTCCGCAATGTAGTAGCGATCAAAACAGAGTCGCGGTAAGAGCGTGGACATATAGGCTGCTCGTCCTGCTGGTTGCAATTTCAGTAGAAACGTCCGAGCGGCTATGAACGCCGCGTACCGTACTTGACACCAATTTTCTTTCATGTCTCGTTTGATGCACTGGTTGAACATGTCGCCCACGCTCGTGCGATGCTGCTCGAAAAAAAACCATGGGGGCACTCTCGGCTAGGGCCGTGATCGTATCGATCCCCACGACGCGCACGTGACGATTGATATGGAAACAGCTTTTCCTGGTCACGAGGTCGACGAGTTGAGGCGTCAAGTAGACAAAGTCGTCGTCGTCCCCCGTGGCGTTCGGTTGTGCCGCTAGGAACGCGACGCCGCTGCCCTTGAGGAAGTACTTGGACGCACATAACGACGATTCCAAGGCTTTCCATCCACTCACATCGTCCAGTTTATACGGCGTTGACGGTGTGCGGGGCGTACTTTATGGACTCTGCGGTGGTATCATCATACCGTTGGTGCTAATATTATCGTCCAGTTCGTCAAAGCCCGTCTCTTCAAACGTCGGCGAGAGATGGAGGTTCGACACGACCGAGTCAATGCGTTTTTTTGGCTTAAATTCGTGTGTGATCCACTCAAGATCCCACTTGGAGAGGACGCCCAGTACTTTCGCCACGGCCATGCACACGCGGGGTTCATAGTGTTCCATATATTGATGCACGGCCTGTTTCATTTTCTGTCGCACAAACCGGTCAGACAGTGGGGCAATGAAAGTGGAAACTCGGGAGACGGGAGACAGAAATCCAAGTTCGCATTCAAATAGGGCAGCTCGACGTACTGACGGAGCAGAACGCGCACGACGACAAAAAAACGGCCACGGGCTCCCACCGTTTGTGCCCATCTACTAATAAGGTCTGCAGTTTTTGCTACAACAAGTCGCGGCGGGACGTTTCGTCCGAGGATGCCGACGGGTGTAGCCGGTGCGTATACGCACGGTGCAGCTAGCGCACAGAGGAAGGCTTTCCTTAAAGCGGCGTTCGCCGCTACTTAGCCGATACGCCCTTATTAAGGGCTTGGTAGGAGAGAGCTCTCCTACTCGGGGCCAAGATTCCCGGGTTAGTTTACTATAACCTGTACTAGTGCCTTAACGGCAAGGATCCCTTACAAAAGGTGTAGCTAAGGGGAGGTCTCCCCTTACGCTACGGCACTCACTACACGCACGACCTCGACCGGTCGTGCGTCTGTACTAAGGAGTGGAAAGTAAACTGAATATATTTAATATGTAATTATTTAGACTAATATAAACTATATGTAACACTAAGTAGAATATTCCTAATTCGTACCTAGCTAAAATGTAGTGTACACACCTGTGTACTGACACGTGGATGGCTGACACACCACCACACTAAGGACCCATGCCCTGATTGGCTAAAATAACCAAAAGTTCGAAACCTTTCAGCCCGGCCAATACTGGCCTCAACCGTGGTGTACTCATGTACACCAACACTCAGTGTTACCCGAATGTAACCCCGTTACATCCTCCCCCATCAAGACTATTGCTTACGCAATAAGCAAAAATTTGTTGGAGAACTCCAACGCCATACCTCTGGCTGTCCATTGTACACCCTCAGCGGTGCTATGGACGCAAACTATTCCGACGTCTCGGAAGTGGACGCCCTTGGGGAGCTCTCCCCAACGGCTGGCCATGTTGATAGCGCCGAACGGCGCTATCAGTCATCCAACCCATTCCCCACACGTGGGGAAAACGCACTAACTCGTGCGCCACCGTTACCCGCTAGGGGTGATACCTCCAGGTTGCCACAGGCAACCACCACCAATGAACCGTCCTTGGTTCAAGAGTCCCGACGTGCCGGACGGGCACGTAAGGGACCTCGCGACCCTCAAAAGAGGGCTAAAAACGCGGTCAAGAGAGGCTTAGCCTCTTATACCCCTGAACCAGCGGCTATACTGTCGCGTGAAATTGCGCATCGGAACCAACTCCGGGCCCGACTACTAACGCCCAAACATTATTCCGTTAAGGCCTACCGGACGCGCCTCGGGAAACAGGCACGCGGTGCCCTCGTGTATGTTCTCCGCGAGATTCCCCTTGTTCTCCTGAGGGACGAAAGCGTCGAAGACGCAGAACAGGCGTTCCGCGCCTGGGCGGAAAGGGAGAAACACCTCCCCAGTTTCGATGCGCTGTACAACATCTTTTCCGAACACGACGTTCGGGTAGAGAGAGCGCTACGCTTGGCCTATGCTCAGGCCAAAGCACAAGGGCAATTGCCTGCCTCCTATTATACGCTCTCTGCTCTCGATGTGGTGCCGGAGAGCAATGCAAGCACACCATCTTCCTCCGGAGAACTCACAGCTATTGGGAGTGAAGGGGCTTCTTCAGCCCCTTTGGTCGTTGACTCTCAGTGGGATTCTCCCGCTCGAAAGCGTCAACGACGTCACGGCAATCCTGCCGCAGGGGAGTCTCGTACTACCACGAGTTCTGAGAATATGGATACCCTTTCCACTTCACCAGGTACTGGGTCTCACCCCGGTGATGGCGTCGTGACATCAGGCGTTCCACATGATAATGTGGCGTACCCTTCGTATCGAGAACTGGAGGAGGAGGTCGCGCGATTGCGACGTGACTTCCACGAGCGCTGTGATCGGCACAGCCTTCTCATCCAAGATGCTCAGGAGGAACTCAGCAACGAGGGGAGTGCGAATGAACGCCTCGAGGAGCGTCTTGTCTCTCTCGAGACTCTCGTTGCGGAACTTCAGGGTCGTATTTCAACCCTGTCGGAGATGTTCCGACCTGTTGCGCCTTTCGGCTATCCGGTTTCTCACCCTCCTCCGAGAGGGGACCCTCCTCTGGGTTCTGGTATGGCTTAAGCATACCCACATAAAAGGTGGGATGCGTACGCATCGCCTTCGGGATGTCTAAGGTGTACGACAAGCCCTTTCGGGCTAACACCTTAAAGGGACCCACAAACCTGGGGCGCAGTTTATTGCGCAGAACATTTGAAACTGCATGTGTAGGAAGATTTTTAGCGTTTAATAAAACACTTTCTCCTACTCTGTATACCTTTTTGTTACGCCGTCCCTTTCGGTCAGCTTGCTCCTTCTGCTTGTCTTGGCTTTCCGCCATGGCATCGCAGACGTGTCGTAAGACACTAAGGCGCGTCGATAAAAACTTATCGATGTGCTTTCGCACAGATACAGGGCTGACATCGGGGAATCCTCCCCCCTCAAGCCCTGGGCCACACACACGTGGCGTTAACGGAACCCTCGGATTCACCAATCCGTTCACGTAAAACGGGGTAAACCCCGTAGATGCATGTACCGAATTGTTGATAGCAAATTCAACCATCGGAAGCATCTCACTCCAACTCTTTGGAGAATACGGACATAAGCTACGGAGAATGTACTCCACAACGCGATTAACGCGTTCCGTCTGACCGTCCGTCTGCGGATGATCCGCAGTGGACATGAGGAGCTTGGTGCCTAGCACCTTAAACAACGCTCCCCAGAATTGTCCCGTAAAACGGGGATCCCAATCCGACACAACGGAATCGGGTAGACCATGTTGTCGAAAGACACGGTCTAGGAACACTTTTGCTGTTCCTTGTCCATCTATGGACTCTGGCACCGCCGCCAGGTGAGCCATCTTGCTCAAACGGTCTACAAAGACCAATATGCCGGTGTTCCCGACCTTATTCTTCGGAAAACCGAAGATAAAATCCATGCTAATGGATTTCCAACACTCCGTTGAAACCGATAAGCTCGCCAAAGGCGCAGCTGAACTTGCAGATGGTTTAACCCTCTGACACGTCTCACAGGTGCGTATATACGCACCGACCCACTTATACATATTGAGCCACCAATACAAACGCTTAAAGCGCTGTAGGTCTTATCCCGACCTAAATGACCCCCGGTAGGGGCGTCATGTGCCTCAAAGAGGACTCTATACTTCAGTTCCTCATTATGAGGAACTACCACCCGCGGAGTGTCCTCCGCGCTCTTTCTATAAAATAGCAGACCGTCACAGTAACTGTAACTGTGTAAACAAGCTTTATCTCGACTTGACAGGGTTGGATCAGACGAGCCAAGACCCTTTCCACCCAACGCGATGATAAGCGCCGTACATCGTGGGTCTTTCTCATACGCCTGGCGTATGAGATCCACCAAAGACGTGGTGACGAATGTCGCGTGAGCGAGATCGTAATCGGGACGACGCGAGAACGCGTCTGCAAGCACGTTCCGCTTGACAGGTTTATACTTAACCTCAAAGTTGTAATCCGCAAAGAAGGAGAGCCAACGGGCCGTCCGTTGCGATAGATGAGGCGACTTTGTCGCTGTCCGTAAGGACGCGTGGTCAGTATAAACCACGAACGGCTTTGAGCCGAGTTGGTGAACCCTAAATTTGACAAGAGCATACTTCATTGCAAGTATCTCCTTATCATGAACGGGATAATTCCGTTATGCAGCTTTAAGCTGCCTCGACTCAAACGCAATTACGCGTTCCCTTCCTGCATCGTCTGCTTGTAACAAAGCACATCCGATTGCGAAATCGGAGGCGTCGCAGACGACACTAAATGGTTTCCCAGAGTCTGGGAGAGCAAGAACGGGAGCTTTTAACAAGCTCCCCTTAACCGCTTCAAAAGCGTTTTGGTGTTCAGTTTCTCAACACCAATCAACATCCTTCTTAAGAAGGTCGGTCAATGGCTTCGCCATTTTAGCGTAGTTCTCGCTGTACTTGTGAAGATAGTTGGCTAATCCAAGCCACTTCCGTAAATCTCTAAGATTTACAGGCGAAGGCCACTCCACAATGGCTTTCACCTTCGCGGGATCCGCCCGCACTCCATCCTTACCGATGAAGCATCCGAGGAAAGGAATTTCCTCAGCACCAAAGATAAACTTGGATGCGTTTGCATATAACTTATACTCTCGCATACATTCGATCACTGCTCGAAGGTGTATCAGATACGTCTGAAACGAGTCGCCTTCCGCACGACTATGGACGAATATATCGTCGAAGTACGTCTGAGCGTAGTTCCTATGAGGGCGGAAGAGTTGAGTCACCAAGCGATTGAAAGTCGCTGGTGCATTTGAAAGCCCTTGTGGCATAACAATCCACTCCCACAGCATGCCACTAGGCGTGCTAACCGGAGTCTGCATGGGTACAGTAGCTGAATTAGTCTTGTTATACGCATGCACAATGCGCCACTTTCCGTTCGGTTTACGAGCACAAAAAGTGGGAGATGAATGGGGAGACTTACTCTCCCGTACCATCCCTGCCTCTTCTTTCCCGTTGAAGAATGCGTCGATGACGTCGCATTGCTCCTTGGGGAGAGGACACTGCCTAGTGACGCAGTATTTGGTTCCAGGAACCAAATCAATTTCATGTCGGACTCCCCGATCCGGTGGTAACCCCATCGGCGGGTTGTCACTAATGACATCTCCAAATTCCTTTAATAAGGAATGGTAAGGTTCCTAGTGATCCGCGAGGATCTTGAGGCCGCTTCGGGCATTCAATGCCTGTTTGGTTTGCACCAAAACTGACTCGTCCATCGTGGATGAGGAGTTCAACTCCTCTTCCGGACGCAACACGACGACTTCGTTGATTTCAACTGCTTTCAAAGCAGTCTCAAACTCGTTGAAGGACATCTCCTCCAACGACAACAGTTCGCCTACCCCAGGCAACCGTTCCAGGATTACGCCTTCTGTGACAACACCTGTCACACTATTCAGCATCCTGTAGGACTGCTGACTACTGGCTCGGGACTCATCCCGAGGCCCAGATGGGGGGAGTCAATTTCCCCATCTACTGGAAGCTCCGCGCGCCTATCCACAGAGGTCTCTACCTCTACCACCGGTGTCTCGCCGGTCTCGCCTATACCGGCGTAATCGGAATCATTTCCTACGTGCGAAAGAGACAAACTTCGGGTCTCTTCGCTTGGAAGCGCCTCGCGCTTAACCACAGGGGTCTCCACCCCTACCACTGGAGTCGCAACTTGTTCGCCGGACACGGCGTGGTCGGAATTAATTCCGACCTGTAGAAGAGACGAACTTCAGGTCTCTTCTCTAAGCGCCTCGCGCTTACCCTCAGAGGATTCCACCTCTATCACTGGCGACTCACCAGTCTTGCTTACATCGGCGCGGGGATTAACCGCCGAAATCCCCTCGTTAAGGAACTCTTCCTTAACTCCATTGGGAATGATCGTTTCAGACATCCCAATCTCTGGCATCTCACGCCAGAATCGCTTTTGCGATCGAGCAAATGTGGGTTCATGACTCGCCAATGCTTCACCCGACCGCGGGTGCGTTGAGCCAATGGACTTAGACTTCCAGTCTATCCTTGGATCGTGGCGTTCCAGCCACTTCATGCCCAGAATGAGGTCATACCTCGAGTCCAAATCCAGGACTAGGCAACGTTTTAAGCTGTCGAAGTCTGCAAACTTCAGCTTAAGGTCAATCGAGACCTTGGGTACAGAAACCTGTACGCCCGTCGCAAGACGGACCGTGACAACGTCACGAGAACGTGCCTCTAGGGCCTCGGCATATAGACGACTCTTCACAACAGAAGCCCGTCTGACATAATTGTCAGACGCTCCAGAGTCTATCAAGACTCTCCAAGGCTTATCAAAGCCTTTCACGTCCGCAAGGACTACCAGAAAACCTGGCTGGTACACCAACTCGGTGCTATAAAGCACCGCTTCCCTCGGGGCTTTGTGCTGTCGTCCCCTACCCTGGGAATTAACAGCACTGAGGGGTCCCCCAGTAAAGCTCCCAGCACCTATTGGGAGCCGCTGTTTCCCGACGGCTTGGGCGAGGGTCTTTTTGCCGCCATCGGCCCCTTCCAGCGACTATCTCGCTGGGGATTTTGTGGATATCTGTTCCGCAGATGATCCATGCTCCCACACAGGAAGCATCTCAGCGGCCCACGACGCTGCAACATAGCCAAGAACTCTGTCTCGAAGCTCTGTGAAGAAGAGTCAGAATGACTCTTAGCGGGAGGTTTCTCCTCCGCTTCGACCTGACTCAGGTCCATGGGTTCGGGACCCACCTTAGAGGAACGGAAGTTCCTCTCGGCGTTGAACGCCATCTTGAATGCCTCTTCCAGGGATGCGGGTCGGCATCGGAACAATTCCGAACGTGCTGGCCCTTCTCTCAGGCCTCCCATGAAGACGGGGATGGACACATCGTCCGAATACGCTTTTGCGTACATCCCTGCCAACAGGTTCTTAAGCTCCTGGATATAAACCTCCAGGTCCTTAGTTCCTTGACGGCACCTCAGGAACGCCAGTTGATTCTGGAAAACCAGATCAAGCGTTGCGTACATGTCCATAAGCTTCTGCTTAAGGACCTTCCATGTTGGAAACACGTCCTTGACTGATTCCGAGCATGTAAACGCCCATGTACGGGCTTTTCCCGTAAGATGGGTCATGCAAGTCCCACTTGCAAGTGATCAGCGGTCATGTTCGCTGTGGCGAAGGCCGTTTAGACCTCTCGCAACCAAACATAAAGGTTGTCACCCTTCTCTCCGGTGAACTCCTTTATCTTAAACGATAATGGAGGGCGCACCTCCGTGGAATGACCTCCACCACAACTCGCCTCATGAGCGATGAGGGCATTCACCCTTGACTTTACGGCCTCAAGGCCTTGCTCCACTAGGAGCTTCATACTTTCTTCCCCCGTTAAGGGTAACATCCTTTTAAAGGCTTCCTGTTGGACGAGGGTCAAACTATCCCAATCGTCCTGATTCATCCTTTGCAGAGGATGTCTAGTCTACCAACACAGGTGTTGGATTGACTACAAGTGCTACCAGATGTAGCCGGTGCGTATACGCACGGTGCGGCTAGCGCACAGAGGAAGGCTTTCCCTAAAGCGGCGTTCGCCGCTACTTAGCCGATACGCCCTTATTAAGGGCTTAGTAGGAGAGAGCTCTCCTACTCGGGGCCAATATTCCCGGGTTAGTTTACTCCCTCCTTTACTAGTGCCTTAACGGCAAGGCTCCCTTACAAAGGGTGTAGCTAAGGGGAGGGCTCCCTTTACGCTACGGCACTCACTACACGCACGACCGGTCGAGGTCGTGCGTCTGTACTAAGGAGTGCCAAGTAAACTGAATATATTTAATATGTAATTATTTAAACTAATATAAACTATATGTAACACTAACTATAATATTCCTAATTCGTACCTAGCTAAAATGTAGTGTACACATGTGGTGGAGCGGCTGATCGAAGTTTTTGAGACTTGATCAGGCGGTACCACGGCGCCCAGACTGCCGACTAACGAAGGGGGTCCTCCGGATGTCTTCGACTGCTTGTGTTCTTGCTCACCTTGTGTACCCGACGGCTAGGCGTGGGTCGCTCCTCAGGTGGCGGGGACAGCGCACAGCGAATTCTTGGTGCAAGATCGAATTAACTAACTTGTGACGATACAACCGATGCGATCAGGCTTGATCACGTACGATCAGGTGCTAAACCACTTCAATTAACCGTGATCAGGCTTGATCAAGTCTGGGCTGATGCTAATAACCGAAGATCAGCAGTATTCCGTCTTGGTCGCAAGTGCGATCAGGTGGCAGTCCGATGCGATCAGGCGCTGAAACGAAGCCAATCGGTCGTGATCAGGCGCGATCAGGCTTTGGCTGACGTTAATAACCGTCGATCAACAATATTCTGTCTTGATCGCAGATGCGATCAGGTGTCTTGATCGCAAGTGCGATCAGGTACTGAAAGGCTCGATCAGGGGCTAAAAGCTGCTGCCCAGTCGTAATATACCTTGATCAGACTTGATCAAACACCGGAAATCGTTCAAGTAGCAGTTGGAGCGATTTGCGATCAGCGATCACGATCACGATTTGCAAAAAAGTGTCGATCAGGTGTTGATCGGCCGGGGGGGTACTTGATCAGGCAGCGGATGTCTTCACTGCCTGATCGCGGAGCCTCTAAGCCGTCAAAGAGCCAAGGAACGACCAAATCAATGCGCTCGTAGCCTAGACTATACGAGGAATAGGTATTTTATATTAAAATCCACCTAGAGTTCCCGTGGGGCGCTTAAAGCAGCCGAACTCTAGGGGCCAAACGTTAATTTCCCGGGGAAGATGTGAGAGCACTGCTTGATCACGTTCCCAAAACCAAAAAACCTTTACACGAAGAACCGCAGACACTGCGGGCGGAGTTGTGGAGTGAGTTCCCAACACTCTACGTCTGCCGGTGGGCCAAAAAATGCACTAAGTGCTCCCGCCCGGGACGTAGAGGTATATAATAGTGAGGGAGGCGCAAAGGTGCCGTCCCTAAAACGATCCGCTAGATCGAACGCAAAAGGAGAACTTTATTAGCAATTAAACCCTTAGATCTACCCTGTTCCTACTTTCAACCAATCCGCATCGTCCATTAGGAACGCCTTCCGTCCATCAGTCGACCTGATTTTTCCGCTTGTTCCTTGTTTGTTCGCTGGTGTTCGCCGCGTACCTGTAGGTAATCCGCACATCTTCCGTGTCCCTTCTATATCCTGTCTATGTACACCACGGTGGTACGTACTACTGTACCCACCGTGGTACACATGGCGGTACCTAATTATGTACTACTGTATCCACTATCTGCGTCCACTATCAGGCCCCTAATTTAGGTCCTAACATTAGTCATAATATTAGGCCCCCTATGGGCCTAATAAAATGTCCAACATTAGGCCCTATTTTTGCCTAATTAAAAAGTCCGCTTTACGACAACCGCCCCTGAGTCTCGTCCCATCCGTACAGCGGAGGGGCGAGGGTCGATCATGCCGTTGATTCTGGGGATCATACTGCCGTTGGAGAATTTGCCGTTGCACATCGATCAGGTCACCATCCAGCAGTCGATCATCACCCATCATCTGCCCCGTCTCCCCTCAATCAATCCTAGTTCCATCAGGCGGTTACCGTTGGGGCTGTCCACTACGATCTAACACTCGACTGAGGCCAACCGTGACAACTGCGATCAGGCTGTCTCGATCAGGCATTCACAGTCTGCTATGCCATCTTCAACGGACAGCTTGTCACCCCACATCACCAACGTTCCTGCCTTGGATAAGGCCGCAGCTGATCAGGCGATCGCCGCGATCAAGCAGGCCTGCGATCTGTAAGAGGCTCTCCATTCCAGCAACGAGCAGGTCGCCTTTTTGTCTGGCTCACTCGCCATGAGTGAAGACACGGTTGCGATGCTTCGTCGGCGGCTCACTCGTACCCAACGTGACGCGACGGACCGGAAGAAGGTAATCGAGGGAGGCCTTAAAAAACTGGAGCCGCTGCGCGATTTTATCAACGCTGCGGTCAAGAAGCTCGAAACCCAGCTGAAAGACGCCAAAAGCACTATCGCCGATCAAGAGCGGACCATATACGATCAGGGTGTCCAGATCCGGGAGCTGGAGTGTCGCAACGATCGTGAACGTTACCTGCGATCAACGCTTGACGACACAATTGCATACCAAACGAAGGAATTGGAGCAACTCGAACAGCGTGTATCCACGTTGCAGCACGAGCGCGATCAGGTTATTTCCCGCAATGTGCGCTTGGTCCAACGGGCGGTAAGTCTCACTATCGAGGTGGACAAGTACAAGGATCAATGCGATCGCCTCCAGAAGGAGAACGAGTCTGCTCGTGCGTCGATGAACGATTACACTGCCATTATGGCCCAAGCACAGGAGATATCGGACCGGGTTGAAGCGGAACTCACTACCGCTCGACGTCACCTCGATCAAGTTTCCGCGAACCGGGACTCATTGCGTGATCGGCTACGACAGGCCCAAGGCGAGGTTGCGCGGTGGCGCTCTCATCAATCTAATATTCAGTCCGCACTGACGGGCATATCTCTGCAGCTTCTGGCCGGCCCTGATCAATTCCCATTGCCCGCTAGTCCCTCTGCTGCTTCGACGACCAACTCGGTAGGCAGTACCACTCCATCGTCCGGAAAGCGTATTCGACGTTCCCGATCTTCTTCTCCGTCTAAGTGGACACGCCTTCTCTCTCCGGCTTCGGAGGCGAAGACTGAGGATGATAATCCCCTTACTTGCGATCAAGACGTTGAAGATGAGGACACTGGCCCGATCGCCTCCATTCCTTCTACTCCAACCATTAGCGAGTTCGGGAGCGACGGCCAGCCTGATCACGACCCGACCGGGTCCCTTTTTCCTCGTACGGGTGACTTCCAGACCTTGATCGCGGTTCCTGATGGTACCACTGACGCCGATATCCTGCCTTGGACTCCGGATCAGCTCGGCATGTACAATTTACACAACGTCACGGCCCAAGTGGTTTTCGACTACTTGACCCGCCCTGCTGGATGGTTGTTCCCGCCTGCTGCATTGGCCCCTCCTACTAGTTCGTGGTCCGGTCATTTGATCACCCAGGCAGAGATTGAACATTTATACTCCCAGCGCCCCTGGGATATTTTTTCGACCATGTTGCCGCCTCTTTCTTTTCGCTCGGCTGGCTGGTTTGCTGACCTGGAGACCAAGTATCTCACGTTCCTCGATCATCACGTATTGGCGATTTGGGAATCATCCCACTATCTCCCTATCGCGAAGAATCTTCGTGATATTGATGACTTCTTCCGCGATTATTACATCCAACGTCGCCAACGCAGAAGCCGGGCTGGGGCGACCTGGAAACGTGTCGTGGAGCTCATCTTGCGGGGTATTATCGACGGGAGATGTGATCTCGACATTTTCTTGGACCCTTCGATCACCCATTGTGCCCGCAATCGCCCGCTGAAGTTTGCCCCGGACGATGATGGAGTGTGGTACCCTGGGTTTCTATCGGACCCGCCACCTCAGAGCCTACAAGAAGCGCTGGCAGATGTCGACGACCTTGAACCTTGGCGGGTTCAATATCGTTCCTGCCCCGAAAATCACCCTGGTCTTAAGATTCTCGCCTTCGCCGTAAGTTATATGGGTCCGAATAGTCGGTCGATCACCTTTCTTCAATCAATACATTCTTTCGATCATGTCATTTCACTGTTGTCCTTTGTCCTTAAATACATAATATAAATTGGTAGTCCGTCGGCTCATCTGCCGTATCCAATCACCATACCTCGCAACATCCATCGTTATAACACCATTTCCAGTCAATCATCACTTCTTCATCCATTGGGAGCTTCGTCGATCACGATTTCCCTGATCAATCAGCTGATCACACATTAGTGGGACTCTTCATCCACTTGCATTACATCAAACCGATGTCGGTTGATCAACCTTCTCTCAAAGTCCTTGATCAGGGCATCACAGTTCAAGTCCACCTCGTCTACCCATGACGGCTCGGTGTGACCCTTCAAGTAGACTTGATACTCACGCACCGTCCTTCCATATCTAGTCTTTCGTCCAGATCGAACATCAGTGACGCGATCAACTTCAAATTCGTCTGGATCTAGCTTCCTTTCCCAGCTGTCCTCGGGTAGCAAGGCTTCGTCAAAGTAGAACCGCTCTTCAATCCCAGCTGTTAACACTGCGGTAGGGCGATCTGGAAACTCCTTAACCAATTTTAACTTGAATAGGTGCACCACGGGGAACATGCGATAGTCCGTGCCAGCTGTAACCAATCTTGCTGCATGATCACCGATCACATCATCGACCCTGAAGGGTCCATGCCACATGTGCGCCAATTTCTTTTCATACCTTCTTTAACGCGATCAAGGTATAGCCAGACCCTTGATCCAGCCTCGATCTTGTGTGGCGTCACCTGATCGTTGTGCTTTTCAGCTCGATCAGCCATCGCTTGGTGTAATCGAACGTTCACCTGATCACGAGCGAGGCGATAGTCTTTCTGCAACTTGTACCTCCATCGGCGAGCATCACGGTCCTTGCGTCGAATTCCACCTAATTGCAATGTCGATTCCAGCGATGATCGTGGATCCCACCCATACGCCAAGTAAAAGGGCGTTTCTACACGAATGCGATCAGGGGTTGAATTCAACGCAAAAACCAGTCGCTCTGCGTATGCACTACAATCCTTCTAGCCGACATCTGACACGTACATCTTGATGGCCCTCGTAATCGTCTGCACCGTTCTTTCTGCCTTGCCATTTGCCTGCGGACGATACTCCATAGTGGCACTCTGCCGTTGTCCCACGATCTTGTTAAACGCACGAAATACTTCCGACATAAAGCCAGGCTCTCGGTCGTGCCTGATCACCTCACTTGCACCAAATAGTCGGAACACGCACTCTTCGTAATTTTCCGCGACTTTCTGCGCTGTGCGAGATGATCCAGCTTTCGCGATCACCATACCCGTGAACAGATCAACCCAAATCAGCAGTTCCGTATGCCCATCAGTTGATCGAGGCAATGACGGTAGGTGATCCATGGCAATCACTTGGAACGGGCACGTAGCCTCGATATTCCCCGGCGACATGCCCTTGATCGTAGGCTGGCCCTTCCCCGTTTTGCAATCCACACATTGTCCAACAAATCTTTGCACGCTGCGGAATAGACCCCGCCAATGGAAGTACCGTCTGATCCGTTGATAGGTGCGGCCTATACCCTGGTGTCCTCTTTCCAAACTCACATGATAGTGGTGGAGGACATCCGCGTGCAAGGTCTCGGTAGTACCAGCTTAATTAACGATCGGCGATCATCTTGATCATCCTGATCATCCCCGGTTTTCATTTTAGCCGCATTTCCACAGTAAATCAGTAATCCTTGTTCGTCAACATCATAGTTGTCAGCAATTTTCGCACACTCCTTCACCTCGTTTGCGCTCAATTGGATAACGTCACCGTACAGATAACACCGCAAATCGTGGATCCATTTCTCTTCATCCTGTGCCTTTTCACCCGTTCCATTCTTATTCCGGCTACTGGTACATCGGTCCATGTTGACGGTCGTGGTTGCCGGTGGTTACGTGATCGGGTCGTCACTAGCACTTGCGGGGCGGATTGATCTTCGTTCCATGTGATTACTTCGGGTAGACGGTTGAGATCAACTAATCCTGCCAGCTGTTTCTCATCTTCGATCTCAAATCTTGTTCCACCCTGCATAGCCATGGTGGTAATGTGATCTGCACTCCTATTCCACTCTCTCTTGGGATGTACCAAATCATGATCACTACACTCGCGTAGGAGGTTAAATGCATGCTGTTGTAGCACTTGCAATCGCGGAGCTTTGCATTCCATTTCTCCTCGCATTTGCCGGATCACTAAATTAGAGTCCTCACACACGATCACCCTTCCCTTGGGATATCGTGCCAACAAGTCCAGACTTAAAAGCAACCCGTGGTATTCTGCTTCATTCACCGTGATATCCGGTGCATGATCGGCGATCGCGATCATAATCTTCCATTCCGGTAACTTCCACACAATGGCACCAAATGCACCCACACGTCGCTTGACACTTTCCGATCCATCAAAACTGATCACGTAAAGTTCTTCACCTTTTTTAACCGTGGGAGGTGGTACTTCGATCATCTGCCGCGGTTGCTTTTTCGGTGCGATCGAGACCAACCCTTCATCAACTTCGGTGCGAGGGGTGATGCTTGCGGCTAACGCCCCTATCACCTCCTCTTCTCCATGCACACATTTCTTGATCACGAGGTCCCACTGTGATAGGATCGCAGCCCATCTACCTAATCGTCCGTCCAACCCATTAGATGTTAGTAACCACTTCAATGTAGATAGACGTGATAAAACGGTGATCGTCTTTCCGACCAGCATCGTAAAATAAACATCCAAAATTCGTAAAAGCGCCAGAACTTCCTTTTCGACGGGGCTGTAATTCAGCTCACCGCTTTTCAACGTTCGGCTAGCGAATGCGACGGGATGATACAATTGATCGTATTCTTGTACTATAGCGGCAGATACTGCCCATTTGCTAGCGTAAACCACGATCACCGGAGTCTTGGCCTGGTCAAAGTGTCGCATGGTTGGAGCTGATGCAATCTTCGCCTTCAGCATGCTGAATGCCACTTTTGCTCTAATTAGTCGATCGTCCTCGTGATTTGATTCCGCCTCACTATGTGAGCGTTTCTTCAACTCTTGATAATCTATCTCCCTCAATTCGTAAAGCACGGCGGCATAAATTGCGAAATCTTCAATAAATCGACGATAGTAATTTAGGCTTCCCAAGAACGATTGCATAGCACGTAAGGTGCCAGGGAAAGGCAAATTGATCAGATCGTCCAGGTTCTTTGGATTTGTTTCTAACCCGCGGCAAGTGACGTGATGTCCTAAATAGGGCACTTCGCTTCGCCCCCAGTACGATTTAGCCACGCTGATCGACAAATTCCATTGATCGCACTTTTCCAGCAAGTGCCGCACCTTATCGCATAGGGTGGACCAAGTAGGTGCAGGGATTAATATATCATCGATATATGATCGCCGTTGCAGCACAGACTGGCCCGGCGTTTGGTCGGGTTCTCCTGCTGTAAATACATCAGCTGATTCATCTGCACCGTCTTTGACCCTAAGATATCCATATAGTGCATTGTCGATCAACCGCTGATAAATTTGCGGAGCATTCTTGAGGCCAAAGGGCATCCTATTCCACTCAAACAATCCAAATGGAGTGACAAACGCCGAAATTTGGCGTGCCCGATCGGTCATAGACACGACCCAGAAACCACTCGCCATATCCAAAGAGCAAAACCACAACGCTTTATCCAAATCTTCGAGTAGATCGGTGATCAGGGGCATTGGGTACACCATCAAACGCGTGAGTTGATTCACCGCGCGATAATCGATGCATAGACGTATATCGACCCCATTCTTTTTCACGATGATCACTATAGGCGATGCCCAGGGTGAAGTTGACGGCTGAATGATCTTAGTTGCCAGCAACCCCTTGATCAGGGCCGACAACTTCTCGCGAAATTGTGGGGCCACTTTCCGCACTTTTGGGCGATCGGGCGCGCATTACCCACATCGATATCACAAACAACTCCTCGTGCAGCGGGGGGTAGCGCGTTTCCCTTCCCGATGAACAGATGTTTTTTCGCCCAAATTATTTCGCGAAGTTGATCTATCTCCTCCACTGTGTTGACTGTGGGATATCCGACTAGCAAATCTTTGGTTACTTCTTCGGTGCTTGCAGACACGTCGGGTAACGTAGCAAGATGTTTCTACAATTCTTCCACATACAAATCTCCACCTTCGTGATAACAAACCTGATCGTCAATAGGTGTCACGTCGAATTCGCTGGGGATAACTGAGACAGGGTGATTACACGCATCTTGAGTAGGTGTATCGCTTGAAACAGGCTGTTCAACTCCTTGATTGAGGGTTGGACTTTTCACTTCCGGCCCCTGATCGCACCGTTCTTGCACCCCTTGCACCCCTTGCACCTTTTGCGCCCCTTCGGTTACCAACGCTACAGATGCGACGATCGTGTCCGTGGGACGTACTAAGATACTTCAAGGAGTTGGGTACTCCTTCTTCTCGACTAATGGACCCTGATCGACACTTTCTTGATCGTCAGATACCAAATCGGTGGAGGCTTGATATGCCATATTTTGCCACTCTTTGTAACGGTTGGACCCGATCGAAACAAATCCGGGGTGGCGGTGCACATCATCTTTGTTCATCCAAATACCTAAGATAGTCTCTTCTTGAACAATGATGGGGTGATCGACGATGTTCGTAACACGTAAATACCTCAAATTGCCCGCGCCCCTGGTGATAGTGGGGGCCCAATCTCTTCCACGAGTAATCCACAACTTGCGAGATCGCTGATCGTAAATTCGTACTTCGGCTGATCGACCTACTGGGATCTGTTCATACTGATCGAGCTTCATATAATTACCGCTATACCCATACAGCTGTCGACGTCCCTCCAGTGGGATGATCACTTCGTCAGGTAAACTTAGTGCGCCATGAGCGATATCTAATCGAACACCAGCTGGTATCATGAAATCCATACCCAATATGGCATCTTGACCAACAAGTTTGCCCACCCATGCCTGGAAATAATAAACCAATGAGCCCGCTAGCGTGATCTTGATTTTTGCACGTCCTTCTGTTTGGTATGCACTTTCCCCAATGCCGACACATTCTTGTGTTTGACTCGTGTCAATCCAACAACCCACCTTACGAGCAAAGGTTGAGTCGATGATCGACACTTCGGCACCAGAATCAAATAATATCATAGCTCGCTCGTTATTGATTTTTCCACTCGCCTTGGCTTGCTTGAACCATTTCTTGGGCGAGAGATATTTCCAATATCCACGTGATTCGCCTGGAAGTAATTCGACTTCCATGATCACAGGTGATCGAGAAAACTCATCAATGTTGAAATTAGCCAAACGTGGTAAATCAAGCTGATCGCGTTTTTCCTTATCTCTTGTTGCTACTCGATCAGCCCTATTCTTATCCACAAATGCAAAAATACACAAACTAGAACGCTCGTCTCGTACCAGATTCCAACCTGGCGAGCGTCCTAGTTTAACAAATCTTCGGCTTCCTTGGGCAACAGTCCTGCATTTTTGGTAGGGTTATACCACTGGCGGATGCGGTTGTAAAATTCTTCCATAGGGTCTTCCTCGCATCGTGAATCTCGCGGCATGCTCGACAGACGTACAGGCATTGATCGGTGGGGTGTCCTTTCTTGCCACACTTCAGGCAAGTCAGGCGCTTCCAGCAACGTAAGTTGTCGTGTCTGATCGATCCACAATGACTGCACTTCTTTATCGCCCCTTGATCGACTGCGTTGGAGTATCTTCGTTTGCCTGATCGTGACTCGCCAGGCTGATCGTGCGCCCCTGGTTGATCGCGCATAGTAGCAATCATATAGCGGCGCTGATCGCCATCACTTCCACTATCATCAGCACTTGATTCTTCGCTCCCCGACGTTACCTTGATCGCACGTACGCCCCTAGGCTTTTGCATCGCGGCCGGTGCTCGATCGTCGCCAGATTTTGGGCGGAATCTGCTGGTGCCTACAGCCGCTGTTGGCTGATACCACTTGTTGCGTGCGTATGCCCGCAACGTTTCTTCCAAGTCCGAAGCACGATCCAAGCGTAGGAGAGCCAGATGATCGGCGAGTTAGCGATTGGCCAGAGTGTCCAGAAAATGTTGGACATGTTCGCGCAGATTTTCGGGCGGTCCATCTCTGATCGGTAACTTAGCTCGCAGTCCCGCCACATTCAGTCGGTGCAAATATTCTATAGGACTTTCGTCTGATCGCTGCTTCATATAATAATACTGGCGGGATACCTATTGACCAGTTCCACAGTATTGTACTTCGAATTCATCCACGAGACTTTTCCAACTTGATCGGGTGGTTTTACTCAACTGTCGATGCCAGTTGCGCGCTGGTCCCTTCAGTAAATCGCCCAGGATTAGACACTTTTCAGGATCAGAAGCTTGATCGCGCATAAATGCTGATTTAAGACGACTGATCCAGTTCCTCGCTTGATCTTCATCCCCTTCTTTTCCCGAAAATTCTTTCAAATCGCTGATCGCAGACATCCGAATTCTGGCAATTGGCTGCTGATCAGGTATCCCAGTATACGCGGATGCCACTGTGGCTCGCCGTGGCAGTGTGATCGGTTCATCAGGGTCGACGTAGTCAATTTGAGACCGTTGATCGTGAAACGAGTGCACGGATTCCATATCGACATCCTTGATCGACGCAGCTCTTCCTTGATTTGGCTGGCGGATTTTGGCGCCAACGACTCCAGGAGCCCACTTACTGCTCTCTTCAGCTAGAAACTTCTTCATGGCTTTGTCAAAAAACATCTGCCACTGTGGCCCTTGATCGTTTTCTGTCTTGATCGACTGAGGTTCCATCTTGACAACCGGCAATTTGGCGTTGTCCTTTTGGCAAACTTCCATTCTGGTTATCTTGGGCTCCATACTCCCAGCGCTACTCGACTCAATTCCCTAATCTTCACCCTCTGAAGGGGCAGATTCGTAGCACAATGACCCTGAATGTCTCGCTACGTTGATTGACGGACTTGCCTCAATCTTCAACGAGGATTGTGATGGTGACTGGGAAATCTTTATCGTCTGCTTCGCCCACGATGGGTATCAATAGGGAATACAACAGCTGGGTGGCCTCTGCCAGATCTTTGGAGTCCTGATCGAATACTTTCTCGGCATCGTAGGAGCCTGTTATCAGACCAGCCTGCTTGATCAGGCGTATTAGCCTTAGCACAATCGTTAGCTTATCTTTTCCCTTCGTGATTGGCTGGTTGAACGGTCTACTCAGCTTCCCGCTGATCGTGACCCCGAGCAGGCTCATGATCGAGTTCGTCATCAGGTAATCTTCCAGGTGCTCTCGGTAAATCTTTTGGTAAAACGTCTTTACCAGATCGGCTTCCGTTGGCGGCGTACTTGATCAGTTTTCATCGCTCTCCGACCCAGGCGCTTTGATCAACATCTTCGGTTGGTCGGTCTTGTAATACTTCTCCATCGGATTCCAATCTGAATCATTATATACATGAATTTCTGGCGGATCATAACTTGCGTTATGATCCGCATGGGCTCCCGAAGGAGCCTCGGGAGGTGGTTGAGGCTTTTCCTACTTTACGTCATCTGGATTCCTCCCCAGGTCCTGATGATCGGCATTTCCTTTCTTCTTCAGGCATGACGACGGCGAACTGCCTTCCGTCGTCACAACCACCTCCTCCTTTTCCACCTTGATTTTCACATCTGCTTCAGCTTCCGTTTTCACTTTCACATCAGCGCTATCTTGCGTAGAATCGCGGTGATATCCCGCGTCGCCCAAAGATCCGGGCACGCGCACCATTGTGGTGGAGCGGCTGATCGAAGTTTTTGAGACTTGATCAGGCGGTACCACGGCGCCCAGACTGCCGAATAACGAAGGGGGTCCTCCGGATGTCTTCGACTGCTTGTGTTCTTGCTCACCTTGTGTACCCGACGGCTAGGCGTGGGTCGCTCCTCAGGTGGCGGGGACAGCGCACAGCGAATTCTTGGTGCAAGAT
>CM047592.1:13782080-13806041 GCA_026184515.1 Peronosclerospora sorghi
GCCTCGATATTTCCCGGCGACATGCCCTTGATCGTAGGCTGGCCCTTCCCTGTTTCGCAATCCACGCATTGCCCGACAAATCTTTGTACGCTTCGGAATAGACCACGCCAATGGAAATACCGTCTGATCCGCTGATATGTACGCCCTATGCCTTGGTGTCCTCCTTCCAAACTCACGTGATAGTGGTGGAGGACATCTGCGTGCAAGGTCTCGGGTAGTACCAGCTTAATTGACGATCGGCGATCATCTTGATCATCCTGATCATCCCCGGTTTTCCTTTTAGCCGCATTTCCACAGTAAATCAGTAATCCTTGTTCGTCAACATCATAGTTGTCAGCAATTTTCGCACACTCCTTCACCTCGTCTGCGCTCAATTGGATAACGTCACCGTACAGATAACACCGCAAATCGTGGATCCATTTCTCTTCATCCTGTGCCTTTTCACCCGTTCCATTCTTATTCCGGCTACTGGTACATCGGTCCATGTTGACGGTCGTGGTTGCCGGTGGTTACGTGATCGGGTCGTCACTAGCACTTGCGGGGCGGATTGATCTTCGTTCCATGTGATTACTTCGGGTAGACGGTTGAGATCAACTAATCCTGCCAGCTGTTTCTCATCTTCGATCTCAAATCTTGTTCCACCCTGCATAGCCATGGTGGTAATGTGATCTGCACTCCTATTCCACTCTCTCTTGACATGTACCAAATCATGATCACTCCACTCGCGTAGGAGGTTAAATGCACGCTGCTGTAGCACTTGTAATCGCGGAGCTTTGCACTCCATTTCTCCTCGCATTTGCCGGATCACCAAATTAGAGTCCCCACACACGATCACCCTTCCTTTGGGATATCGTGCCAACAAGTCCAGACTTAAAAGCAACCCGTGGTATTCTGCTTCATTCACCGTGATATCCGGTGCATGATCGGCGATCGCGATCATAATCTTCCATTCCGGTAACTTCCACACAATGGCACCAAATGCACCCACACGTCGCTTGACACTTGCCGATCCATCAAAACTGATCACGTAAAGTTCTTCACCTTTTTTAACCGTGGGAGGTGGTACTTCGATCATCTGCCGCGGTTGCTTTTTCGGTGCGATCGAGACCAACCCTTCATCAACTTCGGTGCGAGGGGTGATGCTTGCGGCTAACGCCCCTATCACCTCCTCTTCTCCATGCACACATTTCTTGATCACGAGGTCCCACTGTGATAGGATCGCAGCCCATCTACCTAATCGTCCGTCCAACCCATTAGATGTTAGTAACCACTTCAATGTAGATAGACGTGATAAAACGGTGATCGTCTTTCCGACCAGCATCGTAAAATAAACATCCAAAATTCGTAAAAGCGCCAGAACTTCCTTTTCGACGGGGCTGTAATTCAGCTCACCGCTTTTCAACGTTCGGCTAGCGAATGCGACGGGATGATACAATTGATCGTATTCTTGTACTATAGCGGCAGATACTGCCCATTTGCTAGCGTAAACCACGATCACCGGAGTCTTGGCCTGGTCAAAGTGTCGCATGGTTGGAGCTGATGCAATCTTCGCCTTCAGCATGCTGAATGCCACTTTTGCTCTAATTAGTCGATCGTCCTCGTGATTTGATTCCGCCTCACTATGTGAGCGTTTCTTCAACTCTTGATAATCTATCTCCCTCAATTCGTAAAGCACGGCGGCATAAATTGCGAAATCTTCAATAAATCGACGATAGTAATTTAGGCTTCCCAAGAACGATTGCATAGCACGTAAGGTGCCAGGGAAAGGCAAATTGATCAGATCGTCCAGGTTCTTTGGATTTGTTTCTAACCCGCGGCAAGTGACGTGATGTCCTAAATAGGGCACTTCGCTTCGCCCCCAGTACGATTTAGCCACGCTGATCGACAAATTCCATTGATCGCACTTTTCCAGCAAGTGCCGCACCTTATCGCATAGGGTGCACCAAGTAGGTGCAGGGATTAATATATCATCGATATATGATCGCCGTTGCAGCACAGACGGGCCCGGCGCTTGGTCGGGTTCTCCTGCTGTAAATACATCAGCTGATTCATCTGCACCGTCTTTGACCCTAAGATATCCATATAGTGCATTGTCGATCAACCGCTGATAAATTTGCAGAGCATTCTTGAGGCCAAAGGGCATCCTATTCCACTCAAAAAATCCAAATGGAGTGACAAACGCCGAAATTTGTCGTGCCCGATCGGTCATAGACACGACCCAGAAACCACTCGCCATATCCAAAGAGCAAAACCACAACGCTTTATCCAAATCTTCGAGTAGATCAGGGGCATTGGGTACACCATCAAACGCGTGAGTTGATTCACCGCGCAATAATCGATGCATAGACGTATATCGACCCCATTCTTTTTCACGATGATCACTATAGGCGATGCCCAGGGTGAAGTTGACGGCTGAATGATCTTAGTTGCCAGCAACCCCTTGATCAGGGCCGACAACTTCTCGCGAAATTGTGGGGCCACTTTCCGCACTTTTGGGCGATCGGGCGCGCATTACCCACATCGATATCACAAACAACTCCTCGTGCAGCGGGGGGTAGCGCGTTTCCCTTCCCGATGAACAGATGTTTTTTCGCCCAAATTATTTCGCGAAGTTGATCTATCTCCTCCACTGTGTTGACTGTGGGATATCCGACTAGCAAATCTTTGGTTACTTCTTCGGTGCTTGCAGACACGTCGGGTAACGTAGCAAGATGTTTCTACAATTCTTCCACATACAAATCTCCACCTTCGTGATAACAAACCTGATCGTCAATAGGTGTCACGTCGAATTCGCTGGGGATAACTGAGACAGGGTGATTACACGCATCTTGAGTAGGTGTATCGCTTGAAACAGGCTGTTCAACTCCTTGATTGAGGGTTGGACTTTTCACTTCCGGCCCCTGATCGCACCGTTCTTGCACCCCTTGCACCCCTTGCACCTTTTGCGCCCCTTCGGTTACCAACGCTACAGATGCGACGATCGTGTCCGTGGGACGTACTAAGATACTTCAAGGAGTTGGGTACTCCTTCTTCTCGACTAATGGACCCTGATCGACACTTTCTTGATCGTCAGATACCAAATCGGTGGAGGCTTGATATGCCATATTTTGCCACTCTTTGTAACGGTTGGACCCGATCGAAACAAATCCGGGGTGGCGGTGCACATCATCTTTGTTCATCCAAATACCTAAGATAGTCTCTTCTTGAACAATGATGGGGTGATCGACGATGTTCGTAACACGTAAATACCTCAAATTGCCCGCGCCCCTGGTGATAGTGGGGGCCCAATCTCTTCCACGAGTAATCCACAACTTGCGAGATCGCTGATCGTAAATTCGTACTTCGGCTGATCGACCTACTGGGATCTGTTCATACTGATCGAGCTTCATATAATTACCGCTATACCCATACAGCTGTCGACGTCCCTCCAGTGGGATGATCACTTCGTCAGGTAAACTTAGTGCGCCATGAGCGATATCTAATCGAACACCAGCTGGTATCATGAAATCCATACCCAATATGGCATCTTGACCAACAAGTTTGCCCACCCATGCCTGGAAATAATAAACCAATGAGCCCGCTAGCGTGATCTTGATTTTTGCACGTCCTTCTGTTTGGTATGCACTTTCCCCAATGCCGACACATTCTTGTGTTTGACTCGTGTCAATCCAACAACCCACCTTACGAGCAAAGGTTGAGTCGATGATCGACACTTCGGCACCAGAATCAAATAATATCATAGCTCGCTCGTTATTGATTTTTCCACTCGCCTTGGCTTGCTTGAACCATTTCTTGGGCGAGAGATATTTCCAATATCCACGTGATTCGCCTGGAAGTAATTCGACTTCCATGATCACAGGTGATCGAGAAAACTCATCAATGTTGAAATTAGCCAAACGTGGTAAATCAAGCTGATCGCGTTTTTCCTTATCTCTTGTTGCTACTCGATCAGCCCTATTCTTATCCACAAATGCAAAAATACACAAACTAGAACGCTCGTCTCGTACCAGATTCCAACCTGGCGAGCGTCCTAGTTTAACAAATCTTCGGCTTCCTTGGGCAACAGTCCTGCATTTTTGGTAGGGTTATACCACTGGCGGATGCGGTTGTAAAATTCTTCCATAGGGTCTTCCTCGCATCGTGAATCTCGCGGCATGCTCGACAGACGTACAGGCATTGATCGGTGGGGTGTCCTTTCTTGCCACACTTCAGGCAAGTCAGGCGCTTCCAGCAACGTAAGTTGTCGTGTCTGATCGATCCACAATGACTGCACTTCTTTATCGCCCCTTGATCGACTGCGTTGGAGTCGCTTCGTTTGCCTGATCGTGACTCGCCAGGCTGATCGTGCGCCCCTGGTTGATCGCGCATAGTAGCAATCATATAGCGGCGCTGATCGCCATCACTTCCACTATCATCAGCACTTGATTCTTCGCTCCCCGACGTTACCTTGATCGCACGTACGCCCCTAGGCTTTTGCATCGCGGCCGGTGCTCGATCGTCGCCAGATTTTGGGCGGAATCTGCTGGTGCCTACAGCCGCTGTTGGCTGATACCACTTGTTGCGTGCGTATGCCCGCAACGTTTCTTCCAAGTCCGAAGCACGATCCAAGCGTAGGAGAGCCAGATGATCGGCGAGTTAGCGATTGGCCAGAGTGTCCAGAAAATGTTGGACATGTTCGCGCAGATTTTCGGGCGGTCCATCTCTGATCGGTAACTTAGCTCGCAGTCCCGCCACATTCAGTCGGTGCAAATATTCTATAGGACTTTCGTCTGATCGCTGCTTCATATAATAATACTGGCGGGATACCTATTGACCAGTTCCACAGTATTGTACTTCGAATTCATCCACGAGACTTTTCCAACTTGATCGGGTGGTTTTACTCAACTGTCGATGCCAGTTGCGCGCTGGTCCCTTCAGTAAATCGCCCAGGATTAGACACTTTTCAGGATCAGAAGCTTGATCGCGCATAAATGCTGACTTGAGACGACTGATCCAGTTCCTCGCTTGATCTTCATCCCCTTCTTTTCCCGAAAATTCTTTCAAATCGCTGATCGCAGACATCCGAATTCTGGCAATTGGCTGCTGATCAGGTATCCCAGTATACGCGGATGCCACTGTGGCTCGCCGTGGCAGTGTGATCGGTTCATCAGGGTCGACGTAGTCAATTTGAGACCGTTGATCGTGAAACGAGTGCACGGATTCCATATCCACATCTTTTACCGTCGTCGACCTATCTGGTTTCGACTGCTGACCACGCAACGAGTGTACGGACTCCATATCGACATCCTTGATCGACGCAGCTCTTCCTTGATTTGGCTGGCGGATTTTGGCGCCAACGACTCCAGGTGCCCACTTACTGCTCTCTTCAGCTAGAAACTTCTTCATGGCTTTGTCAAAAAACATCTGCCACTGTGGCCCTTGATCGTTTTCTGTCTTGATCGACTGAGGTTCCATCTTGACAACCGGCAATTTGGCGTTGTCCTTTTGGCAAACTTCCATTCTGGTTATCTTGGGCTCCATACTCCCAGCGCTACTCGACTCAATTCCCTAATCTTCACCCTCTGAAGGGGCAGATTCGTAGCACAATGACCCTGAATGTCTCGCTACGTTGATTGACGGACTTGCCTCAATCTTCAACGAGGATTGTGATGGTGACTGGGAAATCTTTATCGTCTGCTTCGCCCACGATGGGTATCAATAGGGAATACAACAGCTGGGTGGCCTCTGCCAGATCTTTGGAGTCCTGATCGAATACTTTCTCGGCATCGTAGGAGCCTGTTATCAGACCAGCCTGCTTGATCAGGCGTATTAGCCTTAGCACAATCGTTAGCTTATCTTTTCCCTTCGTGATTGGCTGGTTGAACGGTCTACTCAGCTTCCCGCTGATCGTGACCCCGAGCAGGCTCATGATCGAGTTCGTCATCAGGTAATCTTCCAGGTGCTCTCGGTAAATCTTTTGGTAAAACGTCTTTACCAGATCGGCTTCCGTTGGCGGCGTACTTGATCAGTTTTCATCGCTCTCCGACCCAGGCGCTTTGATCAACATCTTCGGTTGGTCGGTCTTGTAATACTTCTCCATCGGATTCCAATCTGAATCATTATATACATGAATTTCTGGCGGATCATAACTTGCGTTATGATCCGCATGGGCTCCCGAAGGAGCCTCGGGAGGTGGTTGAGGCTTTTCCTACTTTACGTCATCTGGATTCCTCCCCAGGTCCTGATGATCGGCATTTCCTTTCTTCTTCAGGCATGACGACGGCGAACTGCCTTCCGTCGTCACAACCACCTCCTCCTTTTCCACCTTGATTTTCACATCTGCTTCAGCTTCCGTTTTCACTTTCACATCAGCGCTATCTTGCGTAGAATCGCGGTGATATCCCGCGTCGCCCAAAGATCCGGGCACGCGCACCATTGTGGTGGAGCGGCTGATCGAAGTTTTTGAGACTTGATCAGGCGGTACCACGGCGCCCAGACTGCCGAATAACGAAGGGGGTCCTCCGGATGTCTTCGACTGCTTGTGTTCTTGCTCACCTTGTGTACCCGACGGCTAGGCGTGGGTTGCTCCTCAGGTGGCGGGGACAGCGCACAGCGAATTCTTGGTGCAAGATCGAATTAACTAACTTGTGACGATACAACCGATGCGATCAGGCTTGATCACGTACGATCAGGAGCTTAAACCACGTCAATTAACCGTGATCAGTCTTGATCAAGTCTGGGCTGATGCTAATAACCGACGATAAGCAGTATTCCGTCTTGATCGCAAGTGCGATCAGGCGGCAGTCCGATGCGATCAGGCGCTGAAACGAAGCCAATCTGTCGTGATCAGGCGCGATCAGGCTTTGGCTGACGTTAATAACCGTCGATCAACAATATTCTGTCTTGATCGCAGATGCGATCAGGTGTCTTGATCGCAAGTGCGATCAGGTACTGAAAGGCTCGATCAGGGGCTAAAAGCTGCTGCCCAGTCGTAATATACCTTGATCAGACTTGATCAAACACCGGAAATCGTTCAAGTAGCAGTTGGCGCGATTTGCGATCAGCGATCGCGATCACGATTTGCAAAAAAGTGTCGATCAGGTGTTGATCGGCCGGGGGGGGGGGTACTTGATCAGGCAGCGGAAGTCTTCACTGCCTGATCGCGGAGCCTCTAAGCCGTCAAACAGCTAAGGAACGCCCAAATCAATGCTCCCCTAGCCTAGACTATACGAGGAATAGGTATTTTATATTAAAATCCACCTAGAGTTCCCGTGGGGCGCTTAAAGCAGCCGAACTCTAGGGGCCAAACGTTAATTTCCCGGGGAAGAGGTGAGAGCACTGATCGATCACGTTCCCAAAACCAAAAAACCTTTACAAAAAGAACCGCAGACACTGCGGGCGGGGTTGTGGAGTGAGTTCCCAACACTCTACGTCTGCCGGTGGGCCAAAAAATGCACTAAGTGCTCCCGCCCGGGACGTAGAGGTATATAATAGTGAGGGAGGCGCAAAGGTGCCGTCCCTAAAACGATCCGCTAGATCGAACGCAAAAGGAGAACTTTATTAGCAATTAAACCCTTAGATCTACCCTGTTCCTACTTTCAACCAATCCGCATCGTCCATTAGGAACGCCTTCCGTCCATCAGTCGACCTGATTTTTCCGCTTGTTCCTTGTTTGTTCGCTGGTGTTCGCCGCGTACCTGTAGGTAATCCGCTCATCTTCCGTGTCCCTTCTATATCCTGTCTATGTACACCACGGTGGTACGTACTACTGTACCCACCGTGGTACACATGGCGGTACCTAATTATGTACTACTGTATCCACTATCTGCGTCCACTATCAGGCCCCTAATTTAGGTCCTAACATTAGTCATAATATTAGGCCCCCTATGGGCCTAATAAAATGTCCAACATTAGGCCCTATTTTTGCCTAATTAAAAAGTCCGCTTTACGACACACACCTGTGTACTGACACGTGGATGGCTGACACACCACCACACCAAGGGCCCATGCCCTGATTGGTTAAAATAACCAAAGGTTCGAAACCTTTCAACCCGGCCAATACTGGCCTCAACCGTGGTGTACTCATGTACACCAACACTCAGTGTTACCCGAATGCAACCCCGTTACAACGGTGGTCACGAATTAATTGAAGTATTGCTTCCGCACTTGCGATCACACTCGGTGGCACCTTTGGTCGATGCGTGAGCGCCCGCAACGCACTCTCGGCGCTTGAGAGTTCCATCCATAAGAACGTGTGATTCTTGCGAGCGACTCGTTGAAAGTCATGGGTCTCGTCAGTATCTACAGATGCCACAGCTATCTCGGTCTCGGTCGAATCCGAGGGACTTCTAATTGCTCGGGAGACGTCTCGTTCTCCCTTTTTCTGTCGGGATATCCAATGGCCGAGAAGCGAAACTTCGTTTCTCAACACTCGCGACCTCACGGAGATTTTGGATCGACGATTGCTGAAGCACGTTTCGTTCCCAGCATTTTGACTCAATTCCGTATGTCTAATGTCACTTTCCATTCGTCGCCTTACAGGAGACTCTAGCAAGATCTCGGCGGATGTAATCGAAGGAGCAAAGATAATACTCAGCTGGATTTGACTGCGAAACACCGTAGGCGGGGCCCACGACTCTTTGCAATCGTTGTACTGATCACCCAAAGTGTGCCATAAAGGTAACGCGCCATACGCTTTGGCATCGGCTGATCCCGAGACGAGCGATAAATGGGGTGTGACATTTTGCACACGCCAAGCAGCTCGTCTGGGAGCACGAAGCGACTTTGAAATACTTCCACCTTCAAGAAATACGTGAACCCTCGCGCAAAGCCTGGAAATGCTAGTCGAAGATTACTGGACAGTGCGGATTCAGGAATCAAGCGTGATGATCGCAATCTCGTCGACTCACGGGTATACACTTGCAAATATTTGTGACACATCCACTCGGATCCCCAAATGCTGCTATTGTCCGTTATCCCGAGATGCCAGCTGCACGTCTCAATCCCCGGAAGAATCGCGTTCCTTTGGATGGACGTTGAGGCTCTTTAGGAGGCTACAAGACAGATACGGCGTCATGTGCCGTTTCAACTTGTGACATGTCGAGTCCACGGAAGGTTTGTTCCATATGCGTGCCTTCATCCAGAATACAGCGTGCATACACTGGATAGACCCTTTGCGTAGCATACGTAGCAGCAGACTGCTGACCAGTGGCATGATCGTGTACACTTGGATTCACATGCAGCTGCTGAGATTGTAGAATCTGCACGTAGAATGTTCCGGGCGGAATCGAGTGAGAAATCGATGCTTCCCCAGGCAAAACAAGTCGGATGTTTTCTCCTCGTGGAGCAGTATCAAATGCCACGAAAGAGCGCCAACGTCACCATTCTAATGCCACCGGACTAAACTGTCCTTCCTGTCCGTCACTAGTTGATCGACTGGTCCTTTCAGCTTTATGCTGATCGTGACCCCGAGTAGGCTCATGATCCAATCTGTTAATAAGAAATCTTCCAGTTACTTCATATAAAACGTCCTTGCCAGATCAGATTCTGATGGAGCCATACTTGATCGACTTTCGTCGCGCTCCGAACCAGGCGCCTTCAGCAACGGCTTCGGTCGGTCCGGGTCGTAGTATTTCACCACCGGCTTGAATCCGGATCATCATATAAATATGTAATTGGCGGATCACAACTTGCTTTGTAATCCGCAGGGGATCCCGAAGGAGCCTTGGGATGTGGTTGAGAATTCTTCTCCTCCTTTATCTCATTAGGATACCTCCCCAGTCCCTGATGATCACCATTTCCTTCCTTCTTCAGACATGGCGACGGCGAACTGCCTTCCGTCGTCACAACCACCTCGTCCTTTTCCACTTTAATCTTCAATTCTGCTTCCGCTTCCGTTTTCACGTCCGCATCAGCGCTATCTTGCGTAGAATCGCGGTGATATCCCGCGTCGCCCAAAGATCCGGGCACGCGCACCATTGTGGTGGAGTGGCTGACCAAAGTTTTAGAAGCTTGATCAGGCGTTAACACGGCGCCCGGACTGCCGACTAACGAAGGGGGTCCTCCGGTTGTCTCTTGACTGCTTGTGTTCCTGCTCACCTTGTGTACCCGACGGCTTGGGCGTGGTTCGCTCTCCAGGTGGCGGGGATGGCACGCTGAAATTCCTTGATGCAAAATTGGGATAATACGTGTCGAGTCGACTGGTGTCGATCAGGTGCGATCAAACTTGATCAGGCTTGATCAGCCACAAATAATCAATGATCAGGGCTGCTGATCGACAATAAGGGGATGATCAGGGTCGGTGACTGGTGATCGGGGATGATCAGGGTCGATAAACAATGATCAAGGGATGATCGACGATCAGGGATGATCAGTATTGATCAGGTTTGATCAGGATTGATCAGGCTCAAACAGTCGATGATCAGGAACTCTGATCGGTTCAGTTGGTTCCCCACGAATTGGCACGAGTTGCGAACAGGTGATCGCAGGTTGAAAGGGATAGATCAGGACGATTGGGGTAAGCTGACCCCCGTCCAACAGGAAGCCTTTAAAAGGCTGTTGCCCATATTGGGTGAGGATGGCATGCGCCATCTAGTGGAGCTGGGCCTCGGTGCCGTGCGTAAAAGGGTGAATGCCCTTATCGACCATGGGGAGAGTCTTCGCGGGAGTTATCCCGCGTCTACGGGGGTGCGCCCTCCGATGTCCTTTAAGATAAAGGAATCCACCGGCGAGAAAGGCAAAAACCTTTATGTGTCTCTTCGAGAGGTTGAAACCGCATTCGCCACCGCGAAAGTGATCGAGGATCACCTGCAAGTGGGACTTGAACTGACCCATCTTACGGGCAAATCCCGTACATGGGCGTTTACGTGTCAGTATTCGGTCACGACCGTGTTCCCGAACTGGGGAGTCCTTAAGCGAAAGCTTATGGACAGGTATTCAACGCCGGATCTGGTTCTCCAGAATCAGCTGGCGTTTTTGAGGTGCCGTCAGGGCACTAGGTACTTGGAGACCTTTGTCCAAGGACTGAAGACCCTGTTGGCAGGGATGTACGCGAAAGCGTATTCGGACGATGTGTCCATCCCCGTCTGCATGGGAGGCCTGAAAGAAGGGCCAGCACGTTCGGAACTGTTCCTCTGCCGACCCCAATCCCTGGGGGAGGCGTTTAAGATGGCGTTTAACGCCGAGAGGAACTTTCGTTCCTCTAAGGTGGGTCCTGAACCCATGGACCTGAGTCATGTCGAAGTGGAGGGGAAACCTTCCGCTAAGAGTCACTCTGCCTCTTTTTCGCTTGCTTCGGGGCGGAGCTCTTAGCTATGTTGCAGCGGCGTGGGCTGCTAAGGTGCTTCCTGTGTGGAAGCGTGGATCATCTGCGGAACAGATATCCACAAAATCCCCAGCGAGATAGTCGCTGGAAGGGGCCGAGGGCGGCAAAAAAACCCTCGCCCAAGCCGTCGGGAAACAGCGGCTCCCAATAGGTGCTGGGAGCCTTACTGGGGGACCCCTCAGTGCTGTTAATTTCCAGGGTAGGGGACGACAGCACAAAGCCCCGAGGGAAGCGGTGCTTTATAGCACCGAGTTGGTGTACCAGCCAGGTTTGCTGGAAGTCCTTACGGACGTGAAGGCTTTGATAAGCCTTGGAGAGTCTTGAGAGAATCTAGAGCGTCTGACAATTATATCAGACGGACTTCTGTTGAGAAGAGTCGGCTGTATGCCGAGGCCCTAGAGGGACGTTCTCGTGATGTTGTCACGGCCCGTCTAGCGACGGGCGTATAGGTGTCTGTACCCAAGGTCCCGATTGACCTTAAGCTGAAGTTTGCAGACTTCGACAGCTTAGAACGTTGCCTAGTCCTGGATTTGGACTCGAGGTATGACCTCATTCTGGGCATGAAGTGGCTGGAACGCCACGATCCAAGGATAGACTGGAAGTCTAAGTCCATTGGCTCAACGCACCCGCGGTCGGGTGAAGCATTGGCGAGTCATGAACCCACCTTTGCTCGATCGCAAAAGCGATTATGGCGTGAGATGCCAGAGATTGGGATGTCTGAAATGATCATTCCCAATGGCGTTAAGGAAGAGTTCCTTAACGAGGGGGATTCGGCGGTTAATCCCCGAGCCGATGTAGGCAAGACTGGTGAGTCGTCAGTGATAGAGGTGGAATCCTCTGAGGGTAAGCGCGAGGCTCTTAGAGAAGAGACCCGAAGTTCGTCTGTTCTAAAGGTCGGAATTGATTCCGACCACGCCGTGTCCGGCGAACAAGTTGCGACTCCAGTGGTAGGGGTAGAGACCCCTGTGGTTAAACGCGAGGCGCTTCCAATCAAAGAGACCCGAAGTTCGTCTCTTTTTCACGTCGGAAATGATTCAGATCACGCCTTTATAGGCTAGACTGGCAAGTCGCCATTGACAGGGTGGATTCCTCTGAGACGACTCCAGTGGTAGGGGTAGAGACCCCTGTGGTTAAGCGCGAGGCGCTTCCAATAGATGGGGCAATTGACTCCCCCATCTGGGTGTCGGAATGAGTCCCGAGGCCAGTAGTCAGCAGTCCTACAGGATGCTGAATAGTGTGACAGGTGTTGTCACAGAAGGCGTAAGCCTGGAACGGTTGCCTGGGGTAGGCGAACTGTTGTCGTTGGAGGAGATGTCCTTCAACGAGTTTGAGACTGCTTTGAAAGCAGTTGAAATCGACGAAGTCGTCGTGTTGCGTCCGGAAGAGGAGTTGAACTCCTCATCCACGATGGACGAGTCAGTTTTGGTGAAAACCAAACAATGAACCAGCGATTTTTTATGGCTTGGTGACCCAACTCTTTCGCCCTCATAGAAAGTACGCTCAGACGTACTTCGACGATATATTCGTTCGTAGTCGTGCGGAAGGCGACTTGGCTGATGTTCAGACGCATCTGATACACCTTCGAGCGGCGATCGAATGTATGCGAGAGCATAGTTATATGCAAACGCATCCAAGTGTATCTTTGGTGCTGAGGGAATTCCTTTCCTCGGATGCTTCATCGGTAAGGATGGAGTGCGGGCGGATCCCGCGAAGGTGAAAGCCATTCTAGAGTGGCCTTCGCCTGTAAATATTAGAGATTTACGGAAGTGGCTTGGATTATGCAATTATCTCCACAAATACAGCGAGAACTACGCTGAAATGACAAAGCCATTGACGGGCCTTCTTAAGAAGGATGTTGACTGGTGTTGGGAAACCAAACACCAAAACGCTTTCGAAACGCTAAAGGGGAGCTTGTTAAAAGCTCCCGTTCTTTCTCTCCCAGACTCTGGGAAACCTTTTAGCGTCGTCTGCGACGCCTCCGATTTCGCAATCGGATGTGCTTTGTTACAAACAGACTACGCGTGACGAGAACGCGTGATTTCATTTGAGTCGAGGCAGCTTAAAGCTGCGGAACGGAATTATCCCGTTAATGACAAGGAGTTACTTGCAATGAAGTATGATCTTCTCAAATTTAGGGCTCACCTACTCGGCTCAAAGCCGTTCGTGGTTTATACTGACCACGCGTCCTTACGGAAAGCGACAAAGTCGCCTCATCTATCGCAAAGGATGGTCCATTGGCTCTCCTTCTTTGCGGAGTACAACTTTGAGGTTAAGTATAAACCTGTCAACCGGAACGTGCTTGCAGACGCGTTGTCGCGTCGTCCCGATTACGATCTCGCTCACGCGACATTCATCACCTCGTCTGTGGTGGATCTCATACGCGAGCCGTATGAGAAAGACCCACAGTGTACGGCGCTTATCAGCGTGTTGGGTGGAAAGGGACTTGGATCGTCGGAGCCAACCCTGTCAAGTCGAGCTAAAGCTCGTTTACACCGTTACAGGTACTGTGACGGTTTGCTATATTATAGCACGGTCGCGAAGGACACTCCGCGGGTGGTTGTTCCTCATGATGAGGAACTGAAGTATAAAGTCCTCTTTGAGGCACATGACGCCCCTACCGGGGGTCATTTAGGTCGGGATAAGACCTACGGTGCTTTAAGCGCTTTTTATTGGTGACCCAAAATGTACAAGTGGGTCGGTGCGTATATTCGCACTTGGTGAGTCGTGTTAGAGGGTCAAACCCTCTACAGATTCAGCTGCTATAGGAAACAGTTGGAAATTACCAACTGTTCGTGTTGACAAGGTCAACCTATAGCATACAATTGGGAATTACCAATTGTTCGTGTGGTCCAAGTCCATATATAAATATGAAGGTGAGCCTTTGGCGGAGTAGCCGTTCCAACGACGTGTTGAAAATCCATTTGGATTTTATCTTCGGCTTTACCGAAGGCCGGTTCCACCGTCGTTTCGGTCTTTGTAGACCGTTTGAGCGAGATGCTCACCTGGCAGCGATGCCAGTCCAGTGATGGACAAGACGGAACGCGTTAATCGCGTGAAATCCATTAGTATGGATTTATCTTAGGGTTTTCCGAACGGAAAGGCCGGTTTCACCGGCGTTTCGGTCTTTGTAGACCGTTTGAGCAAGATGCTCATCTGGCAGCGGTGCCAGAGTCCATTGATGGACAAGAAGGAACGCGTTAATCGCGTTGTTAAGGATTTTCTCCGGAGCTTATTTCCGGATTCTCCAAGAGTTGGAGTGAGATACTTCCTATGACCGAATTTGCCATAAACAATTCGGTGCATGCATCTACGAGGTTTACCCTGTTTAATGTGAACGGATTCGTAAATCCGCGGGTTACGTTGACGCCACGTGTGTGTGGCCCAGGGCTTGAGGGGGGAGGAGTCCCCGATGTTAGCCCTGTATGCTCCTGTCCGTCTGTTTGGCCTACCCGGCAGGGCGGCCGGCAGGCTGCCCGACCGGGTGCAGCTTGGGTCTGCGCTTGTAGCCGCCACGGCTCGCGCACTGGGCGCCTTCCACAGCCCCAGCGACCTAGAAGAATCTATTGTTCGTTTGTTGGGCCTACCCGGAAGGGAGGCCGACAGTCTGCGGCAGGGCGGGCGGAGCGTCTGATGGCGCGACTCCATCATCGGGGTCAAACCCAGTATTAGGTGAAGTGGAAGGGTTATCCACATTCACAGAGTTCGTGGGAGTTCGAGACTCCCCTGCGGCAGGATTGCCGTGACGTCGTTGACGCTTTCGAGGGAGAATCCCGCTGTGAGTCAACGACCAAATTGGCTGGGTAAGCCCCTTCACTGCCAGTAGTTGGGAGCCCTCCGGAGGCAGATGCGGAACCCGCACTGTGCTCCGGCACCGTAGTGAGGGCACGGGCGCTAGCATAGCGCATGAGATAAGGGGCACGTAACTGCCCCATGGGTTTGGCTCTGGCAAGCGCCAAGCACAATGCCCTCTCTATCCGAACGTCACGTTCGGAATAGCTGTTGTACAGCTTTAAAAAACTCGGGGAAACGTTTCTCCCCTCCGCCTAAGCGCGGAACTTCTGCTCTGCCTCTTTGGCATATTCTCCTTACAGGAGAATGAAAGGAACCTCGCGGAGGTTCCCAACAACGGCACCCTGTGCCTGTTTCTCGAGGCGCTCTCGATATGAGGTAGCAGTGAACTGCTTCTGCGTGAGCAGTTTTTCCCGGAGTTGATTCCGGCGTGTGATGTGTTGCGGCTGTACAGTCGCGAGGCCAGGGGTATAGAATACTAAACCCTTCTGTACCTCATTCCTTGCCCACTTTGGGAGGTCACGAGGACCTCCAAAACGATATACCGCCCGTGGAGGGCGCATGGGGGGCGTGCAAGGAAGCTTGTAACGCCTGTGAGGCATTTTGAGCCTCTTGAGCTGCGTCCAGCTCAGTAGTGGTGATCGCCTTCGAAGATTCGAATATGTCATCCGAGGTTGGTAATAGTTGCGCACGAGTTAGTGCATTTTCCCCACGTGTGGGGAACGGATTAGGCTGCCGACAACGCCGTTCGGCGCTGTCGGAGCGGTTAAAGGTTGGGGAGGTATCCCCAAGGGCATCCACCTCCGAGTTCTCGGAGTAGTCTACCTCTTCTAGAGGAGACGCCATAGCACCACTGAAGGTGTACATATGGAGGGCCAGAGGAACTGGCGTTGGATTTATCCAACAAAATTTTGTTTATTGCGTAAGCAATAGTCTTGATGGGGGAGGATGTAACGGGGTTACATTTGAGTTACATTTAGTGTTGGTGTACATGAGTACTCTACGGTTGAGGTCAGTATTGACCGGTTTGAAAGGTTTCTAACCATTGGTTATTTTAACCAATGAGGGCATGAGCCCTTGGGTGGCGGTGTGTCAGCCATCCACGTGTCGGTACACAGGTGTGTACATTACATTTTAGCTAGGTACGAACTGGGTATGTTTTACTTAGTATTACATATAGTTTACATTAGTTTAAATTAATTTAGGCTAATCATATATTAAATATACATTCAGTTTACATTTCACTCTAAAATGCAGGCGCGCGACCACGCCCGGTCGCGCGCGCAGTGAGTGCCGTAGGTAAGAGGGAGCCCTCTCTTTACCTACACCCTTAGTAAGGGAGCCATGCCGTTAAGGCATTAGCGGAGCTCCTTGCCGTTAAGGCATTAGCGGAGCTCCTTGTCGTTAAGGCATTAGCGGAGCTAGGCGCACGACCACGCCCGGTCGCGCGCGAGGTGAGTATTGTATCCCAGGGGAGTTCTCCCTTACGCTGCCTCCCTTTATAAGGGAAGCCTTGTTACAATGGGTTAGCGAAAGCTATCTGTAAACCACCCCGGGAATCTTGGCCCCGAGTAGGAGAGCTCTCTCCTACTAAGCCCTTTTATAAGGGCGTATCGGCTAAGTAGCGGCGAACGCCGCTTAATGGAAAGTCTTCCTCTGTGCGCTAGCCGCACCGTGCGTGTACGCACCCGGCTACAATGCACCTGCAGTTGTACACACAGTTGTACACAGTGTTGTACGCACAGTCACAAACACACAATTACACACACAGTCGTGCCCATAGTCACACCCACAATTGTGTACCAATATTATGGCACACTTCACCACACCACCAAAGCCGTTACGGAGTCTGCTGCGGGATCAAACGCCTATTGCCCGGTCGTTCCGCACCATTATCAGGGCGTACATCAGCGCGCTGTCGTTATCTGTTACGTCTCTGGTGCGAAGTTAAATAACGGTTTGCGCAGGGATGGGTGTTCGCATTTCGACCCCAAGGTGCTCAGTACCACCGAATGGGATCTCTGTTGAACGGACTGATCAGCACGTTTTATGATGACATTCTTGGTGCCGCAAGAAACGCACGTGCCTGCTTTGCCACCGCGCAAAATCCTTTTCGCCGACAAATGACACTGTGGCCAACACAGCCGCCCTGAAGATTGTTCCCGGGGGGAGAACAGGAATTTCTCAGCGCCTAAAATATTGACGATGCGGAGTGGGCAAACGCAATCCCGACATAGTTGTTGAACATGCTTGACGTGAATGGATGGCCGCCGCATCGACTGGCACTAAAGGTTGGCTCAACAATCATGCTCCTGTAGAATCTGGATCCATCCAACGGGCTTTGCAACTGCACGCGCCTCATTGTCCGCCGTTGTTCCGCAAGTGTGATTGAGGTTAAAGTCTTGACGAGTAATCATGCGGTGTACGTTTGCTTTATCCAGCGCATTGCTAACAACTGAGCAATCAAAACTGCCTTACACGGTCCATCGGAAGCAGTTTCCTGTGCGCATGGCCTATGCGATGACGATAAACATGTCACAGGTACAGACGCTTCACAAGGGTGGCATATGTCCCACAAGGGACGTGTTTTCGCATGGCCAGTTGTACGTCGCCTTTTCACGGTCGGCAGCACCGGAGAGCACCTTCGTTCTTTTTGAAGCTGTCTGCACAACGACGACTAATGCGCGAAGTCGTTTATGACGAAACACTACGTTGAATGAGGTTGTAAAATATCGCAATCATGGGAGCAGTCAATTTCTGATTGAACATGCAGTCGTTGACAGCAAAATAATAAACGCTTTTCTCTTTGTTTCAAAGTAAATGTAGATATACTGTAGTTTCAATGAAATTTCAATGAAACAATTCGTCGGAACGACGGGTACCATCCCTTAGTAATACATCCTAGTGTATAGACTACGATGAGGCTGTCTAAACTGACCGAGCCATTTGTCTAAACTGACCGCGTCTCGTCTATGTTACATTAAAAGTCCAGCATGTAAAGGCACCGTAGCTTCCCGAGGTGCGACAAGTTTTTTTAATCTTTAACATGCGTTTTGATTCGAGCCAAAGAGTCGTCAAGTTGTGATAAGCCATTGATGCGCTGAAACCCGCGGAGGCGCGCGAACAAACTCTCATTTAGTTCTGGTGTTTCATAACAGTCTTTTCTAGGCATAACTCTCGTAGTGTTTCAATGTCCAGAGTATGCATGAGGCTCTTTCCCTCATCGCGTAAAAGCTTCTTGTCCCGCATTTGCAGCCGGTCGAGCGGCCGCATTGCACACTCAGATCTTAAGTAGGATAATTTAATGTAACATAGACGAGTCGCGGTCAGTTTAGACAAATGGCTCGGTCAGTTTAGACAGCCCCACTACGATCCAACAACAAATGGCTGTGTATATAATGTATTTATTTACCTTCGATAACAATATTACACATTTCATGGATGTTCTCTGCTTCCACAGAGGTACTCGATCAGTTTACCGGTTTTGCTCGTACGTAGACGCCCCGCGGTCGTTCTACCTAATGCGCTACTCAGCTGATTCCGACTATGGCGTGGAAGTACGCAAGTCTAATATTCCAGGAGCTGGTAAAGGTTTATTTGCTACTAAACATCACTCAAAAGGCTCAACTATTTGCGAGTACACGGGTGTAGTGCATAATCAGGAGACAGCATGGAAGGTCAAGGACAAAACGTACCTCATGAAGTTGGGCAACGGCAAGTACGTAGACGCACTGAATTGTCCACAAGTTTTGGCTCGATACATCAATGACTGTAGAGGACATCTCGGCGGCTTTAATGTGTACTTCGTAAAGCGTCCACAGGACAACAAGGCCGATATCGTCGCGATGCGAGACATTGAGCCAGGCGAAGAGCTGTATGCCAACTACGGTCGACTATACTGGCTCGCTTATAATATGATGCACCCAAGCAATCCCGTACGATAACAACCGCATCAAAGGACTAAAAACTACAATGACCCACTCTATCGTCCACTTAGATAAGTCTAGTTGAGCTGGTATATTAATATTCACGGAGAGAGGCTGAAATGGCGGCCGCTACATCCTCCTCGCTAGTAGTGCGACGCTTAGTAGAGGTAGCATCTTGGAGTCCAGCGCTGTTCTTGCTACTCGATAAGGAGAGCTGGGTGCCCTAGAGACACAAGTTGATTATCACGTGCGTCCCCAGCCCTAAGCAAACATGTTTACACTACCCGTTGTGCAAGCACTTCGTCCGAATTGTCTTGCTCGCTTACTGCATCCATTTTATCTACTTCCGTTGCCTTGTGCATGGCAGCAATCTCCGCTTCTGCGATCTCCAAGAAAATGCGCTCTCGGTTGAAGTCGTAGTCAAAAATGTCCTGCACACGCAGAGTATCAGTTACTTCCAAGTAAAATCCACGTTCTGGTCTCCTCCAGGCACGGTACCGCTTGTAGTAGATTTTCATTCGGCGAGGGCACTACAGGCGCAGTCGTGAATGTTGAATTGAGGGAAATATGAGTGTGCTGCAGTGGAAAAAGATTATCAGTTCCTGCTCTAGCAAAGACATGAAGGAAAGTATTAATTCATTGCCTTAAGAATAGCCTTATGACTGTTGATGGATGAAGCCATGCTTATTAAACGTGGCGCAAGAGAAAACTAGTTGGCCTTCATCACCATGTGCAGGTACTACAGTACTTAATATATTCATTATCATGACTCGGCGTTCATAGCGTTTTATTGTAATGGAGCTTCAGGTCACCGTCGCTTGATGCCTTGCAGATCCAATTTCTGTGTACCTTGGCTAATCTCCCAGGGCCACCCAGTGCCTACTCGCCCCTTTACGTCCTCCTTCCGATCAGTGTCACCCGATGGCACGTCACTCGCGTCCTTCGTGTCAGTTTTTGCAGCTGCTGCTCGCTTAGAAGCGGCCCACTTGCCATTTTTCCAGTCCTGCTCGCTCCCTGTACTTCGTTGCTGTGCTACAGACATGTCCACCAAATCAAGCACCATTTTCATCTGTTCACGTGCTTGTAACAGCAATAGCTTGACACGTTGCTCGTCCTCCTCAAACCGGTAAGCATCAAAACCCGAGCGAATCTGGCACCTTATGTCCAGTCGCGCATCGGCAGCCAAGGGTCTTGTAATGCGAAGAAACTCTCGATACTTCTGCAGCACCGCTGCCCGATTCAAAAAGTACTGTAAGGACTTAATCTCGAGTCCTTGCGCTCGCTTCGCGACTCCCATGTCAAATTAAATGGTACATTGTTAATTGTGGATAGGGCGCCACTATTGCCACAGACGTTTTGTCTATTGCCACAGACACCACCACCACAGCCAATGGGAAGCCGCCGTCGCCTTGGTTATAAACGTAAGTTGATATTTTTTTGCTTACTTTATCAGAAGCCGAATTGAAAGATGGACGACGATGTAAAGTCCGCGGCAAATGCCATAAATATGCGTGGGTATCAGTGATTACCATAATGTACTTACTTTCATTTCCTATTTCTCATTTACATGCTATGTATAATACTTATGAACACAGTCAACGAGTAACCACCCAAACCCATTAACTATGTGTCTGCGGTGTGGAGTATATACGTTGCTAAAGTTCAACTACTGCATAGAACGAGGCGGGGTCTATGATGGATTTGAGTGGATCTATGCATCAAAGAACGTACCCTAACTCCATGTAACAGCATTGCAAATCACATCGTTTGTTGACACGCTGTAGGTTAATCAACGTACAAACGGCGCTACAGATTAGAGATCAAACGAGGTATCTGACTCGTCCATGTCGTCTTCTTCAGGCTCAAACTCCTCAGCAGCCTAGTCAATAGCATTCAACATTAGCTCTCGTCGATCACGCGCAGTTCCTTTTGTTTCAATTGTACCTTGTATTCTTCCCACGAATCTTCGACAAAGGACAGGAAATTCACGAGCGAGTCCGTGACTGCCGTATCATCTTCGGCCACCATCAAAAGCGGATGGAACGTCTTGCCTGTAAACTCGACTCCCCGCTTTTGTCCTCGTTTGAGAATGTCGGTGGCATTCTCGTACTCTTTGATCTGAATTAATTCCAAGAGCACGGGCAAGAAAATTTGCTTATCAGGACACACGTCTTGCTCGTTCACTAATTCTCTCAGTACGTCAGTCGCTTCTTCCATTCCATTCGCCTCGCTTCCACTAAAGCTGTCAGTAAGCCAGCATAAGCTGGTAAGTCCAGCAAGACTGCTTGATTCACAGCTTCATCATACAGCTTACATCGAGACAGTAGCATGATCTCGTCCACGTCAAAGTGCAGTATTAGAAGACCGTATGACATACCTACATCACGGAATCGAGCAAAGCGTAGACACGCATCCATGATATAGATGGATGCTAACTTCGTAAAATCATCGGGTTTTAAACCGGGTACATGTGGAGAAGCGTGCCCAAAATTTGGAACACTTCTGGTCAAGTTTCGTCAAGGCATTTGCTCTACTTTCGGATTGGTTTAAACAAGGGGGGCTTTTCAGCCTATCAGACTCAAGAAGTGTCAAGAACGCAAGTTTTGGTGAGTCACCCGACTTTGGGTATTTTACATATTTTTGTGGGGGTACATTAGGGACCATAGGGAGGTAGTATTATTGGTTAGTTGTGGATTTTCCGGATAGAGGGCTTTTGGTTGTGGATTTGCCTAAAAAAGTAGAAGTCTTTTGGTTGCAGGGTTTTCTAAGTAGAAGTCCTTTGGTCTTGGTCTATACCACAGCAAGGGGTCGCCGTTTTTCTTTGCACGTACATTAGTCGCCTCCGCCCACCGCGGAGTGTTTGGGGGCAGAGGGTCGAATTATCCCCTCTCGCCCATTATACCCGGTCTGGACGCGCCGCACGCGCACTTTGGCCACCGGAAGTCCCTCGACGGGAGTACGATTTTTGGCGATCTCGACACTTTAACTCAAGTACGTTTGGAACGTGCTATTCACTGGATTGGTCTTTACGTGGAGATATCGTTTGTGGAGTTTCACGAGCATATTGGGTCTTTACGCGGACATATTGGCTTGTTTTAATATTGGTTGGGAACTAGACCGGTTTTTGGTCTTCTCTCATATTGGTCAGGGGCTAGACCGGAACGGTCGGTCTACCCTCTATTATTTCGTATTGGTCAGGTCTTGATCGTTTGGACGATCGACCTATTGGAAGTTATCTCTTGGAAGTGTTTTTGGTCTGTTTGTGTCTGGGGTGAAGAGTTCCGCCCCAGAGAACCTACCCAGATCGGTCTTCTATATTCAAGACCGCTTCGATCCAATCTGCGATCCCGATCCACCGAGTGTGTAACTAGCCCATTCCATCGGGTACACAAGGTGAGATGGACACTAAACAATCGGACCAAGTGGGTTCTGATGACGACCGGTCGTCTGCTTGCAGCGGACGATCGGACCAGATCTCGAGTGGTGGTCCGCGAAGTACCCCCTCCGAAAGTCGGAAGGCTGGGCGCGATGGTGGTAGTCAGGTTATCGATGCTAATGTTTTCGATTCCGAACTTGACTCCACCACATACACGGTAGACGCTCCGCAGGATTTCAAACGAACGGACGTCATGGTTTCAGCTCTTCTTCTGTCAAGCCAAGAGCACTGCGATTTTCTGTAGTAGCTGCGGCTGTGGCGGCGACTGAAGTTGCGCTAAGTGGCGCAGCGCTTGCGTCGGTATAGCGCTGATCCATGGAAATAATTTTGGGGGGGGGCAAATGAGACGCGCTAAACAGCACCAAATGAAAGACTAGCCAGCACCAAGTGAAGCTCCAAGTGAGTTTTAAGGCAGAAAGTACATTATTTCGGCCTAAATGACGTGTTTTTGTCCACTTGTGACCAGCCGCCGTGGGACATGCGGAGTCAACCTATAATCAAAAAAGGCTAAATTATGGCGCAGCCACACTGCACCTGGTTTTGGAACAGTATTAGTTTTGCAGGCCCAAAATGATAGAGAGAGCGGTCGATGTATTCATTGTAGCGTGTGGCCATGGAGTAGGAGGACTTGTGGAAAGTGCCACACGTGAGTAGGAGAGCGTGCGTACATGGAATCCATCAAGTGGTCGCTTGCGTTCTCCTGAGTTTGGTGGGGGAAGCAGATCCTGCAAAAATAAACTGGCGATGCAATGGCATTCGGGAAAGACAATCAAGAATGAATGCATGCCGATACACTGATCTCTACGTATTATGTTTGGGATCCTGTTTCCTCGTCATCCCACGGAACTGAATTTGCGACGTTAAGAAGGCACATTTCTACAACCCTTTGCTGGACTCAAGACAATGAGTTTGTTTATTCGGTTTGCTTTTGACGTTTGCCTCAAGATCTTGTTCTTGCTCTATAAATCAAGGCAATGATGAAGTAAGATATGATCTGGATCATTCGCCTCCTTTTTCACTAAAACTCGTTCCTTTAACGCAATGCTCCCTGTGGTGGAGCGGCTGATCGAAGTTTTTGAGACTTGATCAGGCGGTACCACGGCGCCCGGACTGACGACTGACGAAGGGGGTCCCCCGATTGTCCTTGACTGCCTGTGTTTTTGCTCACCTTGTGTACCCGACGGCTTAGGCGTGGGTCCCTCTTCAGGTGGCGGGGATGCAATCACGGCAATTCCTTTCTGCAAGATGGGAATAGCTTGTAACTCAGTGTTCCGAGTGCTGATCAGGCGTGATCAGGCACAATCAAGCTTGAATCTGGTGTGATCAGGTGCGATCAGCAGTGATCAGGCTTGATCAGGTGCGATCAGGCACTAAAACGTCGTCGATCAGGCTTGATCAGGTGCGATCAGGTACTAAAACGGTGTCGATCAGGCTTGATCAGGTGCGATCAGGCACTAAAATGATGTCGATCAGGCTTGATCAAGTGCGATCAGGCACTAAAACGTAGT
>CM047592.1:13816041-13834924 GCA_026184515.1 Peronosclerospora sorghi
AGTTGATCAGCGAGCTCACGATTAGTCAGCGTATCCAAATAGTGTTGCACGTGTTCGCGTGAAATCGTAGATGATCCATCCCTGATCGGCAACCTAGCTCGCAATCCCGCCACATTCAGCCGATGCAGATATTCAATCTGAGTTTCATCCGATCGCTGCTTGGTGTAGTAGTTCTGGCGGGATGATGATTGTCCACTTCCACAATATTGGGTTTCGAATTCATCCACGAGAGTCTTCCAACTTGATCGGGCAGATCTGCTCAGCTGGCGATGCTAATTACGTGCTGGTTCCTTCAATAAATCGCCCAGGATTAAACACTTTTCGTGATCAGGAGTCTGATCGCGCATAAATGCTGACTTGAGACGACTTATCCAGTTCCGCGCTTGATCTTCATCTCCTTCTTTACCCGAAAATTCCTTCAGATCGTTGATCGCGGACATCCGGATCCTGGGAATTGGCTGCTGATCAGGCATCCCAGTATACGCGTACGCAACTGTGGCTCGTCGCGGCAGTGTGATCGGCTCGTCTGGGTCAATGTAATCACCGTGGGATCGTTGATCATGGAGCGAATATACCGATTCCATGTCAACATCCCTGATCGTCGCCGATCCTTTTGGTTTTGACTGCTGATCGCGAAGAGAGTGCACGGATTCCATTTCAACATCCTTGATCGACGCAGCTCTTCCTGGCTTTGGTTGATGGCTCTTCAGCCCAGTGAAGAGTCGGCTGTATGCCGAGGCCCTAGAGGCACGTTCTCGTGACGTTGTCACGGTCCGTCTTGCGACGGGCGTACAGGTTTCTGTACCCAAGGTCTCGATTGACCTTAAGCTGAAGTTTGCACACTTCGACAGCTTAGAACGTTGCCTAGTCCTGGATTTGGACTCGAGGTATGACCTCATTCTGGACATGAAGTGGCTGGAACGCCACGATCCATGGATAGACTGGAAGTCTAAGTCCATTGGCTCAACGCACCCGCGGTCGGGTGAAGCATTGGCGAGTCATGAACCCACCTTTGCTCGATCGCAAAAGCGATTCTGGCGTGAGATGCCAGAGATTGGGATGTCTGAAACGATCATTCCGAATGGCGTTAAGGAAGAGTTCCTTAACGAGGGGGATTCGGCGGTTAATCCCCGCGCCGATGTAGGCGAGACTGGTGAGTCACCAGTGATAGAGGTGGAATCCTCTGAGGGTAAGCGCGAGGCGCTTAGAGAATATACCCGAAGTTCGTCTCTTCTACAGGTCGGAATTAATTACGACCACGCCGTGTCCGGCGAACAAGTTGCGACTCCAGTGGTAGGGGTGGAGACCCCTGTGGTTAAGCGCGAGGCGCTTCCAAGCGAAGAGACCCGAAGTTTGTCTCTTTCGCAAGTCGGAAATGATTCCGATTACGCCGGTATAGGCGAGACCGGCGAGTCACCGGTGGTAGAGGTAGAGACCTCTGTGGATAGGCGCGTGGCGCTTCCAGTAGATGGGGCAATTGACTCCCCCCATATGGGCCTCGGGATGAGTCCCGAGGGCAGTAGTCAGCAGTCCTACAGGATTCTGAATAGTGTGACAGGTGTTGTCACAGAAGGCGTAAGCCTGGAACGGTTGCCTGGGGTAGGCGAACTGTTGTCGTTGGAGGAGATGTCCTTCAACGAGTTTGAGACTGCTTTGAAAGCAGATGAAATCGACGAGGTCGTTGTGTTGCGTCCGGAAGAGGAGTTGAACTCCTCATCCACGATGGACGAGTCAGTTTTGGTGAAAACCAAACAGGCATTAAATGCCCGAAGCGGCCTCAAGATATTCGCGGATCCTGAGGAGCCTTACCATTCCTTACTAAAGGAATTTGGAGATGTCATTAGTGACAACCCGCCGATGGGGTTACCACCGGATCGGGGAGTCCGACATGAAATTGATTTGGTTCCTGGAACCAAATACTGCGTCACTAGGCAGTGTCCTCTCCCCAAGGAGCAATGCGACGTCATCGACGCATTCTTCAACGGGAAAGAAGAGGCAGGGATGGTACGGGAGAGTAAGTCTCCCCATTCATCTCCCAATTTTTGTGCTCGTAAACCGAACGGAAAGTGGCGCATTGTGCATGCGTATAACAAGATGAATTCAGCTACTGTACCCATGCAGACTCCGATTCCTCGGAAGGATGTTCTCCAGAACAATATGGCGGGCTGTACTGTGTACAGTGCCTTAGATCTGGTGGACGGGTATTATCAGGTGCTCATGCGAGCGTCCGTATTCCGCTGACAGCGGTTAGTGGCATGCTGTGGGGTGGCTTGTTATGCCACAAGGGCTTTCAAACGCACCAGCGACTTTCAATCGCTTGGTGACTCAACTCTTCCGCCCTCATAGAAAGTACGCTCAGACGTACTTCGACGATATATTCGTCCATAGTCGTGCGGAAGGCGACTCGTCTGATGCTCAGACGCACCTTATACACCTTCGAGCAGTGCTCGAATGTATGCGAGAGCATAAGTTATATGCAAACGCATCCAAGTGTATATTTGGTGCTGAGGAAATTCCTTTCCTCGGATGCTTCATCGGTAAGGATGGAGTGCGGGCGGATCCCGCGAAGGTGAAAGCCATTGTGGAGTGGCCTTCGCCTGTAAATCTTAGAGATTTACGGAAGTGGCTTGGATTAGCCAACTATCTCCACAAGTACAGCGAGAACTACGCTGAAATGGCAAAGCCATTGACAGACCTTCTTAAGAAGGATGTTGATTGGTGTTGGGGAACCGAACACCAAAACGCTTTTGAAGCGGTAAAGGGGAGCTTGTTGAAATCTCCCGTTCTTGCTCTCCCAGATGCTGGGAAACCATTTAGTGTCGTCTGCGACGCCTCCGATTCGCAATCGGATGTGATTTGTTACAAGCAGAAGATGCAGGAAGGGAACGCGTAATTGCGTTTGAGTCGAGGCAGCTTAAAGCTGCGGAACGAAATTATCCCGTTCATGACAAGGAGCTACTTGCAATGAAGTATGCTCTTGTCAAATTTAGGGTTCACCTTTTCGGCTCAAAGCCGTTCGTGGTTTATACTGACCACGCGTCCTTACGGACACCGACAAAGTCGCCTCATCTCTCGCAACGGATGGCCCGTTGGCTCTCCTTTTTTGCGGAATACAACTTTGACGTTAAGTATAAACCTGGCAAGCAGAACGTGCTTGCAGACGCGTTGTCGCGTCGTCCCGATTACGAGCTCGCTCACGCGACATTCATCACCACGTCTGTGGTTGATCTCATACGCCAGGCGTATGAGAAAGACCCACGATGTACGGCGCTTATCATCGCGTTGGGTGAAAAGGGTCTTGGCTCGTCTGAGCCAACCCTGTCAAGTAGAGCTAGAGCTCGGTTACACCGTTACAGTTACTGTGACGATTTGCTATATTATAGCACGAGCGCGGAGGACACTCCGCGGGTGGTTGTTCCTCATGATGAGGAACTGAAGTATAGAGTCCTCTTTGAGGCACATGACGTCCTTACCGGGGGTCATTTAGGTCGGGCTAAGACCTACAGCGCTTTAAGCGCTTTGTATTGGTGGCCCAATATGTATAAGTGGGTCGGTGCATATATACGCACCTGTGAGACGTGTCAGAGGGTTAAACCCTCTGCAAGTTCAGCTGCGCCTTTGGCGAGCTTATCGGCTCCAACGGAGTGTTGGAAATCCATTAGAATGGATTTTATCTTCGGTTTTCCAAAAAAATAAGGCCGGGAACACCGGCATATTGGTCTTTGTAGACCGTTTGAGCAAGATGGCTCACCTGGCGGTGGTGCCAGAGTCCATAGATGGACAAGGAACAGCAAAAGTGTTCCTAGACCGTGTCTTTCGACAACATGGTCTACCCGATTCCGTTGTGTCGGATCGGGATCCCCGTTTTACGGGACAATTCTGGGGAGCGTTGTTTAAGGTGCTAGGCACCAAGCTCCTCATGTCCACTGCGGATCATCCGCAGACGGACGGTCAGACGGAACGCGTTAATCGCGTTGTGGAGGACATTCTCCGGAGTTTATGTCCGGATTCTCCAAAGAGTTGGAGTGAGATGCTTCCGATGGTTGAATTTGCTATCAACAATTCGGTACATGCATCTACGGGGTTTACCCCGTTTTACGTGAACGGATTGTTGAATCCGAGGGTTCCGTTAACGCCACGTGTGTGTGGCCCAGGGCTTGAGGGAGGAGGATTCCCCGATTTCAGCCCTGTATCTGTGCGAAAGCACATCGATAAGTTTTTATCGACGCGCCTTAGTGTCTTACGACACGTCTGCGATACCATGGCGGAAAGCCAAGACAAGCAGAAGGAGCAAGCTGACCGAAAGGGACGGCGTAACAAAAAGGTATACAGAGTAGGAGAAAGTCTTTTATTTAACGCTAAAATCTTCCTACACATGCAGTTTCAAATGTGTTGCGCAATAAACTACGCCCCAGGTTTGTGGTCCCCTTTAAGGTGTTAGCCCGAAAGGGCTTGTCGTACACCTTAGACATCCCGAAGGCGATGTGTACGCATCCAACCTTTTATGTCGGTATGCTTAAGCCATACCAGGACCCGGAGGCGGGGCCCCTCCTGGAGGAGGGTGGAACGGCGGATAGCCGTAAGGCACCGCAGGGCGAAGGAAGCCCGAAAGGAATAAAATGAGACCCCGAAGCTCCGCAACGGTCGTCTCGAGAGAGGCAAGCCGCCTCTCGAAGCGATCAGTGGCATCCCGCTCATCGCGGATCCCCTCGTGGAGATCATGGATGCGAGGGCTGTGTCGATCACAGCGCGCGCGAATCTCACGTCGCAATTGTGAGACCTCCTCCTCCAATGCTCGATGCGGAGAGTACTCCACACTTTCATGCGGATCGGCTGATGGCGCGGCGCCATCATCGGGGTCAAACCCAGTATCTGGTGAAGTGGAAAGTTTATCCACACTCACAGAGTTCGTGGGAGTTCGAGACTACCCTACGGCAGGATTGCCGCGACGTCGTTGACGCTTTTGAGCGGGAGAATCCCGCTGTAGGTCAAAGACCAGGGGGGCATGGGAAGCCCCTTCACTCCCAATAAGTGATAGTTCGCCGGAGGCAGATGTGACGCTCCCACTGTCTTCGGACACCAAGGTGGAGACAGGGGCGCTGGCGTAGCGCGTGCGATACGGAGCACGTAGTTGCTCCATCGCCTTAGCTTTGGCAAATGTAAGGCGCAACACCCTCTCGACCCAAATGTCTCGACGGGAATAGCTGTCATGCAGCTCATCGAAGCTGGGGAGAAGCTTCTCCCCTTCCGCCCAAGCGCGGAACTTCTTCTCTGCGTCATCAGCACTTTCTCCCGGAGAAAGAACGAAAGGAACCTCGCGGAGGTTCTCAACAGGGGCACCTTGTGCCTGCCTGTTTAAGCGCTCTCGGTACGAGACGCTAGTGAACTGCTTTTGTGTAAGCAGTTGTTGCCGGAGTTTCTCACGGCGTTCGCGTTGGTACGGCTGTTCAGCCGCGGGGCCAGGGGTATAGGACGCTAGACTAGTCCTTACCAAACGCCTGGCCCATATTGGAAGGTCACGAGGACCATATAAATTATAATCCGCCCTTGAAGGGTGTTTGGGGGCGCGCAACGCAGCCCTTAGTGCCTGTGCGGCAAGTTTAGTGTCTTGAGCTGCGTCCAGCTCATTAGTGACGATCGCCTTTGGCGATTCGGATGTATCATCCGATATGGGCAGGGGTGCCGCACTGGTTAGTGCATTTCCTCACGTGTGGGGAATGGATTAAGCTGCCGACAACGCCTTTCGGCGCTGTCGGAGCGGCTCACCATTGGGGAGGTATCCCCAAAGGCATCCACATCCGAGTTTTCGGAGTAGTCTACCTCTTCTAGAGGAGACGCCATAGCACCACTGGAGGTGTACATATGGATGGCCAGAGGAACTGGCGTTGGATTTATCCAACAAGATTTTGATTATTGCGTAAGCAATAGTCTTTATGGGGGAGGATGTAACGGGGTTACATTCGGGTTACATTGAGTGTTGGTGTACATGAGTACACCACGGTTGAGGTTAGTATTGGCTGGTTTGAAAGGTTTCGAACCTTTGGTTATTTTAACCAATCAGGGCAGGGGCCCTTGGTGTGGTGGTGTGTCAGCCATCCACGTGTCAGTACACAGGTGTGTACACTACATTTTAGCTAGGTACGAATTAGGAATATTCTACTTAGTATTACATATAGTTTATATTAGTTTAAATTAATTTAGGCTAATTACATATTAAATATATTCAGTTTACATTTCACTCTAAAGTTCAGGCGCGCGACCACTCCCGGTCGCGCGCGCAGTGAGTGCCGTTGGTAAGAGGGAGCCATCCCTTTACCTACACGATTAGTTAGGGAGCCTTGCCGTTAAGGCACTAGTAAAGGAGGGAGTAAACTAACCCGGGAATCTTGGCCCCGAGTAGGAGAGATCTCTCCTACTAAGCCCTTAATAAGGGAGTATCGGCTAAGTAGAGGCGAACGCCGCTTTAAAGGAAGGTCTTCCTCTGTGCGCTAGCCGCACCGTGCGTATACGCACCGGCTACACAACCGGAGCAAAGTGGGGCGATTCGGCGAATAGAGTTTCTGCAAGAACGACAAGAACAAGCGTCTGTGGTGAAGTGTACCACAAATTTGGTCACTTTTGGTCAAGGAAGTTGGTCGAGTTTCCGATTGGTCCAAACAAGGGGGGCTTCTTAGCCTATCAGATTCAAGGAGTATCAAGAACGCCGGTCTTGGGTGAGTCACCTAACATTGCGTATTTTACATAATTTTGTGTGAGTACATTAGGGACCATAGGGAGGTAGTATTATTGGTTAGTTGTGGATTTTCCGGATAGAGGGCTTTTGGTTGTGGATTTGCCTAAAAAAGTAGAAGTCTTTTGGTTGCAGGGTTTTTCTAAGTAGAATTCCTTTGGTCTTGGTCTATACCACAGCAAGGGGTCGCCGTTTTTCTTTGCACGTACATTATTCGCCTCCACCCACCGCGGAGTTTTTGGGGGCAGAGGGTTGAATTATCCCCTCTCGCCTATTATACCCGGTCTGGACGCGCCGCACCCGCACTTTGGCCACCGGAAGTCCCTCGACGGGAGTACGATTTTTGGCGATCTCGACACTTTAACTCAAGTATGTTTGGAACGTGCTATTCACTGGATTGGTCTTTACGTGGAGATATCGTTTGTGGAGTTTCACGAGCATATTGGGTTTTCACGTGGACATATTGGCTCATTTTAACATTGGTTGGAGTTTAGACCGGTTTTTGGTCTTCTCTCATATTGTTCAGGGGATAGACCGGCTGATTGGTCTACCATCTATTATTTCGTATTGGTCAGGTCTAGATAGTTTGGACGATTGACCTATTGGAATCTATCTTTCGGAAGTGTTTCTGGTCTGTACGTACCTGGGGTGAAGAGTTCCGCCCTAGGTACACTTAGCCAGCACGGTCTCATATTCAAGACCGAATCAAATCGATCTGCGATCCCGATCCAACGAGTGTGTAACCAGCCCACTCCAATGGTTACACAAGGTGAGATTGTCTTAAGTGAATCGGACCAAGTGTCTCTGGATGATGACCTGTCGTCTTCCAGCAGCGGACGATCGGACCAGATTTCGAATGGAGGTCCGCGGGGTACCCCCCCCGTAAGTTGGAAGGCTGGGCACGATGGTGGTGGTCAGGTTGTCGATACAAATGGATTCTATTTCGAACTTGACTCCACCACAATGGTGCGCGTGCCCGGATCACTTGGTGATCGGGGATATCACCGCGATGTGTCATCAAAGATTGAATTTGAAGATTTGAATTTGGAATCGTTCTGGAGAAGGCGTAAGGAAAAGCTATCACGTTACGTCTTCGTTCTCGATAAAAATGGCGATGTCTGGTCTGGCCTGGTGGAGGACCAGATCGGGATTAATATTTTTTTCCTCCCCTAAAGGCTCCCACCGGAGCCGATCGGGACTATAGCAAGTCATGCTATAGTCCCGGAAAGGATCAGGACCTTGGTCCTGATCCTATGTATGTTCATAAAAAGTTGATGGAAAATCAAAAGACGAACAATACTTGGAAGCTGATCAGAACGATCAGACCAACCTCCCCAAGGTCCCCAAGCTACCCAAGATTCCCAAGAAAGGGTTGGGAATGCCGGCCGACGAAGACGACCTCGAAGAAAAGTCGCAGGTCGGAGATGGAGGCATCACTGAAGAAGACCTAAACAAGATGTACTACATTTTTGAGCTGAAACAATTTGTTCGTTTTGACGTGGCCTTTCGGGTGTTGAACCTCCAAATTCCCGGCCGTCTTCTCGTCCCGCTACCGAGCCGGTCCAGAGTGATCGCCCATTACTGTTGGTGAAAAACTTGGTGGCGATGTTGGCAGAAGTTGGAATTAAAATGCAGAACCCCGCCGATGTCCAAAAAACTATTCGAATTTGAGTCTTGGAGGCTGAAATCGTCGATGTCGACCTTCCACGACCATTTGGTCTCACTGGTGGGGGCGGTTCGCCGCCCAACTCCCACCGCAGAAGTGAAGGTCTCTGAAGCCTCCAAAGCGCTTGTCGACATTGGTTCTGATGACGAATCGGTTTATCAGTCTCCACCGGCCTCTAACAGCTCATCAGAGTTGAAGACGGTGTCGAGCGGATGACCATGGGGGTGGACCATGCCCAGCCCGAACAAAAAGGGACGTGCGGCAGCAAAGGGCTGCTTGCCAGGGGCTCCAGCAGCCCCCACAGGTCTCAGTTCCGCAAAAGGAGGGTATCAACACGTTGCCCATGACTCCAGCTAACGTCCAAACCATGTTTTAGACGATGATGGAGCGTTTCATGGATGACCGGGTTAGACCACCTCTGCGGACACATGCCCAAGACCGGTCTACCCAGCAAAGTGCCAATGTTTGCCGAGATGTGGATATGGAATCAGTAACATCTGTGGACAAGCCCACTAGAAGTGGTAAGCAAGTCGGCAAAGGGAAGCGCAAGCCGCAACCGGCCAGACCGCGTAGACCAAGTAAGACAAGTGACTGTGACATGGAGTCGGTAGGAGGTCTTGACGACCACTGTGGGTCAGACGGTACGGGGGCTGGCAAGCCACGCAAGGCTAACCTAGCCTCCACTATTGCTTACGACTTTGGATCTGCTGCGATTCCGCGCATCCGTATGGCCGCGACGACCGACCTCTAGGACTTCACTGGCAAGGATACTGATGAAGACCAGTCCCGGTATTGGTTCGGTCGGGTCAATTCTGCGTTCCTGCGAGACCAGACCCCGAAAAGTGAAAGGTGTCTTATTCTCCGGGATTTGTTGAAAGGACCGTCTGCCAACTGGATCCAACAGTTAGGTCGGGATGTCCGGTCTGACTGGGACCAGCTATGTGCAGAGTTTGAAGGGCAATATTGTAACTCCGGATTTTCGAATGCCCGCAAGTATCACCATATGCAGAAGCGGAGCGACGAGACACCGATCGAATATTTGCATCGGTTGAACGTGGCTGCACTTCGTGCCGGCATAACAATTAAAGAGAATAACCCGCCGAACGGTGCTGCTCTGGAACATGTGGGTCACTACATTAGTACCCTGGACGATCAAGAACTGGCGGACCAGCTTACTCTGCTGCGTCTTAGGGACGCGGGTGAAGTTGAACAGACTCTACGGACGCTACAGCAGTCGCGTAGACTGAGGGCGAAGAGTGCTGGTGGATCAGGTCGCTACCGATCCAAGACCCAGACCCAGACCGATCCGGTCAAGAGGCCCTGGACCAGACCGACCCGAGCGGTCAAGGCGATCGTAGCCGAAGCCAGCACGGGATCGGAAGGGGAAAGTGGAAGTCAATCCAACCAGGAGTCGTCGGACGAAGACCAGTATCGTTACGTCTATGTTGCGGGACCTGCCCCGAAGACCAGGTCGAAGTCCGACCAGGTAGACTGGAAGGGAAGGAACGATAGCAAGTCCGATCCAGACCGACCTCGTCAGAAGTGCTCCCACTGTGGGTCGAGCAAACATGATGGTCCAAACTGCTGGAAGAAGATGGTGTGCAAGAAGTGCGAGAGACGCGGCCACCCGACTGACCACTGCCTCTTTGTATGCAAGTCATGTGGAGAGATCCACGAGGCCGGCCACTGCAAGATTGAAGATTTTTTTAACATGATACGCAAGTGGTACGTGCCGGACAAGCACGCGGGGATGCTGCCGCCGGACGCAGAAAAGATGTTAAACTAGAACGCTCGCCAGGTTGGAATCTGGATCGAGCCGTGCGTTCTACGGTTCACATCTATGAATATGTCGGCAAGGAGGATAAGACCGACAATACACGTTCTATTCCAAATTGCGTCGACCGAGACCATCCGGTATACATTCTGAAGACCGATGAGTACTCCCGGACCAAGGTGGTTATGAAGTTGGACTTGCTGCCTGGAGAATCCCGCGGATACTGGAAGTATCACGCGCCTGATAAATGGTTCAATCAGGCGAAAGCCTGTGGCAAGATTAATAACCAGAAAGCGACGATGTTGTTCGACTCTGGAGCTGAAGTCTCGATAATCGACTCCGCCTTTGCTCGTAAGGTCGGATGTCGTATAGACGATACCCAGAGACAACAATGCGTCGGGATCGGTGAAAACTCTTATATGACCGAAGGAAGAACGCGTGTGAAAATTACTTTGTCGGGATCGCTGGTCTACTTTTTCAGCGCTTGGGTTTGAAAGTCGGCTGGACAGGACGCTTTACTAGGCATGGATTTCATGGTCCCAGATGGTATTCGCCTATACCTGTCACATGGAGTGCTTACACTCCCGGATGAGGTCCAGGTCCAGTTGGCTGGTCGAAGACCTCTGTATGGTTCGTATACCGATCTGGTCCGGTGGGATCAAGACCTCACTATCCCAGTCGGTCGGTCTGCCGATGCCCCGGTCGAGAAAGTTTTCCGTTCGAGGAAGTTATGGTTGACCAGGAGCGATCGGTGGGTCTCGACCTTCGTAAAGAGTGCTGGTCGACGTGATTTTGTCCGTGTTACCAATATCGGTGACAAGCCGCTGACACTGTAGAATAACACTATTGTTGGTATGTGGTTAGCAAAAGGAAAGGTACCAAGGAAGATGGGGTTCGTCTCGATTGGGTCGAGGCGGTATGTCGAGTGGCAAAACCTGGCGTACCAATCGACCACCGATCTTATCAGCGATGATGGGTCGGGAGAGGATACCTTACCTCTAGTGGAAAGACTAAGTTATTTCACCCCAAAAAAGATGTTGGTCCGAAGAAAGGCGCCGCAGTCACCAGGAGCGGTGGACCATCAAGTAGACGAGCCAAGGTTAGTCAACGTGGTGTCAGCACAAGGCCAGGCGACAGCGGAGCAAGAAACAGAAGAAGGGGAACATGAAATTGCTAGGTCGTACCATGATGGTATTCCTAATCAGACCGATATCAGTGAAGTACAGCCCGTCGATCAAGACCGGGGGCGTTCAGCCGGTCCAGATGGTCTAGGTGATATCGCCCCAGAAGATGAACAAGTCTGTATACATGAAGGCGGGGAAGAGTACATTCAGTATCTGGAAAGCCAAATGGCAGTCCTCCCTGAAGTGTCTGCCGACTCTCCAGAAGTTACAATGGACGATTTACAAGTGGTTGATCAAGACCTTAACAGTCCAGACCAGATCGAGCAGTTGAAGAATATCATATGGAAGAAAAGACATCTGCTGATCGGAAAGGGCAACGCCTTACCACCTGCAGCCCGTGGTGCGATTTGCGATATTGACGTTGGAGATTCCAAGCCGATTGCCCAGCGATGTCGACGCGTGGCGCCACAGTACCGTGAAAATCTTTCTGATCTCATTAAAGGACTGTTGGTCACCAAGATTATTAGACCGTCGACCTCGCCATGGGCTTCGCCGATCGTAATTGTTATCAAGAAGAACGGCGTTGACATTAGACTGTGCATCGACTATCGGCTGGTAAATCGGCTTACTAAACTCATGGTTTCCCCGATGCCGCTGATTAATGATCGGTTGGAAGACCTGGACAAGACCTTGTGGTATTGTTCGCTAGATATGGCAAGTGGATTTTGGGTGGTCTCGATGACTGATCGAGCCCGTGAGATTTCCGCATTTGTGACACCGTTTGGTCTTTTCTAGTGGAATCGTATGCCGTTCGGTCTGAAGAACGCGACCCAAATCTATAAAAGGATGATATATAACGCATTGTACGGACACTTCAAGATCAAGACCTATCGGGACCCTGCCGAAAGTTATGATGTGTTTACAGAGGGTGAACCCGATCGGGAAAGAAGAACGTCCGTTCTAGGGAGGCGGTCGTACATCGACGACATTCTGATACCTGCCTCGTCATGGAACAATCTGTGCGAGAAGGTTGAACGATTGTTGGAGACATGCGACCGCTGGAACCTATCTTTCAGCGCCATAAAAAGTTTTTGGGGTATGTCCAAGGTCGCCTATTTAGGTCATATGGTCTCGAACAATGGTCTAGAGGCTAATCCTAAGGACCTGGATTCGTTAAGCAACCTCCCGTTTCCCAAGTCTCTGAAGGCAATGCAGTCCTTCCTAGGAAGTTTAAACTACTACAGCCGCTTCATCGAAGATTTTGCTATCTACGCGGCTGTGTTGTATGAGCTCCGGGAAGTGGATTACCATATGTTGCGCGAAGAAGACCGGGCAACTTTACAGGAGGACACCGACTCTGGTCTTGCTGCGGTTTGTCTGCAAGTGGAGGCCGAAGATCATATGAAGCGTGCACAGTTTGCCTTTGGTATGTTGAAGGTTAAGATGGCGACGGCACCGATTCTCAAACATTTCTCTCCCGAAAAAGTGCCGACCATTATCGTATATGCCAGTAAGTGGGCTATCTCAGCCACTTCAGTGCAAGAACACGATGGTGTGTATCATCCAGTCACGTTTACGATCCGGACGCTAAAACCAAATGAAGTGAACTATGGAATTGTTGAGAGAGAAGTTCTGGCGTTGCTACGAATTCTGGATGTGTGTTACAACCTGCTGGTCGGCCGACCTATAAAGGTCCTGTCAAGACGGTCTACTTTGGCCTGGCTATTATCAGCCAATGGGATGGACGGACATCTAGGCAGATGGTCGGAGGTCTTGTCGCAGTAGACCCTCGAGGCCGTTAAGTGCACCAGGGGCGAGGAAGAGATATTGGGCACATTAGCTGCCAGTATCACCCCTCGGTATAAAGTGGACGAGGCATTGATAGCGATTACCCCGAGGAAGCAACCTCGGGAGTCAGTTTCGAGACCGCCACCGACCGTCGACCATGACGAAGAGCTCTTGGTCTTAATTTTTGACGGATCGGCAAGCGTGAAGAAGAAGGTCGGCGCCTATAGTGCCATATTGTGGAAGTTGCCACAATGGTCTATAGTTGCAGCCGCTGCCGATTTCACGCCGGATATTACTGTGAACGAGGCGGAGTACCGAGGTATACTTCTATGTCTGGACCTGCTGTCGTCGCAAGAGAAGAAGCGAGTCATCATATGTGGTGACTACAACCTAGTGATCAGGGAGATCACCGGAGATATCGACTGCAAGGCTCCACAACTAAGGACGTTAAATGATCGAGTAGTGAAGGCATTGAAGAACCACCCCAACCACGATCTATTGCACGTGAAACGGGACTGGAGCAGAAGCGCCGACTACCTCGCGACGAAGGCCATGCAAGACCAGACCGGGGCTACGATCACCGAGAAGGCCGTTCTGGATGAATTGATGAATATAAAGAGGCTCCCAGAAGTGATCGGACCCAAGAACGCCCCAGTCCAGGTGCATGTGATGGTCACGACTAGACCAAAAGCTCGTAAGTCCCACCAACCGTTCCCGAAGAAAAGTTTGAACGAATATGCAGTGCAACAGTTAAGGATGGAACGGATCCTCAAGGCGCAGGACGAAGAAGAATGGATTATGAACCTGAAGACCTACCTGCGTGGTGAACTGTCCAAGTTGACGAACGATCAAGCGAAAGAGTGCATCAAGATCGCGGATAGCTACGAAGTGGATGATAATGGATTATTGTATTACTGCCGCGATGCCGACCAAGACAGTGCAGACCGGGACCGACTGGCGAAATTAGTGATCCCCGAGTTGCTGCAGCCGGATGTCCTTCATCACTATCACGTGAGTCTAGAACGGGGACATCAGGGCATAGGCAGGACCTATCACAAGATCAGGTCCCACTTCCACTGGAGAGGTTTTTTCCGCGGTGTGCAGAAATATGTGGGCTGTAGCACGGATTGCGAGACCGGAAAGGGTAGACCGGTAATCAAGGGGCGATCGCCCGGAAATATCGAAGCTACCTACCCTTTCCAGGTCATAGCGATGTATCACATACCGTCACTGCCTTGATCGACGCGTGGCAACACTGAGCTGCTGATCTGGGTAGACCTGTTCACTGGTCTAGTTATTGCGAAGGCAAGTGCATCTCGGTCTGCGGAGCAGATCGCCCAGAGCTACGAAGAATGTGTGTCCCGAAGATTCGGCTCCAGCGAGGTCATTAGGCACGATCGAGAACCCGGTTTTATGGCCGAGGTGCTCCGGTCATTCAATAAAATGCTGGGCCAGAAACAGAGTGCGACGATGGCATATCGTCCGCAAGCAAATGGATCGGCGGAACGCATGGTGCAGACCATAACGAGGGCGATCAAGATGTACGTTGCTGACCCAGACCAGAGAGATTAGGACGATTATGCAGAAAGGATGGTGTTTGCACTCAACTCGTCGACCGATAGGGTCCGAGGAGAAACGCCTTCTTATCTGGCATATGGATGGGACCCTCGGTCGACATTGGAAGCTGCGATACCTATCGGTTGCACCCGGACCCGCGATCGCGATGCTCGACGCTGGCGCATGCAGGTCCAGAAACACTACCAGCATGAAAAAGAAGTCGTCAACGAAAAGCTGCGTCAGGCCACACAAGACCGGGCAGACCGGACCAATGACCAGGTCCGACCCCACGGTATAGAACCAGGGGCGAGGGTATGGCTATACCTAGACCGAGTAAAAGAGGGATATGCGAAGAAGCTGGCTCACATGTGGCACGGCCCTTTCCGTGTTGCCGAGATGATCGGGAGCACGCTGCCCGTCTAGTAACAACTGGTACAGATTACAAGGTCTTCCCAATCGTGCATGTGTCCAAGTTGAAGCTGGTCCGAGAATTTCCGGATCGACCCAAAACTCCCTGTCTGGTAGACGAAGAAAAAAGATTTGATTTCGATCAAGCGTTACTGCCGGAGGACAGTTGGGAACGACCATTAGAGGAAGACGAGGTTGAAGTGGAGAAGGTCTTGGATGTTCGGTCGACCAAGAAGACCAGGTTCGGTCGGGCTCACCGAGAGTACCTGGTCCGATGGAAGGACCATGATGAATCAACTTGGGTCGACGAGCTCGACTTGAATTGTGGGGCTCTTCTACGAGAGTTCGAACGAGAACGAGTCAGTCGTAATCACTTCGCAGTGATGCAGACCCATGAACACCAAGACCAAGACACGCAGTAGCATCGGTCGGTCTAGACCGGTGTGAAGATGTGGAAGGTCCGGAGTTGATGTGGAATTGTGATGAACTGTGACGAATTGGAGTAGCGGAATGACGAATGTGATGACTATTTTTGGTGATGGGGGTGGAACCGTTTACGATAACGTGCTCGGTGCAACTCTGAAAAAGTGGTGAAATTAGTTCAAGTGATTTGATGATCAGATATATGAAAAGAAATGATGACATGTATTGCGAGTTATCTGGTCGACTACCTACGACTTCACTTGCTATCGCCCCACAGACGGCCGATGACCATCGACGGATGATGTTCCACTTGATCCTGAAACTGGTTACGCCAGGGGTCCTTCTGGTCAAGCTGGACCAAAGCATCCTTGAGGTCCGCGACCGGCTCAGCGCAATCAAGACCGGGGTACCATGTGCCGTCGTCGGCCAGCAGTCTGGTATTCTCAACGCGACGCCTTGGCATGTGGAGGAACACCGGGTACAAGAACACGTCGACGTCACACTCGCGAGCTCGCATCCCGTCCAAAATGTACTGGCACAGGGATTGCCAAGCCTCGCCTGCTCGAATTCGACGTCGCTTGCGCTTGCTCTGGAACGTCGCCAGGCACAAATCTTGTCGCACCCGGTCGCGAGAAAGCACCAAGTAGTGGGGCGCTTCCCAAATTTCTTGGCCGTGGATCCTGTTGAAATTCTTCACCCGGCATAGCAAAGTGCCGATCCATGGAGTCAAGTGGAACACAAGTCCTATCTTGGAGTGTTCGAAGATTTTCCATGGTTCATCGCCGTACAGGCGGGAGATCTGCGCCGACGTAATCAAGTCCGCCCTCCATGCAGACGCGACAGGGGTTTTCTTGGCCGGTGGAAAAAGCCAGGAGTCCGGGCGAGAGAAAGACCGGGACAGAAGCTGCTTGGTCAGGGTAGACCGGCGTAAACAGACGATTTGCCCCGACGACCACGGCCAAGTGACTTCAAACGTCCGCGGCGGAAGGGAGCTGGTATCAACCGCCATGTTCTTTAATAGGGCGTACTTGTGAAGTCCGGATTTCCCGGGGAGAACCGAAGGCGCCGGCGTCGCGGATGTTGATACTGGTGCAGCGTCACTTGGCAGACCGGTCTTCTGCTCTGACCCCACTGTCGACGCCACTTGGACGAAACTGTCATGCAAATTCGTGTGTGATTTGGACTGGATGGAGATCATGAACTCGGAATCGCCGGACCCTTCGCTGGAGTACTCCTCAGACGAGACCCCTGTGTGCTGGATGCGTCTTGCAGTACGGCGCGAGGGGGCTCGACTTTCTGAGGGGTTGTAGATGTCGTCCATGTCCGAGTCCGAGTCCATGAGAAACACCTGTGTCTTGGCTCTCTTATGGGACACTGCACACTTCCCCCCGATTCCGGGTCCGCGCGCAGTGCCCCGCTCCCTCGAGCTACCCGGCGCGTCCGCGCGCTTCTTTGATTTTGATGTAATTTTAGGATGCTGAATACCAGCCAATGAGCGACGTCGGTCTTGGTCCTGTTTCAAGCGGTCTCGGTCTTGCCCCGAGGCGACTAAGGTTGCCGATGCGGACCAATCTACGCTGGAGGAAGCAGTCGAACACGGAGGTAGCAAGTTCATCAAGCGCTGGCGGCACTGGTCTAGTGCCACCTGACGACGACCCGACTCTTGCGTCCAAGCGTCGGACCCGTCTTGACAGGACCGGACCTTCCCGGTCCGTTCTTGAATCGCCATTTGCAACTCGGCAATGCGTCGCGCGAGTTCGTCACCCTGCATGCGCAGTGGGTTAGCATGAAGCTGTCCGTCCAGCTGCTGCTGTCGAACAAGTGCAAGTTGATCCCGGAGATGGGACTGATGAGCCTCCAGACGGGACAGCTCATGGCGCGCGCTTATCAGCTCCTCCAAAATGTGTCGAAGCTGGTCAGCGTGACCTTCAGACTGCCTATCGGCATCAACTAAGGCACCTATTGCCTTGACGACGCTGGGAGGGATGAGAGCTGAAGGCAAACGAGGGTCAAGACAAGTACAAGACGAAGACCAAAGATGCGCACCTCGTGTTGCCTGGTTGGCCACCTGGGTCTTGAGACGCATGTTTTCTGCGAGCATATCCTCCATCTGCGTGTCTTCTTCAGTATGACACCCTTTCGATGTTTGAAGTGCATGAGAGCTATGTGGGCTGTCAGACCGAGCCGACCGTACAGGCGAAGCAAGTTGGGGCGACTCGGCGAATAGAGTTTCTGCAAGAACGACAAGAACAAGCGTCAAACGGAAGCATAAGAAGATCAAGTGCAGTAAAGGCAGTACCTGACGCAGGTGTCGAAGATGTTTTTTTTTTGGTCCATGGTGAAGAAGTGTGAGTGACCAAGGTCGAGTTGGTCAAGTGATGAGTGAGGTCAGACCGTTATCGTTGTGCGACACGGTCGGACTCAGGGGCGGCTGTGATGAAGTGTACCACAAATTTGGTCACTTTTGGTCAAGGCAGTTGGTCGAGTTTCCGATTGGTCCAAACAAGGGGGGCTTTTCAGCCTATCAGATTCAAGGAGTATCAAGAACGCTGGTCTTGGGTGAGTCAACTGACATTGGGTATTTTACATAATTTTGTGTGGGTACATTAGGGACCATAGGGAGGTAGTATTATCGGGTTAGTTGTGGATTTTCCGGATAGAGGGCTTTTGGTTGTGGATTTGCCTAAAAAAAGTAGAAGTCTTTTGGTTGCAGGGTTTTCTAAGTAGAAGTCCTTTGGTCTTGGTCTATACCACAGCAAGGGGTCGCCGTTTTTCTTTGCACGTACATTGTTCGCCTCCGCCCACCGCGGAGTGTTTGGGGGCAGAGGGTTGAATTATCCCCTCTCGCCTATTATACCCGTTCTGGACGCGCCGCACCCGCACTTTGGCCACCGGAAGTCCCTCGACGGGAGTACGATTTTTGGCGATCTCGACACTTTATCTCAAGTATGTTTGGAACGTGCTATTCACTGGATTGGTCTTTACGTGGAGATATCGTTTGTGGAGTTTCACGGGCATATTGGGTTTTCACGTGGACATATTGGCTCATTTTAACATTGGTTGGAGTTTAGACCGGTTTTTGGTCTTCTCTCATATTGTTCAGGGGCTAGACCGGTTGATTGGTCTACCCTCTATTATTTCGTATTGGTCAGGTCTAGATCGTTTGGACGATCGACCTATTGGAATCTATCTTTCGGAAGTGTTTCTGGTCTGTACGTACCTGGGGTGAAGAGTTCCGCCCTAGGTACACTTAGCCAGCACGGTCTCATATTCAAGACCGAATCAAATCGATCTGCGATCCCGATCCAACGAGTGTGTAACTAGCCCACCCCAATGGTTACACAAGGTTGTGGGAAAGCGTGTCTTAAAATTGGCACCAATTGGGCCATTATTAGGGGGCGCTATATTGGGCC
>CM047592.1:13834934-13898365 GCA_026184515.1 Peronosclerospora sorghi
TTTAGTGCCTGATCGCACCTGATCAAGCCTGATCAACGACTTCTAGTACCTGATCAAGCCCGATCAATCCTGATCACTGCTGATCGCACCTGATCACACCAGATTCAAGCTTGATTGTGCCTGATCACGCCTGATCAGCACTCGGAACACTGAGTTACAAGCTATTCCCATCTTGCAGCAAGGAATTGCCGTGATTGCATCCCCGCCACCTGAAGAGCGACCCACGCCTAAGCCGTCGGGTACACAAGGTGAGCAGAAACACAGGCAGTCAAGAATAATCGGAGGACCCCCTTCGTCAGTCAGCAGTCCGGGCGCCGTGGTACCGCCTGATCAAGCCCCAAAACTTTGATCAGCCGCTCCACCACAAGGTGAGATGGTCTTAAGTGAATCGGAACAAGTGTCTCTGGATGATGACCGGTTGTCTGCCAGCAGCGGATGATCGGACCAGATTTCGAATGGAGGTCCGCGGGGCACCCCCCCCCGTAAGTTGGAAGGCTGGGCACGATGGTGGTGGTCAGGTTGTCGATACAAATGTATTCGATTTCGAACTTGACTCCACCACACGTCAAAGGGAAGCATAAGAAGATCAAGTGCAGTAAAGGCTGTACCTGACGCAGGTGTCGAAGATGTTTGGTCCATGGTGAAGAAGTGTGAGTGACCAAGGTCCAGTTGGTCAAGTGATGGGTGAGTCAAACCGTTATCGTTGTGCGACACGGTCGGACTCAGGGGCGGGTGTGGTGAAGTGTACCACAAATTTGGTCACTTTTGGTCAAGGCAGTTGGTCGAATTTCGGATTGGTCTAAACAAGGGAGGCCTTTCAGCCTATCAAATTCAAGGAGTATCAAGAACGCTGGTCTTGGGTGAGTCACCTGACTTTGGGTATTTTACATAATTTTGTGTGGGTACATTAGGGACCATAGGGAGGTAGTATTATTGGTTAGTTGTGGATTTGCCTAAAAAAGTAGAAGTCTTTTGGTTGCAGGATTTTTCTAAGTAGAATTCCTTTGGTCTTGGTCTATACCACAGCAAGGGGTCGCCGTTTTTCTTTGCACGTACACTAGTCGCCTCCGCCCGCCGCGGAGTGTTTGGGGGCAGAGGGTTGAATTATCCCCTCTCGCCTATTATACCCGGTCTGGACGCGCCGCACGCGCACTTTGGACACCGGAAGTCCCTCGACGGGAGTACGATTTGGCGATCTCGACACTTTAGCTCAAGTACGTTTGGAACGTGCTATTCACTGGATTGGTCTTTACGTGGAGATATCGTTTGTGGAGTTCACGGGCATATTGGGTCTTCACGTGGACATATTGGCTCATTTTAACATTGGTTGGAGTTTAGACCGGTTTTGGTCTTCTCTCATATTGGTCAGGGGCTAGACCGGTTGATTGGTCTACCCTCTATTATTTCGTATTGGTCAGGTCTAGATCGTTTGGACGATCGACCTATTGGAATCTATCTTTCGGAAGTGTTTCTGGTCTGTACGTACCTGGGGTGAAGAGTTCCGCCCTAGGTACACTTAGCCAGCACGGTCTCATATTCAAGACCGAATCAAATCGATCTGCGATCCCGATCCAACGAGTGTGTAACCAGCCCACTCCAATGGTTACACAAGGTGAGATGGTCTTAAGTGAATCGGACCAAGTGTCTCTGGATGATGACCGGTCGTCTGCCAGCAGCGGACGATAGGACCAGATTTCGAATGGAGGTCCGCGGGGTACCCCCCCCCCGTAAGTTGGAAGGCTGGGCACGATGGTGGTGGTCAGGTTGTCGATGCAAATGTATTCGATTTCGAACTTGACTCCACCACACTGCTGTCACATGTCCGTGCCAGTTTGTCCCTTGACCTTCCGCTTTGCCCATGACTATAGAGATAACCACACAACGCAAAAGGTAACAAGACCACCTCGCAGATGACAGCCAAAGTGAACGTACACTGGCCGCGCAATAACTTAGCCTTTTTTTATTGTAGGGCCAGTGAGTTTAGACTCCGCATGTCCCACGGCGTCGGTCTAGCGCTGGCCACAAGTGGACAAAAACACGTCATTTAGGCCGAGATAATGTACTTTCTGCCTTAAAACTCACTTGGAGCTTCACTTGGTGCTGGTTAGTCTTTCATTTGGTGCTGTTTAGCGCGTCCCGGGGCAAATAGCCAAAATGGGGGGGCAAATTGCGCTTTCCAAAAAATATCAACTTATGTTTATAACCAAGGCGACGGCGGCTTCCGATTGGCTGTGGTGGTGGTGTCTGTGGCAATAGACAAAACGTCTGTGGCAATAGAAAAAACGTCTGTGGCAATAGAAAAAACGTCTGTGGCAATAGAAATGATCCTGTGTAAGTACGGTCTTACGTCTGTGGCAATAGACAAAACGTCTGTGGCAATAGTGGCGCCCTTGTGGATAATGCGCATGTTTCATGAAAGTAGACATACTACATTATCATCGTAAGTGCATGTACCTACCTACGTTACAGTAAGCATTTAAACCACTTCAACGGCTTTTTGGTATCATCTAAGAGAGAATCGCCATCAAGGAACGTCATGTCTTGATGATTGAGCTTGTTTCTGTAAAAGCGGTCATTGTACGAGCGGCCAAATTTGGATTCCGGAAATCCGCCGGCACAGCTCTCAAATTCGACCAAGCCATCGTTCCGATCCGACTTATGCGGTATGAGACTAGCGAGCAACGCGTACTTTGGCTGGTTGATCGACACTATTCCGGAATGACTTTCGCTGCACATAAGCGCGTACACTTGTTGCTGGTAAACCTTTTGTGCAGCTTGATACGCAGCATCTAATTCCTTTGAGCTGTATTTTCCACCTTCATATGCCAGCGATTTAACTGAATTTGATGGAGGACATTTCTCAGCTATGTCACCAAAAACTTCCAGAATTTTATTCGTTTCCCCCGCGCAGGTGTCTTGGAGAAATTCTGAAGCCATGGTTCCTTTCATCGGTCCAGACATACCTACCCACGTCGAGGTCGAATCAAGACTGCAAAGCCCGTTTGCAATTGCACCAGCTAGCATGAGATTTCCCATCGAATGAGTAACAACGATTGTGTCTTTAATCGTAGCATTCATGCTAGAACTACTCACTGCAAGAACATGTTGGCAGGTTTTTTGCTGTAAGGATTTGCTGGTCCAGAAATTATTTTCCGTATCTAGTCTGGCATATTTTGTTGAGGAACAGCATGGAGCATTGTCATTCATATTACCCCAATATTCAGGATATGAATCCTGATTTTCGTCCAAATCGACTTTTTGACCTTGTCCATGAATGAAGATGCACGGACGCCGTATAGACTTGCAATCACACTGGCTGAAATCATCGAACCCGAAATCAAACGAATTTTCGAGCCTCCTTTTGTCGCCCGAGGTGATCCGTTCTCCAGTCAAAAGCGATTTCCCTAGTGTTGATACTGATGTCAATGAAGCTACAGACTTCACGCATTTGTGATCTGGTGAGTCCGTCGTAGGAGCCTGAATATTGATGTGAACTTCCAAATACTCCACCGTGACGTCTAATTCATTACTGCGCATCATAAAGCCCGATGTTCCTGATACGCAGACTTCGTAGCCAACACCACTAATCGCAGTCTTATAAGAGCTGCCTGTAGAGCAATCACTATGAGAGTCATGAGGTACTGCTGTAGCTTGATTGACCGCAGTTACGATGGAATTAATCGCTGGAAGTTTGCCAAATTCAGCGTCCGAGCACATCACCACTGGTGTTGGACTTGACGAAGAGTTGCTTGTCGCGAACCGGGTCCTTTCAAAGTAAGCGATTCCGTTCACAAGCGTATAGTTGTGGAGGATATTGTTCACCATGAACGTAGCGTAGACATCGTAGAGCACGTGGTTGTTATCTTCCAGTAAAATGGGGTTGGCGTACATATCGAAAGTATCCTGACCGTGAACGCTCAAGGAACTACGCTTAATGCTGAAGTGGAATCGCAATGCCGGCCATGTAAGAGGCGTTTTAGCTTTAAGTAAGTTCCAATGCTGATCATTCTCGATATTAAGCTCCGTAGACTTCAATGCTGCCGATAATGTGAGAAGTGCTGCTAAGACCACTGTCACAAACACACCCTCGGACACCATTACAAAAGGACAAAGTAATTGACTGGAACGATTTTGGGGCTTGAAGAAGAAAGTAGAATGAGCTTTGCCCGCCTGTTTTTTCTGCTGGAACAGAGCGCTTTTCGTTTCAGCTGTTTGATTGTATTGTCACTCTACTGGAGGCAGCACTTTACTTCGTCACAAAGATTAGAGGTGGCGATCGAACGCCACCTCTAATCTTTGTGACGACGTTCGAACGCAAAGTGCAAGGGTAAAAATAAAACAATATTGTGATAAAAGCTACTAATGAGATCCGCTAACGCATATACTTTACATTTACCTTAACTTTTGAATTGTTGTCGTTCGATTGCGAATTTACGATTACGTGAATATATTTACTCATGGTTGTGGACAGATTGTTTTGAAGGAATCGCTGAATTGGTCATAGACGAGAGAGTTCCGGACACTTCAGTATTCAGTGTATGACCAGTCCGGTGGTACATGGTACCGTGTAGTACGATCGAAACTTTTGATCTCCTCGTACATCAGTATAAACCCTGGCGCAGGATGATCTCGAAAATATATTCGACCACTTATGTTGAAATTGAGTTCAATAGGTTGTTGGGTGAGTGAACACGAGCAAGTGATAGACAGAGATGGGAAACACGGGGGACATGTGTTAAAAGTAGGGAATTGATCGGGCCACTCCCCAAGTTGATCGGGCCACACACACCCCTCCCTTTTTTGTCCAAATGCGTCAAAATTTGACGCTATGCGTTGAATACGTTTTTGAAGCCCAAAACTTACCCACATTAAATATGGGTAAGTTTTGGGCTTCAAAATCGTATTCAACGCATAGCGATATTTTTTTGTGCAAGAATGGGGCGCGCACTGGGAGAACCGGCGCTTGTCTTGTGCAGCGTGTGCATCAACCATGAAAAGCGACGAGATCATTGGATGACGCTACGTTGTGGAGACGACCAAGCGCTTCTAGTGCGTGACGTGTGCGTGCGTCCTCTCTGTCCACCGCTACAAATACGTAATCATTTTTGTACGGTGCATGTAATGGGGTGCCATTACATAATTGATATTCAAGTTAGAATATCACAGTTTAATTTCCGACGCGTTGTCTGAAATTTAAATAAGAGATTAGAAGTTATTATAATCTACGAAGGAAAAGTCGATTCGGTATAAATACCGAATCTTGCAGGTTAACTAATAGTACAGTTAGTTAAAGACTTGATATTATTATATTAATTAGTTAGTTACTATACTATTAGCCTCTAAACCACCCATTAAATAAACACTCTTAATTTTGCGTTCTAAGCAACAAGTGAATATTCATATATTTACTTTTATTATAGGATTAGTTGTTATCAACTAATCCTACCCCTTCTTGTATTGCGCGCTTCCTCGCACAAATACAGTGTAAGCCAGTAACAGGATCAGTCCTGTTACACCTGGTAGCACTTTGTGATCCGTCTTAACGACCACAGTTCCGTTCTGCTAGTTAACTAGCGGAGCGACGATTAAGAGCCGCTCGGCATCATGTCGCGAGACATGACGGCTGCCGAGCGAGAGAGAACGCTGGAAGAGGTGAATAAACACTTCCCTCACTTCTCGTCGCGTAGTAAAGACGCGACAGTGGAAATGGTTCGGTCTATGGGGACCAACATCATTACCTTCCTCTAGAGTAAGTCCCCGGAGGAAGTGATACAGGTGGTGAATCGCTTTAGGCGAAACCACCTAGAAAATTCAGAACGGCCCGCGCCAGAGGCAGCGCGGACCGCAACTGCACCTGCAACGCATAGCGTTGAAGTAGTAAAGGCGCCAGTACCGCCCTTTACTGGCGAAGGGGGCGAGCCCCTTCGTAGATGGTTCGCAGAGGTGGAAGATGCCATCTCTGCGCAAAATATTGTTGACGAACGTCAACAGGCGTACTTCGCCACAACATGTCTAGGCGGCAGAGCCAGGGCATGGGAGATGAGTCGCAGAGCCACTGATGACTCTGCTTTCCTTACTTATAAGGAATTAAAAGCTGAGCTAAAGCTCAACTTTGAAGCTCCAGAAATGGAGCTAAGTAGTCGGCAGGAGTTCATGGAACTCCGGCAAGGTAAGCTTGACCTTCAAACTAACGCTCAGAAGACGCAATATTTGCTGTCGAATATTGTGTATGAGCCGGTGCCCCCTGCTATGCAGGTCAATGGCTTCATGAAGGGACTCAATGATGGTCCCGTCAAACAGAGTCTCTACCGGCACCCGCCAGATACTCTGAGGGATGCCATTGATATGAGCATCCGTGAGGAGTTCAGCATGCGATCAGCGTCATCGCATGCTGGGTACAGCCGAAGGTCTCAACAGCCCTTCGCTTTTGACATGCCGCAGCGGCATGTCAACAATCAGCAGTCAGGCAGACGAAGCTCACACTTCGTCCCAAGAAACAGCCACCCGCGCCAGAGCATGGGCGGTGGAGGTCCAGAGCCGATGGACCTATCGGTTGCGGTTGCTTCGAACAGGAAGCAACCGAAATTTGAGAAGAATATTCGCTGCAATAGATGCGCGAAAATGGGGCATTTTGCCCATGAGTGTATGGCACCGCGTCCGGTGCCACGCAGTCAGCGGACGGAACCGTCCGCTGCACAGCGACACCAACAGTGACAGCACCCTGTTGGTGCAAAAAACGAGAATCGCCAGTAGGGGCGGGGCGCCCTACTGGGAATGTTATCCCACATGCCGACATAGGGCATGTGAGGGTAATAGCCCCAGACGGGACTATGTCTTGTCAAAAGGTGCAGGGTGATGTAAAGCCTCTTATCACCCTGGAGGTTAAGCCGCACGGGAGCGATGTCCCCATGCGAGCTTTGTTTGACACAGGAGCGTCAAACAATTTCGTTAGAACTCAGAGTCTAACGCTGTTGAGCTTTGTAGATAGAAACCCCACGAAGTATGTTGTCAGTCCGGTTAGCAACAGGTGCAACCGTGACTATTCCAAAGCGTGTGATTAAAACAATATTCGAGTTGAATGAACTGTCATTCGAGGATGAATTCATCGTCCTCTATTTAGATGACAAGTTCGATGTGATACTTGGAATCCCAAGGATGTCCAAGTTTAAACCATCGATCGACTGGGTTAACCTATCGATCGACTGCGGCGGACGCACAGGATCTGATCACCCTGTGTGTAATCCGGCTGTATCAGAGGATACAACCGCAGCGTCAGACATTCTGGTGGATAGCGATGGCACCACCAGGTCTGTTCTGACACGATCAGCGGAAGGTACCTCCGCTGGTGAGAGTCCAGAGGGACTACCACACGCAACAGAAGAGTCGTTGCGTGTTGTAGAGAAACATTCCACGGGTGATAAAGACCACCGTGAGAATGAAGTCATATCCACGGTGGGAAACACCCACTGTGCGACCGAAGGTTCCAACACGACGAATGAATTCCGAGTTAATGAGAGTGAACTCACGATCAAGTGCAATCGTGATCACAACTCCGTGGTGGCCCAGTGCCAACCACGTTGGGTTAGCTATGCGCACGGGTGATAAAGACCACCGTGTCGCAGAACAGGCGGCCGATCAGACGAGCACATCTGATCTCCAAAATTCCATGGTAGGCAGTGGCCACCATGATGATGAGTATTCGCACACGGTGAATCGTAATCACCGTGTAGCAGTCAATCAGACGAGTGCATCTGATTGCATGGGCAGTTCCGTCGAGACGATCAACGTCTTGACGCAAACGGAGACCGGATAGCTACCCAGTCTCTGTTGATGGAACACCCTCCGAAAGAAGGTTCGGACGTGATGGCTCTTCCAGCGCTAAGCTGGAAGAAATTTATGAGAAACTTGCACGATGATCAGATCAAACAGATCTGTATTATCGTTGCAACAGATGATGTAGTGGATATTCGTGAACGAATATCCACATTACAAGTGTAAAACATTGGGAACGAGGTTCCCAATGATCAAACCAAAGTTCAGCGCTTTGAAGCGCAGAGCTGGGAGTCGCTTAAAGCGAACTCCCCATTTTATGAGGTACTTCGAGAAAACGCTGACGTATTCCCAGAAGAAGTACCTAGCAAGCTCCCTAAGGATAAGGGAACTCGTCATGAGATTGACCTCGTGCCAGGCACGAAGTATTGTGTTACGCGGCAATGGCCGTTGCCGCGTGATCAGGTAAAAGCGATCGACGAGTTTTTTTAAGCTCGTCGTAAATCAGGCCAAGTTCGGGAGTCTACCTCACCGCACTCTACCCCCACCTTTTGTGTGAAGAAGTCCACAGGTGGGTGGAGAATCGTTCACGCTTACAACAAGCTCAACGCAGCGACGGTACCGGCACAGACACCGATACCGCGGAAGGATGTCATCATAGATGGCATGTGCGGGAGCACCATATTTAGTGCTCTCGATCTAAGATATGGATTTTATCAAATCCTAATGCGTGAGAAGGATATCCCTCTCACGGCGGTAAGAACCCCAAGCGGCATGCTTTGGGAGTGGCTTGTTATGCCGCAGAGGCTTCGAAATGCCCCTGCCACGTTCAACAGATGCGTAACGCATCTATTAAGCCCGGTGCGAGAATTCGCACCGAGGTTTTTTGATGACGTGTTCATCCATAGTAAGGTTGAACACGATAAAAGCGATGTAGATGTCCATAGGGAGCATCTACGTCGAGAGTTAGAGCTTATGCGTAAGCATAAGCTCTATGCAAATCTGAAGAAGTGCACCTTTGGTGCACCTGAGATACCCGTTCTTGGATGCTTTGTGGACAAGAACGGGGTGCGTCCTGATCCAGAAAAGATCAGGGTGATCGTTGAATGGCCTACGCCAAACAACGTTAAGGAATTTCGAAAGTTCCTTGGGTTGGCAACATATTTGCACAAGTATTCGTGCAATTATGCTGGGTTAATACGACCTCTTTCTCAATTACTTAAGAAAGATGTCGAATGGCATTGGGATACCCAATGCCAAGATGCTTTTGATGCAGTCAAGCAAAGCTTGACTGAAGCGCCTGTCGTGGCTATAGCCGATAACGAGCGTCCGTTCCACGTCGTTTGCGACGCGAGCGATTTAGCTATCGGCTGTGCTTTGATGCAGCGTGATCACGATGAACGTGATCACGTAATCTGCTATCAATCGCGTCAGTTGCGCCCAGCCGAGCGCAACTATCCAGTGCATGACAAGGAACTCCTTGCCATGAAGTATGTACTGGCCAAGTTTCGGATCTATCTATTGGGAGATAGACCGTTTGTGGTTTACACGGACCATGCGTCACTACGCACGGCCGTGAATTCACCACACATTTCTCAAAGAATGGCTCGATGGATGTCATTCTTTGCTGAGTACAACTTTACGGTTGAATACAAAACCGGAAAGTTGAACGTGATATAGGATGCGCTATCACGAAGGCCCGATTACGAGACGAAGCCGTCCGTAACTGAAGGGGCCAGTGCAAACGCGATCCGTTGCACTGATTTGTCGTCGTCAATTATACGACAAGTACGCGAGGCGTACAAAACAGACGAGGAGACACGTCTGTTGATTGATTACTTACGTAATCAATCAAATGAGAAACGCGACGAAATCCCAGAGTTCCTCCGCGCTTGCGTGCATCGATATCGACTGCACGATGGTCTGCTGCTCTACAGCACATACCAAAAAAGATGAAAGTCGCATCTTCGTTCCAAACGACGATGATCTCAAACATCAAAATATGTTTGAGATCATGATGCACCGATTTCGGGGCATCAAGGTCGAGTGAAGACATACGCTTCTCTCGCACGTGACTTTTACTGGCGAAACCAGTACAAGTGGGTACGCAAATACGTACGCGCTTGCGAGATTTGCCAGCGCGTTAAGCCTGAGCAGTCTGCATAGGCTCCGATGCAGTCTCTGCCGGTTCCGACAGAGTGTTGGAAGTCCATTTCAATGGACTTCGTATTCGGTCTTCCACCCGACAATAGTCGGAAGACTGGAATAGTGGTCTTTGTAGACCGTTTCAGTAAGATGGTACATCTTACTGCAGTATCAGCGAACGTAACCGCCGCTCAAACAGCGCGTATATTCGTTGATACGGTATTCCGTTTGCACGGAATGCCGGAAGACATTGTATCGGATCGAGATCCGAGATTTACAGGACTTTTCTGGAAAGAAACGTTCTCATTGTTGGGAACCCAGTTGAAGATGTCAACTGCGGACCATCCGGAAACGGATGGGCAGACGGAAAGGGTTAACCGCGTTCTCGGAGACATGTTGCGATCATACGCACATGCCTTTGAACAGTGGAGTGACTACCTGTCACTCACTGAATTTGAGATGAACAATTCGGTGCATGCTTGAACTAAGCATACACCGTTCTACGTGAATGCCTTAAGGCATCCGCGAACCCCAGCTTTACTTGGCGGTACGCCAAATCTAAGTGGGGGAGGGACCCGCGCAAATTTTGAGCGAGTCAATGCGCACGTTGCAACTTCAACTTGCGAACAAAACGATGGCCCTTCTACTGAAAGTACAGTTGAAGCGGAAGCAGCTTCAAATGAAACTGAAGCTGCATATGATGAATATGTGTCTGAAGCAATGGCTGCAGACAATGAGGACAACGCACCTAGTGCTGATAAAGCAGTAGATGAATTCGTATTACAGCGACAAACTGTAATACGATATATAAAAGATGCACTTGCCTCTGCTTTTGATAAGCAGAAGCAAAATGCAGACAAGCAAGGAAGGAAGAACAAAAACTCCTTTCCGAAAGGCGAATTGGTATTATTAAGTACTACCAATTTTTTTATACATGAAATAAGCAACTTCCCTACACGGAAGTTGCTTCCTAAGTACATTGGACCTTTCAAGGTCCAAGAGATTCGGGGGAATGCCTATACCTTAGACATTCCCACAGCAATGCGGCTTCACCCAACATTCTATGTTAGGCGGCTCAAACCGTATCACTCGTCTTCGTCTTAGACGAGACGCAGAACCACGGAAGATACCGTGCTTCTCCAAGTCTCCCAAGAGAGACTTGTAATCGGCTTCCAGCCGTTGATGATCAAAGCGGAGAGTCGTTACCTCCGCCTTCGACTGCTCAAGATCAGCCGTGCGCCGATCGAGCTCTCCCTTATAGTGGGAAAGCTCAATGTACAGAAGATCATTCTTCTGATGGAGGTCAGTGTGCGCCCCGAGGATGTCGAGGACATCCTCGCGAAGAGACCGATATGTCTTCACACAGTGAGACATATCGCTTCTCAAGGAGTAATAACCCTCCTCGAGCTTGCGGAGCAAAGAACCATGCTCCGCAACAACAACGGCGAGGGAATTCTCAACCTCCGCCGCCCCTGATTGATAATCAGGAAAATAAGCGATATATCCTCGAGCGCTTGATCTCGAAGCGCTCGGTGCCTTCGAAGAAGGGGCAGCGTACCGAGTACTTGGTACGCTGGCTGGGATATACCCAAGAGTTCGACTCTTGGGAGCCGATTGAGGTTCTGAGGGCCGACGCCCCAGACCTTTTGACTGAGTTTGAGAAGAAGTCTCAAACTCATAATGCAAAGTAGCATCAACAGTAGGTGTTGATTAATTCAGGGTATCAATTAAACCCTGAATTTCTGCGGGTACGGAAAAACCACCGTACCCCCGCAACTCCTCCTCTGACAGAGGAGGAGCGCCCTGCGTACACCGCGGGCAAACGAGGTGAGAAGGGACACCACACTTTAACCCTTCTTTGATGCAATCATAATGGATGTATTCCATTTTGCCTGTTCGTGAGTGCTTTAAAAAGCGCTCGCGCATTACGTGAACTTTATTCACGTAATCATCTGGGCTTTGTTGTAGTTGTCAACAAAAGCATTCCAACTCTGAGTCAGGGCGTCTTTATCGTCCCTGTTCTTCCTTGACCCTTTCCGGCTCGAATAATATCGAACCTGGAAAAAGAGGTCAATAAAGTACAGACGTCTATCGTCTGTACTTCGATCGAATCGACGTGACTGGATGTCTTCGCAGTCATCCAGCACGTTGATATCGAACAACACATACTGGTAGTCCCGTTTACGGTGACCGCCACTGTTGGGGGAAATAGCCCAGCCAGGGGTCCAAAACCCCACTTTGTACGGAACATGTGGTTCCGTACGAGGATACGCTTTAGAAGCGGCAGGAGCAGCTTCTGTTAGAGCCCTTTTAGAAGGTGGAGCACCGCCTGCTTCAGCACCACGCGCCGGGGTTAAATCACCCCGACGTGGAGAAGTACTTGGTCCAGGTGGAGCTCTGCGTTCCCGCAACCACCTGTGATGATCTTTTTCGCTGTCATAGCAGACAGCGACACCAGAGTCGTCATCGCTGTTAGGCGATGAGCACCTAGTTTCGACTCGCTAGATCCTTTAGTGGGGACATCTGTATCCCCATCACTTTGTTCGGAGTCAGAACTCCCGAACATGGACCTCTTGGAAACACGCCATTCGGAAGTTGCCATTGTGCGAGATGTTGCATTAGCAACATCTCCCTGTTTCTTGCCAGATGCCGCCTTAGCAGCATCTGTGGTCGAAGACGGTACGTCTTCCGACCTTTGCGTAGTTGACGCTGCTAATACAGCGTCACCGTTGTCACTCAACACCTCAGCACCTAGTGCTGAGGCGGAGGAAGAAGCTCCTTCATTATTTTCAGCAGCGCTCTTTAAAGCGCCGCCGCCGTGTGTCTTGACCATCGAGTCGATGGTCAATCAGTTGGTAAATGAGAACGACCAACAAGTTCCACCCATGATTGGCCAAAATAAGAGTTATTACTGGCCAACCACCTTAAGTGGGGGGTGATGTAATGGGGTGCCATTACATAATTGATATTCAAGTTAGAATATCACAGTTTAATTTCCGACGCGTTGTCTGAAATTTAAATAAGAGATTAGAAGTTATTATAATCTACGAAAGAAAAGTCGATTCGGTATAAATACCGAATCTTGCAGGTTAACTAATAGTACAGTTAGTTAAATACTTGATATTATTATATTAATTAGTTAGTTACTATACTATTAGCCTCTAAACCACCCATTAAATAAACACTCTTAATTTTGCGTTCTAAGCAACAAGTGAATATTCATATATTTACTTTTATTATAGGATTAGTTGTTATCAACTAATCCTACCCCTTCTTGTATTGCGCGCTTCCTCGCACAAATACAGTGTAAGCCAGTAACAGGATCAGTCCTGTTACAGTGAACGTATTCAAATTCGAGCTCACGTAGCAGGGAAATTACAGTGTACGCGTATGTCATGGCTGTCGCGTCAACACGTTGCAGCGTTACCTCATCAATTGTGACGTCTGGTTCATTCTTAAGGCGAATGAACACGCCGTCGGTGTGGACGGCGTTGAAAGGCGTGTTAAGACGTCATCAACCTCGGCGGGCGTTTCTAAACGCAGTCAAAAGTCAAGTAGGAAGATTTCTCAGCTGCGACGCAAATCCGGTCGATTCATTAAACAACAGGTGCAGAAGGAGCAGATTCTTGCGTTCGAATGGAGTTTAGGCAGCTTGTCACCTTAAAAGAGCATACACCTTTGGAGAGATAATCAGAAGCGGGTTAAAATAGAAAAAAATCCGACAGGAAACTTGTAATCTATTGTAGATGTCTCGGAGAAGGTCGAAGAGAAAGTAGTTCCAGATGTAAACGTCCACATGGAGCCTCTAGAAGTTTTCTGCATGGTCGTGGGCTGTTGACGATTCGCCAAGACTGGTAACCATTGCCGCTTCCATTCCTTCTGTTGCCATATGAACTTCAGTTATCTCAGGTGTGAATTTGTGGAATTATGTGGAAATTTCCGATCAAAATGGGGAAAGAAAACATCATCATCGGGAAATTTACTGGATTTCTGCAGTGTCTATGTTGAAGGTTATTTATTCTGTCAGACGTGATTTTTCGGTTTGCTGGAGAAAAAGCGCGTGCACTGTCAAGAAAAGTCGAATTATCTCAAGATGCATTGCCAAGTGGTGAAGATCAGGATCGACTATTGGATGCCATTACTTTAACAACCAATGTCATGGATGATGATTTGAGAGAAGCACTAGTAAATGATGAGGCATTTGAGCAGCTAGATGACAGCTTTGTGCTCCAGGCTACCGCGGAAGATCTCGAGCAGGACGGAACGTATGATTTTGATTATGATGCACATATTGCCAAGCTCATGGAAGCAGCACGTGGCGTTACGCCCTTTCATCGTGGAAACTTGACAGAAAGCGAGAACGATGATTAGTTTAGTGATTTAGAGGACGAAGGTGGTACTGAAGTGTTGGAACCAGAAGACCGCGACGATGCGCAGCTTGTACTGGATAAACTGTTTGAAAAAACGCTGGCGGAGGAATATGATGACGAGAAACTGGGCGAACTTGAGGAGAATGATCCGGAAACACGCGGCAATGAGACGCTGGACGGACAATTACTCGCTGCTGTCGTGGAAGATTACGTATTTGTGCAGCATGAAATTGCTGACGCAGAAGGGAGGCTTGGTAATCCAGTGCGCACAGGGAATCGATTGAAGCAAGTATTTAAAGAGTGTGAAGCAAAGCGTCGTGCTTACGAGTATGATAAAAATGCAGATACGGAGGACGAGGAAGAGCTTGAAGATCAAATAGCGCGTGTTGAGCGCGAAAAAATGGAGCTACAGGAGCTATTTAAGAGTAACCAGTATCTACTGCGTCAAGACCGCGAAAGATGGGACTTCGAGACGATTTTAAGCACATAATCGACGTCAGATAACCACCCGACAGTGCTGCAAGAGGAGATCCCGACTCGACGCAAGCAGAAAAGCAGCAGGTGGTTGCTACATCGAAGGACGCTCTACTAACCATAATAAGGGTGGAGTCTCAGATATTAAGATAATGAAGGGAAATCTGGCTTTCCACTTGCCAAGATATCACGTTACAGTTCCTTTGGATGCAGTGCTTCTTGTTGCGAATCGGACACGTGACTTAGATGGAAAGAAATCTCCAACCTTCAGTGTTACTGATGCGCAATATAGAATACATCATACTCGTGCGCACACTGGGTTGCTAGAGCGAGAAACTTCTTTTAAACGAGCACGTCATCGAAACTATAACGTCTTTGTTCGAAGTTTAACCACGTTATCACCTTTTGTAATCAATATCTGCAAGCCAGTCACCACTTTCGAGCTTAAATCACCTTCTTTGTCATCTATGGTGCCTTACTCTGGGCGCGGCGAAAACGATCAATACGTAGCAATGAACACGTCGTTAACTGACGAAATTGCATTCGAATACACCATGCACGAAGTAATGGAGCAGCTGAAGTCAAACCTTCATCGATGCGAAAAATGCGGGACTTACTCACCGGTACGTGATTTCTTATGCAATAAGTATAAGCTAGTATAATTTAAAGGTTCACCTTTGGAGCCCAAAACTTACCCATATTTGACGCATTTGGACATAAAAGGGAGGGGGGTGGCCCAAAACTTACCCATATTTGACGCGTTTGGACATAAAAGGGGGGGGGGGGTGGCCCGATCAGCTTGGGGTGTGTGGCCCGATCAATTTCCTAAAAGTATTCAAAATACCGGTTTTTATTAGGGACTGGCTATTTACACCCCCCCTCGACTATTTCCACCCCACCCCTAGCACCCTCACCACCTCTGCGCGCTTGCACCAACTTCCCCGCTGCACGACCCTACTTTCAGCACTTCAACCAACAACGATAAGCAGTGTCTTTAAGGTCAGGAAGCGCCCTGTCAGCTTGATTCGTGTTCTAGTATAGTGCATCTTTTTTTTTCACGCTCCCATGTTTACTGACGATCATGCGGTCCACGTTGAAGTTGACGGCGGCGGGCATGTTCTGCGATCTCCCCTCTCCATCAAACAGGACCTGCAGAAGAAAAAAATGGTTCTGACACGTGAATCTGCAACAGCAGTGCAGTCAAGAATTGATAAGCCTTCCAGGTGGGCTGAATGGCTACTTCTGCAGTCATGGCTAGTAGACCAACACCACGGTACTAAGCGATTATTGAACTGGTTGTTACCCACTTCAGTGGTGAAAACACGGATGTAGAGACTGTGTCTGAGGACTCCTCATCGTTGGGCTTAGCGTATGGAAGGTATGGAGCCGTATGATTTGCTAATATACACAGACCAACTATGAGGAACCTGAACATCGTCACGCTGACGTTCATTGTGACTTCAGGGACGTGTCAAGCTAGATGAACGAAGTAGGAGCAGCAGAGACTGTGTTTAGATTGGCACAAGCATCAACAACCGCAGAGAAAAGCGAAACGTTAGAAGAAATTGAACTCGACGACAGCGAAACATTTGCATCACGGAGTGCGCTGGAGACCCACGTAGAAAAGTATGCGCATCGGCACGGTTTCCAAAGCACCATCCTGCAACTGCTGTTCATTAGCTCACATTTGCAGCCGCTTAGTTTTGACATTGGTGATTAATATAACAGTAATTCATTTTTTCGTCCGCCAAAAATTGGGGGGGGTGGAAATAGTCGAACGGGGGTGGTGGAAATAGCCAGTCCCTTTTATTAATGGGAATGTTAAATCTCCCCCCCCAATTGTTAATTCGACCCCCCCCCGCCCATTTCTACACATCGATGTAACAATGCCCTTTCATATTGTAAATAGGCCCATGTCAAAGATACTAGTGAAGGCGAGAGTTCATACGACGAGTTGTCATCAGATTACGAGATATTTTTTATGCTTGAATGGATGATTGTGGATGGATGAAATCTACCTCTGATGGTACGACAAACGACGCTGGCTGCAGACTGAAGTTAACGTGCTGACAAGTACCTCTAGCTTATACGTCAAGCAACGTGTGCATAGCGAGCTGGTTTTTTGAGTGATCACTTTAGCAGGCAGTCTGGATGTTCGTCTGTTCAGCGTTTGAAAATGTCACGGGGTCATTCCAGTTGGGCTTTCGTGAGTCGAGCGTAAATACAAGTAGCTGTAATTCAAGATTGGAAGTCACGTTAGTGCGCCGTGGCGTGGGTAAGAAAGTGTCCTATTGTACGAGCTCGAAACGAAAGCCCAACGCTTCTGCTTCCTCGAAGAAGTGGTCTTCGGTGGCCTGCGCACGGCACACAAAACCACAGCAGAACATGACTTTCAGTGGATCGCACGAGCGCAGCAGCAAGTACTTTATATTCTGCAGAATGGGCTTCACGAGAACGGTCCAGAACACAACGTCGGCTCCAAGCAGGACGTCTAGATGATGCACGAATGCGCGCTCGAAATGTTCGACGCTCTCATGATCACCTCAGGGAAGCGACAAGACCTGTACTTTGCTCGACTCGGCATTGATTTCTACGTTTTTTGTCAGTAGCTTTAGCACGATCTCGTTGTCATCCGTCAAAGCCGTGTGAGCAATGTAAATGTAGGTTAATCAGATGAACGACAGATACGTAGATACTAAAAAGAATAAAAAACGCACGCGAACTGAGACGCAACGAGCCCACTGAGCCCCGCACCAGCACCCAATCCACGACCGTTTTGCCAACGTGTTCAGTGCGGTGAGCCACAAGGTACCAAGCAAGGAAAGCTGAGACTGGCCGCACAACTTGACTAGTGAGATCGTGGTCCGTCGAAGCGGCATGAGAACAGTGCAATGTCTGCTTGACCACGCCAAAATCGAACTCTTGCGCAACGTAACTGAGAGGGTTAACGTAAGCGATCGAACACGTTCCATTAAGTGCGCCGTAGTGTCTTACACTCGAATTTTTGGTGTGTCCCAAGCGGTGGCCTATTGTCCTATTTACAATACAGAAAGGGCATTGTTACATCGATGTGTAGAAATGGGCGCGGGGGGGGGGGGGTCGAATTAACAATTGGGGGGGTCGATTAACCTTCTGTTGGATTGTTGGGTAAGTACACCGTTTATGCACGGTTCACCGGTTCGACCCACAGTTCAGTTGAACCGGGGAATGCTGAATTGGGTGGTTGAGAGGCAAGGAGTAAACTAGGAGTATGACAGGTTTAATAACTTTAATCTACTCACTTCGGCATTTTCCTCCTACATCTCAAGCTCCAAACCAACAGGTTAACAGCCGCAGCTCTCAACAGCTCCAATAACGCTTCAAGCCATGACGACCAAGCGCGCCGAAGTCCTACTGGGGAGTGGGAATTACTTCCACTGGGAGTACAACATGAGGATGACGCTCGCCAGAAAGGGACTGCTCGCTCATGTTCAGGTCGTCAATCCGGAGAACGAGATCACGGAGGCGTGGCTGACAAACGATGAGAAGGCGCTGGGAATCATTGCGCAGGGCGTCGAGCTGCAGCATCAGAAGAAGATCAGAACGGCTACGCGCACCATGGAGGCGTGGGGAACCCTACGAGAATTCTACAATCGTACCACGCTTCACAACCGTGTTACGATGACGCGTCGTCTCCATGAGTTTAAGATGGAGGACGGATCCACGATGGCGGCACACCTGAATGCGTTGGACGAGCTGGTGGTGGGTCTCCAGACGATGGGGGATCCAGTGGACGAGGCGCGGCAGATGGTCGTGGTACTGAGCAGCCTTCCGTCTGAGTACGAGTTGATTGCGTCCATTGTGGAGAACTCCAAGGATTTCACGCTGATAGAGGTGAAGGAGAAGCTGCTGAAAGAGCATGAACGGTTGCAGAAGAAGGAGACCACGGAAAAGGCGTTCCGGGCGAACGGTAGCGCAGGACGGTTCAAAGGAGGCCGAGGGAACGGTCGAAAAGGGAACGTTCCACGCAGGAATGGTGGTGGTTTCAAGGGCAAGTGTTTCAAGTGTGACCAGGTCGGTCATATGAAGCGGGACTACCCGATCAAGAACGGTGGATCTGGCGACGACGCCGTGTTTTCTGCGGGCGAAGATCATCTCGCCGGGTGGCTTATCGATAGTGGTGCGACTTCGCACATGGCACCACACCGTGGAGACCTGTTTGACTTCGAAAGAATTGTCTCGGGCATCGAGGTAACGCTTGCAGACAGAAAAAAGCTTCATATCGCTGGGAAAGGAACGGTCAAGTTGAGCGGCTCGAATGGTAGACGCATCAAGATGATGGAAGTGCTCTACATCCCGGGACTCGACAGACGATTACTGTCGGTGGGGAAGCTTCCTGAAAATGTCCTAAACGTGGAGTTCCAGCGTTCCTAATGTGTTAACTGGGGCAAGACCGGCGCGATTGCGTCGGGCAAAAAGGTTGGAAAGGCGTACACGCTGGATTGCGAGCAGGAACAGGCACGCTTCGTGGAGTATGCTGGGGCTGACCGTCAGTGGGAGCTCTGGCACGCTTGCATGGGACACTCCAGTGAGAACGCTATGAAGCAGACGCAGCGTGTTACGATCGGTATACCAACCGTGAACCATACAATGAAGACCTTATGTGGCGGTTGCTCGGAAGGAAAGCATACGGTTGAACTGTTCCCGTCACGGTCGTCAACGAAGACTTCACGTGTGCTCGAGCTGGTGCACGCAGATGTGATGGGGCCAATGCGAACGCTCTCAAAAGGTGGTGCGAAATACATTTTGACCATCGTGGACGACTTCTCGAGATACGTCGCCGTGTACTTCGTGAAGCAAAAGAGTAAGTTAGCCAACAATATAAAGGAGTTCAAGGCGTTCTACGAAAATCAATGGGGGAACGCTTGAAGTGCCTGCGCTAGGACAATGGAACGGAGTTCGTGAACAAGACGGTCGCCAAACTGTGCAGTCGGAACAGAATCATGCATCAGCGCACCGTACCATACAGCCCACAGCAGAACGGTGTTGCGGAACGCATGAACCGTACCATCATGGAGAAAGCACGCAGCATGCTGCACTACAAGGGTGTATCTACGGAGTGGTGGGCGGAAGCTGTGAATACGGCGGCGAACTTAATCAACCGTTCCACAAACACAGAACGCTCGGAGGTAACGCCATACGAGGTCGGTTTCAAGGCGAAGCAACAGATGGAACACTTACGAGTGTTCGGGTCCCAGGGGTACGCTCACGTCGACGACGCGAATCGAACGAAGCTCGAGCCCAAGAGCTTCAGGTGCATGTTTCTTGGGTACGCTGAAGGCACAAAGTGGTACCATGACATGGATGCGTCAAAGATCAAGGTGTCACGATCAGTAAAGCTGGACGAGCGTGAAGTGGGAGGAATATACGAGTCATCCTCGCCGCATCCTGAAGGAACGGTCATACACATGACTAAAGAAGCTGAAGATGGAACGGTTCCTACGCAAGTATAACGCTTACCGCTTCCAGATGAGCCAATGGAGGGTACTGAAGAATCCGTTCCGGATGTTGAAATGAACGATGCGGGAGCGACGCATAACGTTGAAGCGCTACTGCCGCCGTTACCGGATAGTCCGGAGCAGATCGGTCGAGAGCTCGCACCTTACCGCCCTCACCCGCAGCCTTATCATGAAGATCGACTGGTATTTCACCCAGAAGAGGAACGGTCACGACGACTTCGTGAGCCGATGTTCCTGCTACAGAACTGTTCAGATGATCTACAAACGGAAGGAAGTGACGGTTCACCGTCTCCAAAGCGTGCTTGTATTGACGAGGAGGGACTCATCGCTGAAGCTGTTATGGCATACGCGGTAAACATTGTGGACGCGGCGGACTTGCCGACGACATACGCGGAGGCAATATCCAGTTCTGAGGCTGGTAAGTGACGAACAGCAACGGAAGCAGAGTTACGCTCTCACGAACAAAACGCTACCTGGATACTGGTACCGCGCGGAACGAATAAGCGTACTATTGGCTGTCGCTGGGTGTTCGCCAAGAAGCGTGACGAAAACGGTCACGTGATTCGCTACAAGGCACGGTTGGTAGCTAAGGGTTTCAAACAGAAGTATGGAGTGGACTTCTTTGAGACGTACTCGCCGATGGCGAACATGAACTCGATTCGAGTGGTTTTAGCGGTGTGTTTGGAATTACAGTACGTCATGGAACAGTTAGACGCGGATACAGCGTTCCTGAACAGTGACCTGACGGACCGGGTCTACATGGAGATCCCGAACGGTATGGAGAATGCTGACGATCAAGTTTGTATGCTAAACAAGGCCATCTACAGTTTGAAGCAGGCTGCAAGAGCGTGGAACAAAACCATCCATTGCGTGTTCTTGAAGAACGGTTTCAAGAGCTGTGGAGCAGACCAGTGTGTGTACGTCAAGCGCTCCAGGAACAATTTCGTGTATGTGTGTCTGTACGTCGACTACATGATCATTGCAGCTAAGACGAGCGACGAAATTAGTAATGTGAAGAACGCACTTAAGACCGAATTCAAGATGAAGGAGCTCGGCGCTGCAAAATTTATTTTGGGGATGGAGATCGACCATGACCTGAAGGCCGGAACACTCCTGATCAAGCAGACCCGGTACATCAACGAGGTGTCGGAACGGTTCGGTCAAGAGAACGCCAAGGCTGTGGAAAATCCATGCGCATCAGGGTTGAAGCTGTCGAAGGAACAGTCACCTGGAACGGATGCAGAGCGTGCTGAGATGCGGTTGAGACCGTACCGTTCTCTTATCGGGTGTCTACTTTACATCACGACGTGTACGCGCCCGGATGTCGCTTACATGGTGACGCAGCTATCAAGATTTTTGGAAAACCCGGGGCTGCTGCATTGGAAGGCAGCAATTCGCGTGCTTCGATACCTAAAGACGACTCGCGAGTATGGTATTCTATACCAGGGTGGTACGGAACGGTCACAGTTGAAGCGTTATCCGACGCTGACTGGGGGACGAACATCGACGACAGGCGTTCCGTGTCAGGCGTCTTGGTGATGATAGGGAACGCTCCAGTGGTGTTCAAGTCAAAGTTCCAGAGAACGGTTGCGCTAAGCTCTGCGGAGGCAGAGTATATGGCGCTAAGTTTGTGTGTGCAGGAAGTTCTCTGGATGCGTGCGATGCTTAAGTACATGGGAATCGAGCAAAAGACCGCTACGCAGATCTGGGAGGACAACCAAGGAGCGATTGCGTTGTCCAAGAACGCTGGCTACAACTCAAGGACGAAGCATGTCGACATCAAGCATCACTTCACACGTGAGAATGTGGAGAACGGAACAGTTCAAATCGACTACGTTGACACCAAGTACCAGCTGGCGGACTTATTGACGAAGGCGCTTGGAACGAAGACGCTCAAGTTCTTATGCGGGAAGAGCAGCATCAAGGCCATGGTCACCGTGCATTAGCGGTGAGTGGGAGTGTTGGATTGTTGGGTAAGTACACCGTTTATGTACGGTTCACCGGTTCGACCCACAGTTCAGTTGAACCGGGGAATGCTGAATTGGTTGGTTGAGAGGCAAGGAGTAAACTAGAAGTATGACAGTTTTAATAACTTTAATCTACTCACTTCGGCATTTGCCTCCTACATCTCAAGCTCGAAACCAACCCATTCCCCTTTATTAAAGCCAGGTATGATTGATACTTCTATTAGTTATAGCAATATTCATATCGCACTTATTACTAAAATGCTGTATGTTGTCTGGGTACATATGTTTTAGGCACTAGTCAGTAGTGTGTAACACACAACAGATGGAAATGCGCAGTCTGCAAGGTAGTATTGTCGGCGTTCGATGACACCATTTGGATCGGAGACTACTTCAATTACCGTCTTCAATCGCAATGTCGATTGCCATAGTGGGAGGAACTTGTGGAGGCAATGTTCGGAATTCAGAGGCGTATATTGTGGCTGCGGTGTACTGTATAGGGCATAAAAAACAATCAATATATATGGACTATTTCTATCATTGATAAGCCTGTGGGTATTGACTTTTCATAGCGACGGCCGAAAGAATTGTTACAGGGGAAGAATTGCATGCTTGCAAAAAAAACTTCCATATTTTCCGCTACTATCTCTTTTGCCAGCTGTGTGGCGACATGGTATGTGGAGACTGCTCGGACCTGTATAATGTCGAGGCACGCATGGGGTCACTCGACAGGATCGATGCTGTAAACAGTGTGTTGGTCGTGTCGATGCGTGCAAATTCGATGACGAAGATCTGCCTTCAGCTTTGGGTCCCAGTATTGTGGACACACCTTCAGAAGAGTGGACAACACCTCCAACGACCACACAAAGCCCCGCAACTCGTCCTTTGAAGCAGGGCTTCTCGCCGGAAGTTGACGATAGTGATTTGATGATTAGGATAGCTGGCACACTGATGTCACACGCACTGGATGAGTGGATAATCAGTCACGTATCCGAATTTCAACACGCTCCCCTCAAGGCAAAGCCTCCCATCACATATGTGTTCCCACCTGATCATTTCACACAATTTTGCAAGTCGATGCTTGTCGAATGACTTGTAGCTCATCCAGTGCGTTGTGATCTCTTTTGATTTTCTCCAGTACAATTGAACCACGATGCACCTGTTCGCTCACGTTATACCAGCGAATTTCAATATGCCTCGCTCACCGACAATACGTGGGATTTGTCGCCATTGTAAGTGTCAATGCCGATGGCTGGTTTAATCAGTCTGTTTTGATCATATATTTCTTGTAGGATGTTGCACTCTCCCATCGCTTCCATTAAGCTTCGCACACTCAATAAACTTAGCCTCAGCAGTTGATTGAGCGATTACTGTTTGTCTTCGTGACTACACAATCGCCCACAGTAAAAACAAAACCGCTGGTGCTATTTCGACTTTCTGGGTCAGCACTTAATCGCTATCACATAACCGCGATGAACGAGATCACCATTGGTGGCCTTGGATGATTTCTTGTAACGAATACCGTAATCGATTGTCGCGACTAGGAACGTAACACTCTCTTGAGCGCTCCCACATGTTTACTCGGTTGTTCACAAATCTGCTCAATTGACCGCAAGGTCCGTTTTAGGCTACTTGCGAGATACATAAGCCTCCCGAGCGCCCCCCTGTAATTAAAGCTATATGATCTTTTGCGGCTGGTGTAAGTCGTACGTTTGTTTCCTTTGAATTGCCAGCTTATGGGAATTTGTGTATCCATACTTTTCCAGAATTTCTTGCGCATAGTTCTTCTGAGCGATGAAGATGGATTCATCTGTTTGGTAGACCTCGACTCCCATGTAATCAGTGAGCTCGCGTTGGTCCTTGATACCATACTCTCGGTCAAAGTCAGCAAACAGTGTGTTCTCGAATTCCTCGTCGTTGGTCGCACACAACACGTCATCCATGTAAATCAAAACAAGTGCAACTAGTCCATCCTCAACCTTGAAGTTTAAGCACGGTTCGGTGGCACAACGCAGGAAACCACGGCCGGAAAATATACACAAGCTTTCACATCGAGATGACTCATCGTCTGAGAATGCACGACATTCTCTGGGTGAATGTGCGAAGGCAAGGTGAACTGGCTAACGATTGACAAGCGAACGACGTAAACCAACCAGATATCGTGATGACGACTCGATTGCGAACATTGTGACATGCGTTTTGAATAAAGATGGTAAGGCCATGCGTGCTCCTGGACGCAAGATACCGAGGAATTATCGTGACAAAGTGGTTAAAGGATGCTGACTTCTGGAGAAGGTGGAGATGTCTGCATTGATGGGCAAGGAAGTGATGGAAGAAATTGATAGAGTGAAATGCCAGAGTAATGCCAAACGCTTTCGTACTATGTAGGTATATGCAGTGATAACGGATCGCTACGGCTACGCGGTGTGCTTCAACGCTCGACTGGTTGCTCTTGGGAACTATCAGCGAGGAGGGATTGACTTTGTCGAGGTATTTTCTCCTGTTGCGCGCATGTTATTGTTCCCGTATTGTTTGGCTAATGCAGCCCTTTATAGAATCAAAGTATACAGTGCAGATATCAACACGGCTTATCTGAATGATATTTTGAACATACCACAGTACGTCAAGTCTATTGATGGATTTCACGGACCCTCTGGTGCAGTGGTTAAGGGCCCCACCACGGTTGACCTGCAGTGGACAGAATCAAGGTCGGAGTAGCGGTGTAATGGAAGCGCCCCTACAGCTCGCACTTGACATGGCTTACACCTATCCCAATTAAATGGGAAGGTTACTAATATCTCTATTGATGGATTTCCATGTACTACACATGGTGAGTATACTAAGACTCTATGGTCTTCGACAATCTAGACGAGCGTGGAACTCGAGTTGAATGAATGGATGCTCAAAAGAATGAATCGTTTTCCAATAGAATATCAAATGAATTGACTCTTGGACATTTCCGTATCGCCGTCGACAAAGGAGTTTGTGGTCGTCATCATTGCCGTCATTTGAACCACACTCTCCATTCACTAAGTCATCATCGCTTGTATCAGCTTCATCCTCACCATTATCTTCGTCTACGCGCATACTAGTATTCTTATTTTGCGTCGTTGGTTCAACATTGCAGGTGCTCCGTTTACGTTCATCTTGGATGCTACTCCGTACATCATTATCTTGGGTGCCACTCCGTCCATCTTCATTTTGGGCGCTGCTTCCTTCACCGTCATTCTGTGCACTGCTCTGTTCTTCATTGTCTTTGTCCGTTGAACATTTGGATGAGCTTTCACTGCTTCCCCTTGGTCGTTGACTCCCACTGGTCATCCCTTCAGTGACTTTGGATGTACTTAATTGAACGTGCGCTGGTGACCTCATCGACCACGCCCTTCTCGAACTCCATGCAGACGGGGTATCGATAGACTCATGTATCACACAAGAGATGAATTCACCGTAATCGTCAGCACTTTCCATCATTACATTTTCACTCGTCTCGTACATCGTGTCGTCGCTGTCGTCATCTTGATCTTCGGATACTTTCTGACTCATCATCTTGCTCCGTGTCCTCTGAGTGGAAATAAAAAATTCACCAATCTCTTGATGTGTGGATCAACTTCATGACGGTCCTTCTACATGACTTTCTCAACAACCCGCAGGAGGAAGATAACACATGAATCGGATTCATGCGTTATCGTCCTCCTGCTTGCGCTCGGGAGTATTTGCGAGTGATCCGAGTGGTCGGATGTGATGAATGTCTGGATCGACGCTAAAGTAGAATGTGTACGGGATGCAATCGATTGCTCTGCAGTAGACTCAATTCCTCACATATACAGCACGCAATAGCGCAACCGCTACACTGAGCGAAAGAAGCCTCACTCGTACATTGACGCTTTGGTCGCGTCAGCAAGTGTTTTGATGGCACGTTCAACTGGATTCAAATGTGAGCCTTTTGTTCCAACGTTTACATGCTCGATCCCTTTTTCTGCGTACCAATGGTCCATGTCCATGTTTACGAATTCACGACCTTTGTCCGTAAGTACTTTTTGCACTGGGAAGCCCACATGTTCAGTCGGTTCATCTTGACAAGTACTCTAGTAAGCAGATTAAAATCCACATTCTTATATCCTTTTTTGGTGTAATTCATCCATATGGACGACCTCACCACATCCATAACCTTCTTTGATTTGGATTTGTTTTCGAAATTGTTCACCGAAATTTTTGCTCAACTTTTTGAGTCGCTTTCCATGGTCTGCGCAAGCTAACATAACGCCCCTGCTTGCCGCCAAAAGTCATGCCCAATTATAGTCGAATTTCGCCATCAAAATTGTCTTCAATTCGATAGAGGCGTAGTGGACCACTTTATCAAGTACCAACGGTTGATGCTTCTGTTTGGCGAGCGTTTGTCCCGTATGGGGCTATCGTTCGCGCATGCCCGATGTCGGCGTGTGGAACAACCCTCCCAGTAGGACGCCACACCCCTACTGCCTGTTGCACGAACACGATGGTGTTGAAAGTGAGCGCAATCCGCGCGGCACTCAGCGTCGCCGAGGACTTTCATTTAGTTTATGTCTTTTCAGCAAAAACCTAGCAAATTGCATGTATGCATATTATTAGTTTAAGTACTTAACCTAATACTAATTTATCACTTTGGATTTTGATTTGTTCTCAGTACTGTGAACAGCAGGAAGGGATTTATTTACGTTTGGAAACTTTCTCTTTGTGGATCACGTGGAATTTGGATTAGTTACGGTGTCTCGTTACGCATTACGTGGTAATTATCGAGTGGAACGTGGAGAATATATCTTGTTTACGCTTTGATTACTTGTATTACGTTATCGCCTCTGTCGCATACTTCTATTCTTGGAACTACTCGCGCAAGTACCCGCTAATAGTGACGGCATACGAATGATCGATTCTGAACAGATGGATTCACTCTAATTACGTTTTTCACGGACTTAACTGACCGCTACGCGCATTGTTGGAAGCACATGTACCCAATTTGTGTTTTTGCGTCCCTCCAAGATGATAAAACCCCATTGGCTGAAATGGGTGGATACATTTGCGGCTACTTTTAGTATACAGTTTAGAATGATTGTATTTTAAGGTATCTTTATATTTTGCACTTCTTATCTCGTTCACAAACTCAGCTGAAACCTTCACGGCGTGGCAAGCACCGCGCAGTAGTCAACCCCTGCCGAAGTTTTTACCTAGTCAAAAGTGTTCAGACCAGGTAGTTTAAGTGTTGAACTCAAGTATATGTGGTGATTATACGTGAGTACACAAGTTTACTGTGGACCAGCTTCTATGCTTTTATTTGGAGTATATATTTCTTTTGACCAATCAGATGTCAAGTGCGACGGCCACATCGCGTCGGCCATATCGCGACGGCCATATCGCGAGGCAAATCTGATCAATCAGTTTACAGAGGGTCGCGACGGCCATCCATCAGGAGACTATCAAGTTGCATATAAGTGGGACTGAACACTTAGGTAACTTTACATAATATACTTTTACTTTTACTATAAAGGTGCCACGTGTACCTAGTGACTGGACGGTCTCCTGGCAATAGCGCGCCGGAGTACAAGACACAAGCAGGACTCTAATCGGTCCGCGAGCTACGCATACACACTACAAGACAAAGGACATAACAACATGCGTCTTCCTACAGGTTATGAGACCAAGGGAGCTACGTATAATCAAGTGCGGTTTCAAGTCCTTACACTAGGAGAAAAGTCCCCTTAGGCAGGGTAACAGTCTTACGTGATTTTTTGCGCTTGGATACAAGAAGATTTTTGTTGGTGGTTATCACATTTCGTGGAGTTTTGGAGTTCATTACGCTAATTCTTACGAAAAAATACAATTAATTATGGATGAGGACACGAGAGCCTCGCAAGATGAGGCGAGAGCGCTAAAGGAGGAGGTCAAGAGATTAAAAGCCAAGATTGAGGCTATGAAGAGTACAAGCAGAATCTCTCCGCCAAGTACGCCGGATTCGGCAAGAAGACTCTCAGATGACTCTGGAAACAGCGTTTTCAAGGACGCGATACAGAATTATGGAGCATTCGGAAGGCAAATGTCGCTGAACGAATTAAGTGGATATGTGTCACCCGATCAAGGAGTGAGGTATCGTGCGCCTCCACCCCGAATGTTCCCGAACCATTGCAAAACCCGCATCCGATGCGCGATATGGGTGGGGAAATGCATCCCGGTGGAATTCCAATTGGAAACCACTATACACAAGGAAGAAGCTCCAAGATACCGAACTTAAATGTACAGAACTTTACGGGGGCCGAAATATACCCTGTCCTGGGATCAGGATTTAAGCAGTGGGCGCTACTGTTTTACGAGGCATTGGAAGTAGCTGGATTTGCCTCTGGTTTCGTTTGGGATGAGCGAATGAACGTAAAAAAACTTGGAGAACATCTAGACGGAGTGGCAGCTAACTACTTTCGCGTAAATATTGGAAGTTTGTGGCAAATAACGCCACAATTTTTTTTCGTCATGGACCAAATGTATAATGTATTTAAGGTCCACATCTCACATCAGCAGGCAGCGACGTTATTTGCCGATGAAAAAGACCCAAGACGCTCGTGGAACGAGCACTATCTTTACTCGGTGGCGCTTGCGAAGGAAAGCGAGTCGAGTGAGAAATTAATTCTCGAAAACCTCGTAAAATATGCCGCGCCGAAATTGAAGTTGGCGTTAATGGTAAGGTACAACCCCCATAGGCAGGATTAACTGCAACATGCGCAGGAAATAATTGCTTGGGCGAAAGAGATAGACGACGACCAGCGTGTTGTCAGAAGAAGCGAAAGATTCACTGCAAATGCAGTAAGTGAAGCTAAAGGAAAATTTTGCTGCTATTCTTGTGGAAATGAAGAACATATCAGTCGGAACTGTCCTAAACGGAAGCAGCAATTCAAGAAGAATAACCCAGGAAGTCTCAGGAGCACAGGTCGAAAGGATTATGCATTGTCGACCATGAAAAGTTCCGATTAGAGGACGAGAAATATGGAGAAAACTTGTAACATTGATGAAGACTCATGGATTCTTTATAGTGGAGCGAGCTGCCACCTGGTGTCTAATGAAAACGCACTATTTGATGTGGAGAACTGCAATGGAAGGGATTTTCTGATTCTACCTGACGGCGGTCAATTACAGGTAACGAAAAGGGGCAAGGTGAGGCTGTTTAGCGACCTGTATCCCACTGGAAGCACAACTATCCTGTTGTCTGAAGTGTTTTTTTGCGCCAAGACTAGCAAGAAATCTGATATCGCTCGGGAAATTGAGGAAGAAAGTCTACCTATTAGAAGACAGAGGGACAAAATGACTGTAACATTGGATTAAGAAGTTTTGTTTGCAGTGGAAGAGTTTGACTCTGTGCTTGTAGCTCTTGTACATACGAATCGAATGCAAAAGCATGGTTAAAGTAGTTTTCTAAAGAAATGGTGAATGCGATCATTGGAAACTGGTGATAGCGATGTGAAGAAGGGATCTCTTCATCACTTTCCCACAAGAATGGTGCATATCTCGTATGATTACATCGAAAAGTTATCCAAAGAACCACGGTCAGGTATCGAGATAACGGACTTCTCACGTCCACATTGTCTGACTTGTGCGGAAGGAAAGGGCCACCGCACGAAGCAGCCCACTCGTGATAGTGGGGAAAAATCGCCCATCGACCGAATTGGCGGGTTAATTTGTAGTGACCTTAAAGGACCTATTACCCCACACGATCGACGTGGAAACCGTTATATGGTGGTTTTCGTTGATCACTTCTCAAAGTACGTGAGAGTTTTCGCTGCAAGATCGAAAGATCGAGCAGCAAAGATGTTTAAACATTTTCTAGTCTGGTTTAAAAGAGAGTTCAACTGCAGAATTTGCGTCTTACGATCCGATGGGGGTGGCGAATTCAAGAATGTCGATTTTTTTGCAAGATTACAGGTGTACGCAGAGAAGTTACGGAACCAGGAACTCCTGCGTCAAAGGGTAAAGCTGAGAGGATGAATCGGACCATATTCAATATGGTTCGATGCATTATTTTTGCATCCGAAGTGTCGCTGAAATACTAACGGAAACAGCGGAATACGCAAGTTAAATACTGAACAGAAGCCCTACAAGATCTAATCATGGAAAAGTTTCTCCGATATGCATGCTGACAGGCAAGCAAACGAATTTGGGGGACATGGTGAGTTTCGGATCACCCTGTATGGTCTGGCAAGACCCAAGAAAGAAAACGTTTGGGAAACATGCAGAAAGAGCATTAATATTGGGTAAGAATGACTAAACTAAAGGATACAAGGTTTTGCTGATGAAGGATAGAGTGGTTATTACTGCTCGACATGTAATGGATATCGAATCTTTGGATGAAAAGTCGAACGAAATAATCAGGAAGAGTCTCTCAGGTCTGGAAGGAGAAGATCACGTTCCTGATACGGAAGATAAACAAAGCACCAAGCGGAACTCAGATAAAGGGAGTAGAAAATACCAGGAACGAATCGTTCAAGCTCGAGATAAAGTGGAAGGAAAACCTACCGCGCAGCAACCAAGGAAGTCAGTCCGCAAGGTGAAGAAGAGTGCGAAAATGGTGGCTATGGAGAGGGATAGAGCCAAGAAGAAGAAGAAGGAGCATCGAAGCGGACAATACTCGCTGGAAGGAGATGCTGAAAACAAGAGAAATAAGAAGAACGAGAATATATTGGAAAATGTACGCACTGAAGGTGAAAGTAGTGAGACCGCGAATTTTCTGTACGCGTTTTCAGTCATAGAACTCAAGAATACGAAGAACGAAGTGTGCGCAGATGTGCCTGATCCAAGAAGCTATCATGAAGCACATCAAGGTAGCCAGTCCAGGCAGTGGCAAGAGGCAGAACAGCAAGAGTTGCGTTCGTTGGAGGAGCTTAAAACATGGAAAATTGTGAGAAGAAGCGACGAAAAGAAACTTTTACCGATGAAATGGGTTTCTAAAACCAAGCTGAAAGCTGATGGAAGTGTGGAACGCTACAAGGCAAGACTAGTGGCTCACGGCGACAAAAAGATATTGGGAGAGGATTTCTTCACTACGTTCTCGACTGTGATGGAATTGAATAATATTAAGGTTATTCTAATTATGGCAATGATATGGAAGGTACCTGCACGCCATGGAGACGTGCCTAGCGCGTACCCTAAAGAAGAAACGGAAGAAGGGTATGATATAAACCTGCAGATACCGCAAGGAATGAAAGTTCCGAAAGAAAAGTTAATGGAATTGGGTGCGGAGAGTGAGGCAGATGTGGTTTTAAAGTTGCAGAATAACCTTTACGGCCTGAAACAGGCAGGCAGGATGTGGTATGAATTACTACGTGATAAATTGTTGAAGTGTGGATTCATTAAGTGTTTAACAGACACATGTATTTTCGTGAAAAAAATTGATGAAAACATTACACTTGTTGGAGTTTATGTTGACGATCTACTCGTCACGGCAACGAATGGAAAGTTAGTGGATGATTTTTTTGATGATTTGGTTGTACTGTAATTAAAGGATCTAGGCAAAGTGGAAAAGTTTCTAGGCACGAGAATAAGAGGTGATGTCGGGACTGGTTACTGGATCGATCAAGAACAGACGATTATGGAGATGATCGAGAGGCACGGCCTCAAAGATTCGAACACAGTCAAGACGCCATCGTTGAAGTGTGAAAACGAAGGTGGATTAGATGAATTACTACCAAGTAAAGCGAGTGGAAGAATGCCGTCAATCAAGGTATTTTCAATCGTTAGTCGGAAGTTTACTGTGGATTTCTCGCGTGTCACGACCGGATATCGCTTTCGCGGTGCACAGGGCAACCATACACACCCATGCACCTACTCTACTGGATTTCAAAATGGCAAAGCCTATAGCAAGGTATCTGAAAGGAACGATCGGTATGAAGTGGTTTCTCACGCATGGTGATGTTGAACCTCTACCACTGAGGATTGTGAGTTACAGTGACGCTGATTTTGCAGCGGACAAAGATGATCGGAAGAGTATCAGTGCAAGTGTGACTTACGTAAATGGAATTGTAACAGGCTGGGCTGGAGTTGCAAGAAGAAGTCATCTGTTGCATTATCTACTGCTGAAGCGGGGTTTGTTGCCGCGGCTGTCGGTGGAAGGCAGGCTTTAGGGTTGAAGGAGCTTTTCGAGGAAATTGGAATTGAAACGAAGGCGCCGATTGTGCTGAAGATTGACAACCAAGCTGCGATTAAACAAATACAGAGTAAGATGAGCTGTGCAAGTGCAAAGCATGTGGATGTGAAGCTGAAATTCATTAAAGCTTACGCAAGAAAAGGGAAAATGAAGCCGGAGCACGTGTCAAGTGAAGAGATGGTGGCAGATTTACTCACCAATACATTGGATGGATCGCGCATTGCAAGTTTGAGGAGTCGAATTAAATTGAAATGATGGTTTTACTTTCTTTGGATATCTTTGGTTTGAAGCTGGCCCCCGGTAACCTTGGAAGGAGTGTTGAACTCAAGTATATGTGGTGATCATACGTGAGTAAACAAGTTTACTGGACCAACTTTTATGCTTTTATTTGGAGTATATATTTCTTTTGACCAATAAGATGTCAAGTGCGACGGCCACATCGCGACGGCCGTATCACGACGGCCATATCGCGAGGCAAATCTGATCAATCAGTTTACAGAGGGTCGCGACGGCCATCCATCAGGAGACTATCAAGTTGCATATAAGTGGGACTGAGCACTTAGGTAACATTACATAATATACTTTTACTTTTACTATAAAGGTGCCACGTGTACCTAGTGACTGGATGGTCTCCTGGCAATAGCGCGCCGGAGTACAAGACATAAGCAGGAATATAATCGGTCCTCGAGCTACGCATACACACTACAAGAAAAAGGACATTACAAACTGCGTCTTCCTACATTAAGATCTTACAAAGTGGAAAAAAATTTGAGTCTATTTTTAACATGCATGGCGTCATACATTTTTCCATGCAAGTGCATCTCATCTTCGCGCATCCATTTTGCAGCAATGATGCTTCGTATTATAATTTTTGATTGCTTTGGATTCAAGCAACCGCATTCGATGTTTCCACTCCGATAATGAACCAACAACTGGACTGTGCAATCCTCGCTTTATTAAAACCTACACGCCGACTCGGCGATCGACCTTACCTTCAAAAACGTGTTCCCGAGTCCTTAATCCCCCGGGACCTTGGTACACTTCTTTCACCGAAACACGAATCGGACTTTTGCATTTGTTGGTCAAGTGCGTCCTGTAAAATTGTTGTACACGGAAATTTGGTGCAGCAGGTTTAATTGCCTGGTTACTTTCATAATTATCCATTGATCCCCGAGGCTCTCCATGCGCTTTGTAGTACTCGATCTCATCGAATGGTTAAATTCCATATCGATATTTATAGGAGAACTTTCCAATTCGTCAATTCCTCGTATTGTTAATTTGCGCGAAATTTCCATAGATGAAACGAAGCAAGCAATGGATTAGTTGATAAAAGGTATATTATAAGTACAACCAACCTAACATTCAATTTGCTTAAAATTTGTAAATATTTAATTCCAGACCAAAATTTAGTAATGGACCGAATTCACTTAATGGACCAAATTCATTTTGTCCTTCAAATCGGTGGAAACGTCGATTTTACGAGTGGATGGCAACATAAATGCGTCTTTCGACCTTTCAAGTAAAAATTCTTCGCTAAAATCTTGCGCAAAAGTTATTCTTAAAAAAGATCCACTTGTTAAGATAATTTTATTTTTAAAAGTATTTTTTTCATTTTTATGCATATATTAAGGGGTATCAAAGTTAAATTTTATCGTTTTGGATTTCGGCCGTTAAAATCCTATTTTCCACGAGTTGAAATTTTTTATCTGGGAAATCAAAAGGCAATTGATATCCGTATCCCCCCAAATTACTACCCGTATCCCCCCCCCAAAACTGTAATCGCGTACATTGAATATCTCCATTACGTCCAATCATGTCGTCCGTGCGAACTCAGTCCCCAGCAAAAGGCCGAGCTTTTTAACCGAGTAGGTGACTGGAGGGACTGATGTTTATTGCCGAATTGTTTCAGTTGCGTGGAGAAGTGTGATCCCTAATAATCTCTAATTATCTCGTGAACAGGTTCGCTCGGAAGTGCAGCAACAGGCACTGCAGGAGTTGACGCAGAGTCTACAGGAAAAGTGCTTTGACAAGTGACTTACTCTCCCCAACGGCAAGCTAGACGTCAAGCAGCAGAATTGTCTGGCGCTTTGTATCAACAGATGCATCGACACGATGAAGGCGGTTTCGGAAGCCATGACACAGCGTGGTCCTCATGTACGGGGAGTACATGTCTCTATCGTTTAAGCAGACTGACTAACGCAATGTTTTTCCTTTAATGAAGGGTTAAAATAGGGCTTATTACTTAGTGTTAACGGAGTCAGTGCTGTAGAAGGTCGAGCTAATCCTCATTTTAATCCAAAAAGTTTTATGCCTTACGTCACGAAGTTAGTCCTATGGGAGGAAAAGTGTTACAAAGTTCAGCTTACTGCGCAGTATTAGTGCAGACATTACATGAAGAGAAGAAATTTGTGTGTACGGGTAAATTGCTTCGTCTTCGAGATCGTTGTCCATATTAAATAGCGAGACTACAACCGACAAAATAAAGGTGAACTTGACCCGAGATCAACCGACTGCTAACAGTACCAGCAAGCACGCACGAGTTCATCATCCTGAGCATATCGTGCTAACAGTAAACGCAAGCGTCTGAACTAGCAGGAACGAACTTAAGAAAAAAAACTTGGTCTGCTTAGTTCTTGGCGTCCGCCTGGCGGGACAGATCGGTCAATGCCATGTCACCCTCGCCGTGGTGGCGGATATAGCCAGCGAGAGCAAAAGTGTCCGATTAACCAGTAAAGATGCCGTTCGCATTCACACGTCCAATGTTTATCCGCACCGCGGCGTTATCCTTGGCCGCAAGGATGCGGTTCGTCCATGAGCTATAACGCCATAGAGACAAGGCTAAGCCCAACAATTAGCAAACTATTATCTACCGTTGTGTATCGCAATTCTTAAACACCATTGCGCGAGATATAGATATCGATCGAATGGCCGGCCTCGTTCTGCATGGTAACTTGTCTCGGGGTCAGTTGAATTTTTTTCTCCTAGAGAGTAAAATGTAGAAACAGCTGATCTCCGAAAACCAATTGCCCTGCCCGGTCGTCGATACAAACGTCAAATATATCAAGCCTTCGCGAATCGAATATCTAGAAAATTGGAAATATTGCAATTTGGGGGGGGACACGCCTATAATTGAGGGGGGGATACGGGTAGTAATTTGGGGGGGATAAGGATATCAATTTCCAATCAAAATCTGATAAACCATTTTTATCGGCCATTTTTTATCGACCTGGTTGGCCCCAGGTCAATAAAATTTAAACGGGGGTTGATAAAAATTTGCTTCTGATCCTTACTTTTGTCGACTTCCACCACCAGATTTCCGGTTTCGCGAGCGCTCCAAGACGCAGGTAGTGTTGCTGCAGTTTGGTGATGAGAAATACCGCAAATTCTGGACAGCCTTGTGCGACATTAGTCACCTTGAGTTTCGAAAGGTGTACGATCACCTGGGTGTTTAGCTGACAGAAATGGGCAATCGTTTTACAACCCGATCATTCCAAGCGTCCTGGACCAGCTACGTGCAAAGGGTCTTATGGAAGTGAGTAATGTTGCTGAGGTCGTCTTCCCTAAGGTACATAAGCAGCCAATCTTACTTGTAAAGAGTGACGGCTCATACCTGTACTCTACAACCGATATCGCCGCCCTATTGTACCGTCTCCATAAGATGAAGGCTGACCGCGTTATCTACTACACATATTACACGCAAAAAGATCATTTTAACCTGTGTTTGAAGTCGGACGCATGTCAGGCATCTATGATCCGACTAAGCAACGTGTAGATCACGTCGGATTCGGCACTGTGAACGACGAGTCGGGCAAGCGGTTTAAGACGCGCTCGGGTGAAGTCGTGCGTTTGCTGGAGTTGTTGGATGAGGCAAAGGTCCGAATGAAGGCGCATGTGGTGGAGCGTATTGAGGCTGGGCTAACTTCGTTACCAATGGATCAGGTAGACGCTGCAGCTGAGAATCTGGGGTACGGTGCCGTCAAATACTTTGACTTACGCCAGATCCCCACGTCCAATTATATCTTCAGTTTTTGACCGGATGCTGTCTACATACGGTGACATAGCTGTGTACCTCATGTTTGCCTACGCCCGTCTGTCCTCGATTATTCGAAAGTCTGGTGTTGACATAGCTGCACTCGTAGATGAGCAACTAAAAATATGGAGATGTACTGAAGCCGAAGCATCCGACGGAACAAGCTTTGGCTATCGAAATGCTTCAGCTGCATGACGTGATCGGGGCAGCAATGCATCTTCGCATTCGCGCAGGAGTCGCTGTTTATTGTAAAGCTTCGGAATCGTTGTCGCGGTTGAAGATAACTTTGATACGGGCAGGGAATAAAATTATGAGATAACGTCTAATATGCCCCTGTTTTCGCCCAAAAATTCTAAAATGCCCCTGTTTTTGCGGTGCCCTCCAATCACTAAATTTAAGGCGTTTATTTAATGAAACATTAGAGCATCTCCACCGCACCGACTGTAGCTAAACTAAATATAGCTCCGCCAATGTATGAGAGAGCTAAATTTAATTTAGAAAAATTTCGTGACGCTCCACCGCGCTCAGCCAAACGACCGACCAAATTTTTACACACACACCTCTCCCTCTCTCTCCCTCTCTTTCTACCCCCACCTCTCTCGCTCTCTCTACCACCTACCATGACTCCTCTGACGAAGAGGTCTTCGCCCTCTTTGACGACGACGGTTGTGAAGAGTATATGCTACTTCTTAACACCTTCTAAGACTCGAGCAGTGACGAGGGTCTCGGGGCAGTACATGGTGGCTAGCGACCTGGACGCCGTTGCAACTTGGAAAGAGATCACGAGATGGGGCACCAACAAATTATGCGAGACTACTTTGCCGACAACCCAGTCTATACAGACGCGTTATTTCGGCGTCGGTTTCGAATGCGGCGTACTTTTTTCTTCGTATTGTCCACGCTGTGAAGGAACGTTACCAGTATTTTCGACAGCGACCAGACGCGCTAGGAAAGCATGGACTATCGTCCATACAGAAAGCAACAGCTGCTATTAGACTATTGGCTTTCGGAAATGCTGCTGCCATTGTGGATGAGTACGTGAGAGTCGGGGAGAACACGGCGATTAAAGCCTCCAGCGGTTCTGCAAAGCTGTTATTGTGGGGTTTGTACAAAAATATCTGCGTTGTACAAATGCTTCAGACATCGAGCGCCTACTAGCAGTAAACGCCAAACGCGGTTTTCCTGGCATTCTGGGCAGTCTCGACGGTATGCATTGGTAATGTAAGAACTGTCCTTCCGCCTTTGCAGGCCAGTATACCGGCAAGGAAGAAAAACCAACAATTGTTCTTGAAGCCGTCGCTTCCTATGACTTGTGGATTTGGCACGCATTTTTCGGTATGCCGGGGTCTCACAATGACATAAACGTCCTGGACAGATCACCGCCCTTCTCCGACCTGGCAAATGGATGCGCTCCGCCAGCAGAGTTCACCATCAATGGGAGGAATTACCATATGGGATATTACTTGGCAGATGGTAAGAATTGGTCAGACGTGGGCTTTGGATGATCAAGTCCTAACGTGCCGCGTGCGCGCTATCATTACCAAAATTTATCCAAAATGGGCAACCATTGTACAAACAATCTCGCAGATCCAAGGTCAAAAGAAGCAGCATTTTGCAAAAATGCAGGAAGCCGTGCGAAAAGATGTGGAACGATGCTTCGGAGTTCTGCAGGCTCACTTTGCGATAGTGAAGGGTTCCGATTCGCTTAATGGAGACGTAATATTACGTAACACTGACCTTTCTGCAACTATCAGGTCGCTTTTGTCTTATTTTGCCATCAATATTTTTTGTCCCTCTCATATTCCTGATCGGAATCTCTTAAATTCGATTCTGGCAGCACAACGATCTTCACGCAATAATGACAACGTGTATCATCTTACACAATATGATTGTGGAAGATGAACGAGATCTTGACGTTGACGCCGACTTTTGGCTGTCAGCCCGACCCAAGCAGTGGAACATGGTATCGCGGAGACAGCGCAACACGACAACACAAATCTCGAGGAGTTCATATGTCGCCATCATGAAATACGGTCTACTGAACAACATTTTCAATTGCGGAACGATATGATAGAATATCTTTGGCAGAAGAAAGGCGACGAAAACTAGCAATACCATTTTCCTAAAAAAACGTTGTAATAAAGATGTTGAATTATTCAGTTTTAACTTCTACTTGTCCCCCCAACAGCTTGCACCGCTCCCGCCGCAACATCTTATTCTCCGCTCCCGCCGCAACATCTTCCACCGCTGCCGCCGCAACAGCTTCTACCACTTCCGTTGCAACGGCTTGCCTTGCCTCAAGGTATTCCATAATTCTCTGTTTTTTTCTTTCGTAATAGCGACGTGCAACGTCGCTAACACCACGGAGATCCCGAGACATAATCTTTTCGTGGACCAATTTCTCCAGCGCCTTCCGCTTTCGGCGTGTCTCTTCGACCATCTGTTCGCTGGCTTCAACAAGAGCTGCCAAACTTTTTCCGCGAAAATTTTTGGCCGCAGCAGCCTTCTTTGCTGCTCTTTTCCCTATGGGGCGTCCGCCGCGTTCCGTATCCGTATTTTCACCGGCTGAGGAGGCAACAGCTCCTCGAGTTGCTTCAGTTTCTTCGAGTGCTCCCGCCCCTCTGGTTTTTCTCGCATCCACAAACTATTTCCATTTCGGTGTTATTCGTAGCAGCAGCCATAGGGAATACATGGTGAAAATCGAGCTTATGCTTGCTGTGGAAAAGATCAAGAGCATCCCTGACTTTGTCGTCGAACGGTTTGCCGCTCTCGTTGCGGCTCTCTATAGCAGCTGTAAACATAACAAAAACGCGGGTTAGATCCACGTGAAACACTTAGTTGGAAAAAGCACACGTGGTAATCTCTAATTACCAAAGCAGCCGCAGAACTTGTTGACGTAGTTTTGTATTTTGCCCCAACGTGCCGAGAGGCTGTCAGCGTTTCGGTCCGCAGCAGCCAACTGATGATCGAAACTTTGTTGCACCCGATTCCAGAAAACGGAAGCTTTCTGCTGGCTTCCAACGGCTGGGTCTTGGGAGATCTCTAACCAAGCCTTCACAAGTGCTTCGTCCTCGCGCATCGACCAGTTCCTTCCCTTCTTGGCACATGGTGTGGACGGCGTTCCAGTTCCGGGTGACGAGGATGAGGACGGCACAAGTCTCGTGATGATGGACAGACTCAACAACCGTAGCGGAGGTAGCGCGTTGCTCCATTTGAATGTGTTTGGATTGTTTGTTTGTGGGTGTGAGGGAACGCGTTGTTGTCGTGTCGGGGGTTGTTTGTTTGTGGACGGGAGGAGTGGAGAGTGGGGGGGGGGGGGGGGGGGGGGGGGGGGGGGGGGGGGGGGGGGGGGGCGGGGGCCGAGGGACTGCCAGGGGCTGTGGGCAATTAAATTTATCTGGGAAGCTATAGGGCAGCCATATCTGGCAGAAGTTTTAGCTGGAGCTAAATCTGGCGAGATTTTAGTCGGTGCGGTGGAGAAACATTTTATCAAATTTTCTGCCACATTTGGCTTTAGTAGCCAATTTGATGGGTGCGGTGGAGATGCTCTTAGCTTGCCAATCATCTATAAGTTTGAATGCCGGTATTACAGTCGGGCCAAAACAGGGACATATTAGACGTTATCTCTTCAATCAATCTTACACCTGCTAGGGACGTCTCTTGCATTCATACATCTATAAAGGGTCGATATGGGTCTATTATACCTTTTTCATTTTATTCTTAGCGCTGTGGCTGGGAAATGCTGTCTTAATCGAGCGCCAAAATACATCCTCTAGCTTGCTCAACGTCCGAAGAAGCGAATTTCAAAGACGAAGGGGCGGAACCACTTTCTTGCCGACGCCATCCGCACCATCTCATCAAACCAAGTCAAAGTCGTTGCGATGGGTTGACAACTACCCACGTCTTCATTTCCTACTGCTTTTCATTTGTTGCACCTACGTTGGGGGTATCTACGTCTCAACACTATTCACCACTTGGACACTTCACGTTTTAGGGGTTCACAACGAATTAACGACGGCGAGGGAAGTGTATGCTGCTACCAGTAACAAGCTGAACACCATGTCGCAGTGTGTTGAACGCAGTTCGCAAGCATATTTAGCCAGCGCAAAATTACAGTACGAAGACGATAGCAAACGCGTTCGGGAAACCGTTAATGCTAATGACAGAATCCTTATTGACCAGAGGAATGAGACGGCGGCATGTGAGTTTGGTAAAGATAGAGACTGAAAGTTCTTTTGATACGTTTCTTTTTTTGCTATGCCAGGTACGGATGCGTTCTTATCGACATTAACAAAGCAGATACAAGCAACAACTCCATCCTATGAAGCCAATTCGACGCTTCATTGCTTTGTCGACAACTTTTACGACACGATGCCGAATGATGACGTCCTATCTTCCTCCCGAGAGCTAGTCCTGGCAGTTCGTGCAATATTGACCACACAAGTTGCTTTGGAAGCGAATATGAGCGCATCCAAGGAGACAAATAAGCTTGAAAAGAAGCTCCTCGAGATGTGGAATGGTATCGATGCCGTGAAGACTTCCATCGAGAAAACGATCGCTGAAACCAATGTTGTGGCTGTCCAGCACCTAAGTTCACTAGAACTAATATTGTCTCAAAGCGACGGTAGTGGTCATGCGCAACAGTCGGCCTCCCGCATTGACCGCTTAAGCAGACTAGCATCGTCGGAACTTTCAGACTCTTTGACTTCTGCGTCGACTATCAGTCTGGAGGCTGTGCAGAAAGACGGTCAGACACTTCACAAGGCTCTTGTATGTTGCGGGCTTGCACGATGATTTTACGAACGTCCTGGACACTGTGGATGAAAGCTGAAAATCGCTAGAAAAACAATTTAATGCCTCCGTCCAGATGGTCACGCAACTGCAAAAGGAGCTCGTATACGCAGCCGAGTCAACCGCTCAGCAGATGAAAAATGCTAGTACCGTAGTCATGACGAGCTTGGATCAGGTCCCGCAGGAAGTTTATACAGGTTTTAATATTCTGCGCGATCGGTGGCACGACACTGCCCAAAAGATGGTGGAAGAAGGTATTAGCCGTGGCAACGGGTGGAAGAACAATTGGTTGCCAAGCTCACGGCGAACCAGCGCCAACGTGTAGCCGGTGCGTATACGCACGGTGCGGCTAGCGCACAGAGGAAGACTCTTCCTTAAAGCGGCGTTCGCCGATACTTAGCCGATACGCCCTTATTAAGGGCTTAGTAGGAGAGAGCTCTCCTACTCGGGGCCAAGATTCGCGGGTTAGTTTACTCTAGCCTTTACTAGTGCCTTAACGGCAAGGATCCCTTTCAAAGGGTGTAGCTAAGCGGAGGGCTCCCCTTACGCTACGGCAATCACTACACGCACGACCGGTCGAGGTCGTGCGTCTGTACTTTATAGTGAAATGTAAACTGAATATATTTAATATGTGATTATTTAAACTAATATAAACTATATGTAACACTAACTGGAATATTCCTAATTCGTACCTAGCTAAAATGTAGTGTACACACCTGTGTACTGACACGTGGATGGCTGACACACCACCACACCAAGGGCCCATGCCCTGATTGGTTAAAATAACCAAAGGTTCGAAACCTTTCAACCCGGACAATACTGGCCTCAACCGTGGTGTACCAATGTACACCAACACTCAGTGTTACCCGAATGTAACCCCGTTACATCCTCCCCCATCAAGACTATTTCTTACGCAATAATCAAAATTTTGTTGGAGAACCCCAACGCCAGTTCCCCTGGCCATCCATATGTACACCTCTAGTGGTGCTATGGCGTCTCCTCTAGAAGAGGTAGACTACTCCGAAAACTCGGAAGTGGATGCCTTTGGGGATACCTCCCCAATGGTGAGCCGCTCCGACAGCGCCGAACGGCGTTGTCGGCAGCCTAATCCATTTCCCACACGTGAGGAAAATGCGCTAACCAGTGTGCCACCCCTGCCCATATCGGATGATACATCCGAATCGCCAAAGGCGATCGTCACTAATGAGCTGGACGCAGCTCAAGACACTCAACTTGCCGCACAGGCACTAAGGGCTGCGTTGCGCGCCCCCAAACACCCTTCAAGGGCGGATTATAATTTCTATGGTCCTCGTGACCTTCCAAGATGGGCCAGGCGTTTGGTAAGGACTAGTCTAGCGTCCTATACCCCTGGCCCCGCGGCTGAACAGCCGTACCAACGCTAACGCCGTGAGAAACTCCGGCAACAACTGCTTACACAAAAGCAGTTCACTAGCGTCTCGTACAGAGAGCGCTTAAACAGGCAGACACAAGGTTCCCCTGTTGAGAATTCCGCGAGGTTTCTTTCGTTCTTTCTCCGGGAGAAAGTGCAGATGACGCAGATAAGAAGTTCCGCGCTTGGGCGGAAGGGGAGAAGCTTCTCCCCAGCTTCGATGAGCTGCATGACAGCTATTCCCGTCGAGACATTTGGGTGGAGAGGGTGTTGCGCCTTACATTTACCAAAGCTAAGGCGATGGATCAACTACGTGCTCCGTATCGCACGCGCTACGCCATCGCCCCTGTCTCCACCCTGGTGTCTGAATACATTGTGGTCGCCACATCTGCCTCCGGCCAACTCCCACTTATTGGGAGTGAAGAGGCTTCTCATTCCCCTCTGGTCGTTGACCTACAGCGGGATTCTCCCGCTCAAAAGCGTCAACGACGTCGCGGCAATCCTGCCGTAGGGGAGTCTCGAGCTCCCACGAACTCTGTGAGTGTGTATAACCTTTCCACTTCACCAGATACTGGGTTTGACCCCGATGATGGCGCCGCGCCATCAGCCGCTCCACATGAAAGTGTGGAGTACTCTCCGCATCGAGCATTGGAGGAGGAGGTCGCACAATTGCGACGTGAGATTCGCGCGCGCTGTGATCGACACAGCCTTCGCATCCATGATCTCCACGAGAGGATCCACGATGAGCGGGATGCCACTGATCGCTTCGAGAGGCGGCTTGCCTCTCTCGAGACGACCGTTGCGGAGCTTCGTGGTCGCATTTTAGACCTTTCGGGCTTCCTTCGCCCTGCGGTGCCTTACGGCTATCCGCCTTTCCACCCTCCTCCAGGAGGGGCCCCGCCTCCGGGTCCTGGTATGGCTTAAGCATACCGACATAAAAGGTTGGATGCGTACGCATCGCCTTCGGGATGTCTAAGGTGTACGACAAGCCCTTTCGGGCTAACACCTTAAAGGGGCCCACAAACCTGGGGTGCAGTTTATTGCGCAACACATTTGAAACTGCATGTGTAGGAAGATTTTTAGCGTTTAATAAAAGACTTTCTCCTACTCTGTATACCTTTTTGTTACGCCGTCCCTTTCTGTCAGCTTGCTCCTTCTGCTTGTCTTGGCTTTCCGACATGGCATCGCAGACGTGTCGTAAGACACTAAGGCGCGTCGATAAAAACTTATCGATGTGCTTTCGCACAGATACAGGGCTGACAGCGGGGAATCCTCCCCCCTCAATCCCTGGGCCACACACACGTGGCGTTAACGGAACCCTCGGATTCACCAATCCGTTCACGTAAAACGGGGTAAACCCCGTAGATGCATGTACCGAATTGTTGATAGAAAATTCAACCATCGGAAGCATCTCATTCCAACTCTTTGGAGAGTCCGGACATAAACTCCGGAGAATATCCTCCACAAAAGCAATTAACGCGTTCCGTCTGACCGTCCGTCTGCGGATGATCCGCAGTGGACATGAGGAGCTTGGTGCCTAGCACCTTAAACAACGCTCCCCAGAATTGTCCCGTAAAACGGGGATCCCGATCCGACACAACGGAATCGGGTAGACCATGTTGTCGAAAGACACGGTCTAGGAACACTTTTGCTGTTCCTTGTCCATCTATGGACTCTGGCACCACCGCCAGGTGAGCCATCTTGCTCAAACGGTCTACAAAGACCAATATGCCGGTGTTCCCGGCCTTATCCTTCGGAAAACCGAAGATAAAATCCATGCTAATGGATTTTCAACACTCCGTTGGAGCCGATAAGCTCGCCAAAGGCGCAGCTGAACTTGCAGAGGGTTTAACCCTCTGACACGTCTCACAGGTGCGTATATATGCACCGACCCACTTATACATATTGGGCCACCAATACAAAGCGCTTAAAGCGCTGTAGGTCTTAGCCCGACCTAAATGACCCCCGGTAAGGACGTCATGTGCCTCAAAGAGGACTCTATACTTCAGTTCCTCATCATGAGGAACAACCACCCGCGGAGTGTCCTCCGCGCTCGTGCTATAATATAGCAAATCGTCACAGTAACTGTAACGGTGTAACCGAGCTCTAGCTCTACTTGACAGGGTTGGCTCAGACGAGCCAAGACCCTTTTCACCCAACGCGATGATAAGCGCCGTACATCGTGGGTCTTTCTCATACGCCTGGCGTATGAGATCAACCACAGACGTGGTGATGAATGTCGCGTGAGCGAGCTCGTAATCGGGACGACGCGACAACGCGTCTGCAAGCACGTTCTGCTTGCCAGGTTTATACTTAACGTCAAAGTTGTATTCCGCAAAAAAGGAGAGCCAACGGGCCATCCGTTGCGAGAGATGAGGCGACTTTGTCGGTGTCCGTAAGGACGCGTGGTCAGTATAAACCACGAACGGCTTTGAGCCGAAAAGGTGAACCCTAAATTTGACAAGAGCATACTTCATTGCAAGTAGCTCCTTGTCATGAACGGGATAATTTCGTTCCGCAGCTTTAAGCTGCCTCGACTCAAACGCAATTACGCGTTCCCTTCCTGCATCTTCTGCTTGTAACAAATCACATCCGATTGCGAATCGGAGGCGTCGCAGACGACACTAAATGGTTTCCCAGCATCTGGGAGAGCAAGAACGGGAGATTTCAACAAGCTCCCCTTTACCGCTTCAAAAGCGTTTTGGTGTTCGGTTTTCCAACACCAATCAACGTCCTTCTTTGAAAGGTCAGTTAATGGCTTCGCCATTTCATCGTAGTTCTCACTGTACTTGTGGAGATAGTTGGCTAATCCAAGCCACTTCCGTAAATCTCGAAGATTTACAGGCGAAGGCCACTCCACAATGGCTTTCACCTTCGCGGGATCTGCCCGCACTCCATCCTTACCGATGAAGCATCCGAGGAAAGGAATTTCCTCAGCACCAAAGATACACTTGGATGCGTTTGCATATAACTTATGCTCTCGAATACATTCGAGCACTGCTCGAAGGTGTATCAGATGCGTCTGAGCATCAGACGAGTCGCCTTCCGCACGACTATGGACGAATATATCGTCGAAGTACGTCTGAGCGTACTTTCTATGAGGGCGGAAGAGTTGAGTCACCAAGCGATTGAAAGTCGCTGGTGCGTTTTAAAGCCCTTGTGGCATAACAAGCCACTCCAACAGCATGCCACTAGGCATGCTAACCGCTGTCAGCGGAATACGGACGCTCGCATGAGCACCTGATAATACCCGTCCACCAGATCTAAGGCACTGTACACAGTACAGCCCGCCATATTGTTCTGGAGAACATCCTTCCGAGGAATCGGAGTCTGCATGGGTACAGTAGCTGAATTCATCTTGTTATACGCATGCACAATGCGCCACTTTCCGTTCGGTTTACGAACACAAAAAGTGGGAGATGAATGGGGAGACTTACTCTACCGTACGATCCCTTCTTCTTCTTTCCCCTTGAAGAATGCGTCGATGACGTCGCATTGTTCCTTGGGGAGAGGCCACTGCCTAGTGACGCAGTATTTGGTTCCGGGAACCAAATCAATTTCATGTCGGACTCCCCGATCCGGTGGTAACCCCATCGGCTGGTTGTCACTAATGACATCTACAAATTCCTTTAATAAGGAATGTGAAGGGTCCTCAGGATCCGCGAGGATCTTGAGGCCGCTTCGGGCATTTAATGCCTGTTTGGTTTTCACCAAAACTGACTCGTCCATCGTGGATGAGGAGTTCAACTCCTCTTCCGGACGCAACACGACGACTTCGTCGATTTCAACTGCTTTCAAAGCAGTATCAAACTCGTTGAAGGACATATCCTCCAACGACAACAGTTCGCCTACCCCAGGCAACCGTTCCAGGCTTACGCCTTCTGCGACAACACCTGTCACACTATTCAGCATCCTGTAGGACTGCTGACTACTGCCCTCGGGACTCATCCCGAGGCCCAGATGGGGGGAGTCAATTGCCCCATCTACTGGAAGCGCCACGCGCCTATCCACAGAGGTCTCTACCTCTACCACCGGTGACTCGCCGGTCTAGCCTATACCGGCGTAATCGGAATCATTTCCGACGTGCGAAAGAGACAAACTTCGGGTCTCTTCGCTTGGAAGCGCCTCGCGCTTAACCACAGGGGTCTCCACCCCTACCACTGGAGTCGCAACTTGTTCGCCGGACACGGCGTGGTCGGAATTAATTCCGACCTGTAGAAGAGACGAACTTCGGGTCTCTTCTCTAAGCGCCTCGCGCTTACCCTCAGAGGATTCCACCTCTATCACTGGCGACTCACCAGTCTCGCCTACATCAGCGCGGGGATTAACCGCCGAATCCCCCTCGTTAAGGAACTCTTCCTTAACGCCATTGGGAATGATCGTTTCAGACATCCCAATCTCTGGCATCTCACGCCATAATCGCTTTTGCGATCGAGCAAAGGTGGGTTCATGACTCGCCAATGCTTCACCCGACCGCGGGTGCGTTGAGCCAATGGACTTAGACTTCCAGTCTATCCATGGATCGTGGCGTTCCAGCCACTTCATGCCCAGAATGAGGTCATACCTCGAGTCCAAATCCAGGACTAGGCAACGTTCTAAGCTGTCGAAGTCTGCAAACTTCAGCTTAAGGTCAATCGAGACCTTGGGTAAAGAAACCTGTACGCCCGTCGCAAGACGGACCGTGACAACGTCACGAGAACGTGCCTCTAGGGCCTCGGCATACAGCCGAATCTTCACAACAGAAGCCCGTCTGACATAATTGTCAGACGCTCCAGAGTCTATCAAGACTCTGCAAGGCTTATCAAAGCCTTTCACGTCCGCAAGGACTACCAGCAAACCTGGCTGGTACACCAACTCGGTGCTAGAAAGCACCGCTTCCCTTGGGGCTTTGTGCTGTCGTCCCCTACCCTGGGGCTTAACAGCACTGAGGGGTCCCCCAGTAGGGCGCCCCGCACCTACTGGGAGCCGTCGTTTCCCGACGGCTTGGACAAGGGCTTTTTCCCCACCCTTGGTCCCTTGTAGCGAGTGTCTCGCTGGGGATTTTTCGGACATCTGTGCCTCAGATGATCCATGCTCCCACACAGGAAGTATTTCAGCGGCCCATGCCGCTGCAACATAGCCAAGAGCTCTGCCTCGAATCTCTGTAAAAAAAGGGTCAGAGTGACTCTTAGCGGGAGGTTTCTCCTCCGCTTCGACCTGACTCAGGTCCATGTGTTTGGGACCCACCTTAGAGGAACGGAAATTCCTCTCGGCGTTAAACGCCATCTTGAACGCCTCCTCCAGGGATTGGGGTCGGCATCGGAACAATTCCGAGCGTGCTGGCCCTTCTCTCAGGCCTCCCATGAAGACAGGGATGGACACATCGTCCGAATACGCTTTCGCGTACATCCCTGCCAACAGGGTTTTAAGCTCCTGGATATAAATCTCCAGGTCCTTAGTGCCTTGACGGAACCTCAGGAACGCCAGTTGATTCTGGAAAACCAGATCAGGCGTTGCGTACATGTCCATGAGCTTCTGCTTAAGGAACTTCCATGTTGGGAACACGTCCGTGACTGACTCCGAACACGTAAACGCCCATGTACGGGCTTTGCCCGTAAGATGGGTCAATGCAAGTCCCACTTGCAAGTGATCAGCGGTCATGTTCGCTGTGGCGAAGGCCGTTTCGACCTCTCGCAACCAAACATAAAGGTTGTCACCCTTCTCTCCGGTGAACTCCTTTATCTTAAACCATAATGGAGGGCGCACCCCCGTGGAATGACCTCCACCGCAACTCTCCTCATGAGCGATGAGGGCATTCACCCTTGCCTTTACGGCCTCAAGGCCCTGCTCCACTAGGAGCTTCATACCTTCTTCCCCCGTTAAGGGTAACAGCCTTTTAAAGGCTTCCTGCTGGACGAGGGTCAAACTGTCCCAATCGTCCTGATTCATCCTTTGCAGAGGATGCCTAGTCTACCAACACAGGTGTTGGATTGACTACAAGCGCTACCAGATGTAGCCGGTGCGTATACGCACGGTGTGGCTAGCGCACAGAGGAAGACTCTTCCTTAAAGCGGCGTTAGCCGCTACTTAGCCGATACGCCCTTATTAAGGGCTTAGTAGGAGAGAGCTCTCCTACTCGGGGCCAAGATTCGCGGGTTAGTTTACTCTAGCCTTTACTAGTGCCTTAACGGCAAGGCTACCTTTCAAAGGGTGTAGCTAAGGGGAGGGCTCCCCTTACGCTACGGCACTCACTACACGCACGACCGGTCGAGGTCGTGCGTCTGTACTTTATAGTGAAATGTAAACTGAATATATTTAATATGTGATTATTTAAACTAATATAAACTATATGTAACACTAACTGGAATATTCCTAATTCGTACCTAGCTAAAATGTAGTGTACACACCTGTGTACTGACACGTGGATGGCTGACACACCACCACACCAAGGGACCATGACCTGATTGGTTAAAATAACCAAAGGTTCGAAACCTTTCAACCCGGACAATACTGGCCTCAACCGTGGTGTACCAATGTACACCAACACTCAGTGTTACCCGAATGTAACCCCGTTACACAACGTGTCAGACCAGAGAGCTTTGTTCAGCGCAGGTATTTATTGCCAGATAGAGCAACTAACTCAAACTTGAAAAATGAGCTCGGCAAGCTAGCCACCGCCTCATGTAATGATGGTTCAACAAGTGAAGAATTTGAATCTGCCAATGAAGAAAAGTTTGATATTGATACTGCCGTGCTACGTGCATCGTTGGTCAATGTTGGTGCTTTCGTTACTCGAGTAATATTCTACGTAGATGTTAGTCGTCTCGCTTTGCTGATTGCAGATTAGCAGTTGGATTGATTACCGAGTCATACTTCGACATGCCAGTACTGGGTATTCGAGGCATCACCACTGTCGAAACGATTGAAATCGTCTGGGAGGTCTTGCTTTGACACCACAGTTTTTCTGCGGTCTGTGTCATACTTGTGGCAAATGCCACAGGGTTCCTGCGCGTACTAGTGACATTCCTATTTTTTGTTGGTGCGGCTTCAGTGATCACAGCAGGGTTCTACATGTGGAAGAACGCTCACACAGCGCACTGCTTAAGTAATGATGAACGATCGATTTCACAAACCACAATTAAAAGTATAACACGCGCGTTTTACGAGAACAATAACAACACGAGCAAACGCATTATCAACCCACTTGATGCAATTCAGAGGTACACTACCATTTCCAACGATTCCATTCGAGGTGACTTCGCGGCGCTGACCTTGGACTCGGCTGTAGCGTGGAAGAATCAATCTTCTTATCTTTAAAGATTTGGAAGACTGAGTAAGAACCTCGAGTAGAGTGGTCCGCATGTTTCAAGACTGTACTACAAATGGTGAAGATGTGCGTCTAGATGACGCCTCGATTTCAAGTTAGTGCCTGACAAGCAGTCTCAGCATTAATACAACGCTGGTGAATTTACTCCTTCTCACAGAAGCATTAAGTAAAAATGCGCCATTCCTTCAGCTATCTACCGCATTCAAACTGTGTTTTCCAAGCTAAGAGCATGGAGAGAGAAAGTAGTTGGCAAACTCCAGCATAATCTCGCGTGCGCGACTGAGAAGGCTGTGTATCTTTCGATTGCATCGTGTTGGTTACTTGTGGTGATTTTTATGGCAAATCGGTTCGTAGTAAGGATGATCGTCAAGTCTGCAAGCGTGTACTAGTGGCTCTTTCTGAGTGCAAATCGATTGCGGTTTGTAGGCTTTTGACAAGAAAGCGGAGCTATTGTCGCGAGTGAGAAGTTGCGAAGGCTATTCAGCAGCACCTGCTTAAGACAAAATGGCAGCTAGTTAGTCGCTTGGTCGGTATTGGATTTTCCGTCGCATCTGTTGCCACCATGGCTGGTATCATCTTTCATGGAATTACGTAACGTAGGGCTCCTAACTAAAGAAATTTTGATAGCACTGTTGAAATGTGACGATTTTACAGATGAAGCATGAAATATATTTTCTAAAATGAGATAACGTCTAATATGCCCCTGTAATACCGACGTTCTAACTTAGAGATGATTGGCAAGCTAATGTTTCATTAAGGGCGTGACTGGGTACACCCCCCCTTTGCTGCGTACACCCCCCCCTTTTATGTGAGGGGTGTCTAGGATCTCCCTATGTGTATCTAGAGTAATTACATAAAGGGAAATTTTGCGGATCCGTAAAAATTAAAGTGTGATAGTTGCCGCCAGACTGCCCAGTGTGACCCGCATGGAAAACGTAAACCAGTATCAGATGTTCATGCAATCAAGTTTTTGAGGTGGAGTTTCGGGATATTGCGAGATGATTGAAGAGGAAACAGGTAAACTGTTTCGCACCATGCAGCTTAATTGTTAAGTGTGACGTTTTCATGCGCGGATGCCTTTGACCTTTTGCTAAATTCAGACTTTGGGTCAAAGTATCTACGAGAATGCATTATCTCACAAGATGACAGATCCCGCGACGCTTTCAGGAAACAGTGGTAGTGGGAATGGCATCGTTATGGTCGTATAGCAGAGAATTTTTACAAGTGTTTTTTTGCATGTATTAGCGTCTTGCGATCCTATAATTGTGTGCTATCCTGTACGTGAGCCAACGTTTCTGTTTGAATGTATGAAGTGGGCGCCGTTTTTACCGGACTCCCGCCACCCTGAAAAGATACATTCAACGCAAATCATTACTTGGCAGCTCGTGGATATTCCTTCATTGATATGTTAGAACAAGAAAGCGGTATTAACTGGAGAAAGGCTGCTGTAACACTTGAATGCTTAATTTGCTTGCGCGTCACCGGCCGAGTTTCGACAAATTTGGTTTTGGTTCACGGCGATAAAGATCTTTCTAGACTGGCGTGAATAAAAACGCAAACGCCCTTCCACGTGGTCCCATTTCCGCCTCTACGAGTGAGGGACGCTAAAGAAACAGTTCTTCGGGATGACCTTGGTCCAGTTCGGCGTCGATGTCCTCGTGTTATTTCTTCACAGAAACTGGATGTTAACATGAAGAACAAGATACATGGTCTCATCTGCAAACATTTAAGTGGGAACAGAAACTTTCAAACGGCAATATGGGAAGTCTCGTGTTTCCATCGCAACTCAACGCATAATGAGCTACAAGGACATCAAGATGAAATACCAAATCCGAGCGGCAATGTTTTTAAGGATATTGAGTCCTGATGTTACAGCTGAACAAATTTGCGAGCTATTTTGATATGACCAACCACCTACCATTTGCAGAGCTTATCGACTATGGCACGAGACTGTTGATCTGATTGCTCAGGCACAAGTCTGCACTAATACTTAGATGCAATTTATAGACAATGTATCTTCATGTACTAGTAGACATTAATCAAACTCATTACATGTTAACGAAGATCTGAATGACTTTACATTCTCAGGCAGATTATGCTCGACTATTGCAGTATGGGTAATGCGATGGTATTGCATTAATCAGAGGGAAATTTTTGCGGACACTCCTCGTTTGGTTAGGTACACTCCATAAATTGTACTTCTTTTATTGGCCATCAAAAAAAGGAGTGTCCCCAACCAAATGAGGAGTGTCGGCAAAATCTCCCTTTATGTAATTACTCTAGATACACATAGGGAGAGCCTACACACCCCTCACATAAAAAGGAGGGGTGTGTGTACGCAGCAAAGGGTGGGGGATGTACCCAGTCACGCCCTTCAATAAATAGTCGCATTAAATTTAGGGACTGGATATTTCCACCCACCCCCTCGACTATTTCCACCCCCCCCCCCTCGACTATTTCTATCCCCCCCCAATTTTTGGCGGACGAAAAACTGAATTACTATTATATTAATCACCAAGGTCAAAACTAAGCGGCTGCAAATGTGAGCTAATGGACAGCAGTTGCAGAACATCGAGTCGAATCATCCTTGTCGCTACCTTTGTCAGTTTACCGAGTGATAGCAAAGCAAAAGAGTTTAGTCGTGCACTAGCGTCGTCTATGCCCAGTTTTTCGCGAGTGATACAGCTCAAAAGAGCATTGATTGGTGTCCGGCTCGCTAGCTGCTTTTGACGATACCTGCTTTTAGCATTGTAGATAGTTTTTGCATTAGCCAGGAAGCTTTCATCCTTTTGTCGCAACGCAACCAAAATCTGGCGGGTCGGTACTCCAGCTGCCGTCAGCGAATAAACCGTTGCCTTCTCACCACTGTTCAATCGGCGTCGGCGTGGGTGGGCACTCATAAACTCCGCCAATTCATGGTTGTGGACGCCGCTTCGAAATTTGAGTGTCCTCGTTCCATTTTTGCCATTCGCCGTCACACGCCAAGGACATCCATTTGCACGGGAAGCTGAATTTAGCCGTTTTGCCTCATTCGGATTCTGACCACGGTTGCGATAATTGGTACCCCTGTCACAGCCGATTGTCACTCGACATCTTTTGGTGTCGGAACGCAGGATGGTGCTTTGGAAACCGTGCCGATGCGCATACTTTTCTACGTGGGTCTCCAGCGCACTCCGTGATGCAAATGTTTCGCTGTCGTCGAGTTCAATTTCTTCTAACGTTTCGCTTTTCTCTGCCGTTGTTGATGCTTGTGCCAAGCTCAACATAGTCTCTGCTGCTCCTACTTCGTTCATCTCGCTTGACACGTCCCTGAAGTCACAAAGAACGTCAGTGTGGTGGAGCGGCTGATCGAAGTTTTTGAGACTTGATCAGGCGGTACCACGGCGCCCAGACTTCCGACTAACGAAGGGGGTCCTCCGGATGTCTTCGACTGCTTGTGTTCTTGCTCACCTTGTGTACCCGACGGCTAGGCTCGGGTCGCTCCTCAGGTGGCGGGGACAGCGCACAGCCAATTCTTGGTGCAAGATTGAATTAACTAACTTGTGACGATACAACCGATGCGATCAGGCGTGATCACGTGCGATCAGGTGCTTAAACCACGTCAATTAGCCGCGATCAGGCTTGATCACGTTTGGGCCGATGCTAATAACCGACGATCAGCAATATTCCGTCTTGATCGCAAGTGCGATCAGGCGGCAGTCCGACGCGATCAGGCGCTGAAACGATGTAGATCAGTGGTAATCAGGCTTGGTCAGGCTTTGGCTGACGTTAATAACCGTCGATCAACAATATTCTGTCTTGATCGCAGATGCGATCAGGTGTCTTGATCGCAAGTGCGATCAGGTACTGAAAGGCTCGACCAGGGGCTAAAAACTGCTGCCCAGTCGTAATATACCTTGATCAGACTTGATCAAGCACCGGAAGTCGTTCAAGTAGCATTTGGCGCGATTTGCGATCAGCGATTACGATCACGATTCGCAAAAAGTGTCGATCAGGTGTTGATCGGTAGGGGGGGTACTTGATCAGGTAGCGGAAGTCTTCACTGCCTGATCGCGGAGCCTCTAAGCCATCAAACAGCTAAGGAACGCCCAAATAAATGCGCTCCTAGCCTAGACTATATGATGAAAAGGTATTTATATTAAAATCCACCTAGAGTTCCCGTGGGGCGATTAAAGCAGCCGAACTCTAGGGGCCAAACGTTAATTTCACGGGGAAGAGGTGAGAGCACTGCTCGATCACGTTCCCAAAACCAAAAAACCTTTAAACGAAGAACCGCAGACACTGCGGGCGGAGTTGCGGGGTGAGTTCTCACACTCTACGCCAACCGGTGGGCCAAAAACGCACTTAGTGCTCCCGCCCGGGACGTAGAGGTTTCAATAAGGTGGGGGCGCAAAGGTGCGCTCCCAAAAAACGATCAGCGCGATCGTACGCAAAAGGAGAACTTTATTAGCAATTAAACCCTTAGATCTACCCTGTTCCTACTTTAAACCAATCCGCATCGTCCATTCGGAACGCCTTCCGTCCATCAGTCGACCTGATTTTCCCGCTTGTTCCTTGTTTGTTCGCTGGTGTTCGCCGCGTACCTGTAAGTAATCAGCACATATTCCGTGTCCCTTCTATATCCTGTCTATGTACACCACGGTGGTACGTACTACTGTACCCACCGTGGTACACATGGAGGTACCTAATTATGTACTACTGTATCCACTATCTGCGTCCACTATCAGGCCCCTAATTTAGGTCCTAATATTAGTCATAATATTAGGCCCCCTATGGGCCTAATAAAAAGTCCGCTTTACGACAACCGCCCCTGAGTCTCGTCCCAGCCGTACAGCGGTTGGGGCGAAGGTCGATCATGCCGTTGATTCTTGGAATCATACTGCCGTTGGAGAATTTTTCGTTGCACATCTATCAGGTCACCATCCAACTGTCGATAATCACCCATCATCTGCCCCTTCTCCCCTCAATCAAGCCCAATTCCATCAGGCGGTCACCGTTGGGGCTGTCCACTGCGACCTAACACTCGACTGTGGCCAACCGTGACAACTGCGATCAGGCTGGCTCGATCAGGCATTCACAGTTTGCTATGCCATCTTCAACGGACAATTTGTCACCCCACATCACCAACGTTCCTGCCTTGGATAAGGCCGCAGCTGATCAGGCGATCGCCGCGACCAAGCAGGCCTGCGATCTGCAAGAGGCTCTCCGTGCCAGCAACGAGCAGGTCGCCTTGTTGTCTGGCTCACTCGCCATGAGTGAAGACACGGTTGCGATGCTTCGTCGGCGGCTCACTCGTACCCAACGTGACGCGGCGGACCGGAAGAAGGAAATCGAGGGAAGCCTTAAAAAAACTGGAGCCGCTGGACGATTTTATCAACGCTGCTGTCAATAAGCTCGAAACCCAGTTAAAAGACGCCAAAAGCACTATCGCCGATCAAGAGCAGACCATATACGATCAGGGTGTCCAGATCCGGGAGCTGGAGTGTCGCAACGTTCGTGAACGTTACCCGCGATCAACGCTTGACGACAAAATTGCATACCGAACGAAGGAATTGAAGCAACTCGAGCAGCGTGTATCCAAGTTGCAGCACGAGCGCGATCAGGTTACATCCCGCAATGTGCGCTTGGTCCAACGGGCGGTAAGTCTCACTACCGAGGTGGACAAGTACAAGGATCAATGCGATCGCCTCCAGAAGGAGAACGAGTCTACTCGCGCATTGATGGACGATTACACTGCCATTATGGCCCAAGCACAGGAGATATCGGATCGGGTTGAAGCGGAACTCACTACCGCTCGACGTCACCTCGATCAAGTTTCCGCGGACCGGGACACATTGCGTGATCGGATACGACAGGCCCAAGGCGAGGTTGCTCGGTGGCGCTCTCATGAATCGAATATCAGTCCGCACTGACGGGCATATCTCGACATCTTCTTGGACCCTTCAATCACCCAATGTGCCCGCAATCGCCCGCTGAAGTTTGCCCCGGCCGATGATGGAGCGTGGTACCCTGGGTTTATATCGGACCCGCCACCTCAGAGCCTACAAGAAGCGCTGGCAGATGTCTACGACCTTGAACCTTGGCGGGTTCAATATCGTTCCTGCCCCGAAGATCACCCTGGTCGTAATATTCCTCGCCTTCGCCGTAAGTTCTATGGGTCTGAATAGTCGGTCGATCACCTTTCTTCAATCAATACATTCTTTCGATCATGTCATTTCACTGTTGTCCTTTGTCCTTAAATGCATAATATAAATTGGTAGTCCGTCGGCTCATCTGCCGTATCCAATCACCATACCTCGCGACATCCATCGTAATCACACCACTACAAGTCGTTCATTGTACCTCCATTAATCGTGAGTTTCATCAACCATTTCTGCGATCAGAGATTTTTCGATCGTGATTCCTGATCGGTACGTCGATCGCGCGCTAGTTGGACTCTTCATCCACTTGCATGACGTCGAAACGATGTCTGTTCACCATCTTCCTTTCGAAATCCTTGATCAAGGCATCACAATTTAAATCTGCCTCGTCTACCCACGACGGCTCGGAATACCCCTTCCAGTAGACTTGATATTCTCGTCGTTCCATATCTAGTCTTTCGACCCGATCGCACATCGGCAATACGATCAACTTCAAATTCATCGGGATCTAGCGTCCTTTCCCAGCTATCTTCAGGTAGCAAAGCTTCGTCGAAGTCGAAACGATCTTCTATTCCAGCTGCTATCACAGTAGTGGGGCGATCAGGAAATTCCTTGACTAATTTCAACTTGGACAGGTGTACCACTGGGAACATACGATAATCGGTGCCGGCGGTGACCAATCTCGCTGCATGATCGCCGATCAACTCCTCAACTCAAAAGGGTCCATGCCACATATGCGCCAGTTTCTTCGCGAACCCTTCTTTCACCCGATCAAGGTACAACCAGACCTTTGAGCCAGCCTCGATCTTGTGCGGAGTCACCTGATCGTTGTGTTTCTCAACCCGATCAACCATCGCTTGGTGCAATCGAGTGCTCACTTGATCGATGGCATATCGGTAGTCTTTTTGCAACTTATATCTCCACCGACGAGCGTCTCGATCTTTACGTCGAATCCCGCCCAGTTGTAACGTTGATTCCAACGACGATCGTGGGTCCCACCCATACGCTAAATAGAATGGGGTTTCCCCGCGGATGCGATCAGGGGTTGAGTTTAGTGCGAATACCAGGCGTTCTGCATACAAACTCCAATCTTTTTGTCCAATATCCGACACATACATCTTGATAGCTCTCGTAATCGTCTGCACCGTCCTTTCCGCCTTGCCGTTCGCCTGTGGTTGATATGCCATAGTGGCACTCTGACGTTGTCCCACGATTTTGTTGAACGCGCGAAATACTTCCGACATAAAACCAGGCTCTCGATCATGCCTGATCACCTCACTAGCCTCAAACCGTCGGAACACTCATTCTTCATAATTTTCGGCGATTTCTTGCGCGGTACGGGACGATCCAGATTTCGCGATCACCATACCCGTGAACAAATCTGTCCAAATCAGCAGTTCTGTATGTCCATCCGTTGATCGGGGCAGCGATGGGATATGATCCATGGCTATCACTTGGAATGGGTACGTCGCCTCGATATTTCCCGGCGACATGCCCTTGATCGTAGGCTGGCCCTTCCCTGTTTCGCAATCCACGCATTGCCCGACAAATCTTTGTACGCTTCGGAATAGACCACGCCAATGGAAATACCGTCTGATCCGCTGATATGTACGCCCTATGCCTTGTTGTCCTCCTTCCAAACTCACGTGATAGTGGTGGAGGACATTTGCGTGCAAGGTCTCGGGTAGTACCAGATTAATTGACGATTGGCGATCATCTTGATCATCCTGATCATCCCCGGTTTTTCTTTTAGCTGCATTTCCACAGTAAATCAGTAATCCTTGTTCGTCAACATCATAGTTGTCAGCAATTTTCGACACTCCTTCACCTCGTCTGCGCTCAATTGGATAACGTCACCGTACAGATAACACCGCAAATCGTGGATCCATTGCTCTTCATTCTGTGCTTTTTTCACCCGTTCCATTCTTATTCCGGCTACTGGTACATCGGTCCATGTTGACGGTCGTGGTTGCCGGTAGTTACGTGATCGGGTAGTCACTAGCACTTGCGGGGCGGATTGATCTTCGTTCCATGTGATTACTTCGGTTAGACGGTTGAGATCAACTAATCCTTCCAGCTGTTTCTCATCTTCGATCTCAAATCTTGTTCCACCCTGCATAGCCATGGTGGTAATGTGATCTGCACTCCTATTCCACTCTCTCTTGACATGTACCAAATCATGATCACTCCACTCGCGTAGGAGGTTAAATGCACGCTTCTGTAGCACTTGTAATCGCGGAGCATTGCACTCCATTTCTCCTCGCATTTGCCGGATCGCCAAATTAGAGTCCCCACACACGATCACCCTTCCTTTGGGATATCGTGCCAACAAGTCCAGACTTAAAAGCAACCCGTGGTATTATGCTTCATTCACCGTGATATCCGGTGCATGATCGGCGATCGCGATCATAACCTTCCATTACGGTAACTTCCACACAATGGCACCAAATGCACCCACACGTCGCTTGACACTTGGCGATCCATCAAAACTGATCACGTAAAATTCTTCACCTTTTTTAACCGTGGGAGGTGGTACTTCGATCATCTGCCGCAGTTGCTTTTTCGGTGCGATCACGACCAACGCTTCATCAACTTCGGTGCGAGGGGTGATGCTTGCGGCTAACGCCCCTAGCACCTCCTCTTCTCCATGCACACATTTTTTGATCTCGAGGTCCCACTGTGATAGGATCGCAGCCCATCTACCTAATCGACCGTCCAACCCATCGGATGTTAGTAACCACTTCAATGTAGATAGACGTGATAAAACGGTGATCGTCTTTCCGACCATCACCGTGAAATAAACATCCAAAATTCGTAAAAGCGCCAGAACTTCCTTTTCGACGGGGCTGTAATTCAGCTCACCGATTTTGAACGTTCGGCTAGCGAATGCGACGGGATGATACACTTGATCGTATTCTTGTACTAGAGCGGCGGATACTGCCCATTTGCTAGCGTAAACCACGATCACCGGCGTCTTGTCCTGGTCAAAGTGTCGCAGGGTTGGAGCTGATGCAATCTTCTCCTTCAGCATGCTGAATGACACTTTTTCTCTAATTAGTCGATCATCCTCGTGATTTGATTCCGCCTCACTATGTAATCATTTCTTCAACTCTATAATCTATCTCCCTCAATTCGTAAAGAACGGCGGCATAAATTGCGAAATCTTCAATAAATCGACGATAGTAATTTAGGCTTCCCAAAAACGATTGCATAGCACGTAAGGTTCCAGGGAAAGGCAAATCGATCAGATCGTCCAGGTTCTTTGGATTTGTTTCTAACCCACGGCAAGAGACGTGATGTCCTAAATAGGGCACTTCGCTTCGCCCCCAGTACGATTTAGCCACGCTGATCGACAAATTCCATTGATCGCACTTTTCCAGCAAGTGCCGCACCTTATCGCATAGGGTGGACCAAGTAGGTGCAGGGATTAATATATCATTGATATATGATCGCCGTTGCAGCACAGACGGTCCCGGCGTTTGGTCGGGTTCTCCTGCTGCAAATACGTCAGCTGATTCATCTGCACCGTCTTTGACCCTAAGATATCCATATAGTGCATTGTCGATTAACCGCTGATAAATTTGCGGAGCATTCTTGAGGCCAAAGGGCATCCTATTCCACTCAAACAATCCAAATGGAGTGACAAACGCCGAAATTTGACGTGCTCGATCGGTAATAGACACGACCCAGAAACCACTCGCCATACCCAAAGAGCAAAACCACAACGCTTTATCCAAATCTTCGAGTAGATCGGTGATCAGGGGCATTGGGTACACCATCAAACGCGTGAGTTGATTCACCGCGCGATAATCGATGCATAGACGTATATCGACCCCATTCTTTTTCACGATGATCACTATAGGCGATGCCCAGGGTGACGTTGACGGCTGAATGATCTTAGTTGCTAGCAACCCCTTGATCAGGGCCGACAACTTCTCGCGAAATTGTGGGGCCACTTTCCGGCACTTTTGGGCGATCGGGCGCGCATTACTCACATCGATATCACAAACAACTCCTCGTGCAGCGGGGGGTAGCGCGTTTCCCTTCCCGATCAACAGATGTTTTTTCGCCCAAATTATTTCGCGAAGTTGATCTATCTCCTCCACTGTGTTGACTGTGGGATATCCGACTAGCAAATCTTTGGTTACTTCTTCGGTGCTTGCAGACACGTCGGGTAACGTAGCAAGATGTTTCTACAATTCTTCCACATACAAATCTCCACCTTCGTGATAACAAACCTGATCGTCAATAGGTGTCACGTCGAATTCGCTGGGGATAACTGAGACAGGGTGATTACACGCATCTTGAGTAGGTGTATCGCTTGAAACAGGCTGTTCAACTCCTTGATTGAGGGTTGGACTTTTCACTTCCGGCCCCTGATCGCACCGTTCTTGCACCCCTTGCACCCCTTGCACCTTTTGCGCCCCTTCGGTTACCAACGCTACAGATGCGACGATCGTGTCCGTGGGACGTACTAAGATACTTCAAGGAGTTGGGTACTCCTTCTTCTCGACTAATGGACCCTGATCGACACTTTCTTGATCGTCAGATACCAAATCGGTGGAGGCTTGATATGCCAGATTTTTCCACTCTTTGTAACGGTTGGACCCGATCGAAACAAATCCGGGGCGGCGGGGCACATCATCTTTGTTCATCCAAATACCTAAAATAGTCTCTTCTTGAACAATGATGGGGTGATCGACGATGTTCGTAACACGTAAACACCTCAAATTGCACGCGCCCCTAGCGATAGTGGGGACCCAATCTCTTCCACGAGTAAACCACAACTTGCGAGATCGCTGATCGCAAATTCGTACTTCGGCTGGTCGACCTACTGGGATCTGTTCATACTGATCGAGCTTCATATAATTACCGCTCGACCCATACAACTGTCGACGTCCCTCCAGTGGGATGATCACTTCTTCAGGTAAACTTAGTGCGCCATGAGCGATATCTAATCAAACACCAGCTGGTATCATGAAATCCATACCCAATATGGCATCTTGACCAACAAGTTTGCCCACCCATGCCTGGAAATAATAAACCAATGAGCCCGCTAGCGTTATCTTGATTTTTGCACGTCCTTCTGTTTGGTATGAACTTTCTCCAATGCCGACACATTCTTGTGTTTGACTCGTGTCAATCCAACAACCCACCTTACGAGCAAAGGCTGAGTCGATGATCAACACTTCGGCACCAGAATCAAATAATATCATAGCTCGCTCGTTATTGATTTTTCCACTCGCCTTGGCTTGCTTGAACCATTCCTTTGGCGAGTGATATATTCAATATCCACGTGATTCGCCTGGAAGTAATTCGACTTCCATAATCACAGGTGATCGAGAAAACTCATCAATATGTAAATTAGCCAATCGTGGTAAATCAAGCTGATCGCGTTTTTCCTTACCTCTTGTTGCTACTCGATCAGCCCTCTTCTTATCCACAAATGCAAAAATACACAAACTAGAACGCTCGTCTCGTACCAGATTCCAACCTGGCGAGCGTCCTAGTTTAACAAATCTTCGGCTTCCTTGGGCAACAGTCCTGCATGCTTAGTAGGGTTATACCACTGGTGGATGCGGTTGTAAAATTCTTCCATGGGCACTTCCCCGCATCGTGAATCTCGCCGCATGCTCGACAGACGTACATACATTGATCGGTGGGGTGTCCTTTATTGCCACACTTCAGGCAAGTCAGGCGCTTCCAGCAACGTAAGTTGTCGTGTCTGATCGATCCACAATGACTGCAATTATTTATCGCCCCTTGATCGACTGCGTTGGAGTTGCTTCGTTTGCCTGATCGTGACTCGCCAGGCTGATCGTGCGCCCCTGGTTGATCGCGCATAGTAGCATTCATATAGCGGCGCTGATCGCCATCACTTCCACTATCATCAGAACTTGATCCTTCGCTCCCAGACGTTACCTTGATCTCACGTACGCCCCTAGGCTTTCGCGTCGAGGCCGGTGCTCGATCGTCGCCGGATTTTTGGCGGAATCTGCTGGTGTCTACAGCCGCTGTTGGCTGATACCACTTGTTGCGTGCGTATGCCCGCAACGTTTCTTCCAAGTCCGATGCACGATCCAAGCGTAGGAGAGCCAGATGATCGGCGAGTTAGCGATTGGCCAGAGTGTCCAGAAAATGTTGGACATGTTCGCGCAGATTTTCGGGCGGTCCATCTCTGATCGGTAACTTAGCTCGCAGTCCCGCCACATTCAGTCGGTGCAAATATTCGATAGGACTTTCGTCTGATCGCTGCTTCATATAATAATACTGGCGGGATACCGATTGACCAGTTCCACAGTATTGTACTTCGAATTCATCCACGAGACTTTTCCAACTTGATCGGGTGGTTCTACTCAACTGTCGATGCCAGTTGCGCGCTGGTCCCTTCAGTACATCGCCCATGATTAGACACTTTTCATGATCAGAAGCTTGATCGCGCATAAATGCTGACTTGAGACGACTGATCCAGTTCCTCGCTTGATCTTCATCCCCTTCTTTTCCCGAAAATTCTTTCAAATCGCTGATCGCACACATCCGAATTCTGGCGATTGGCTGCTGATCAGGTATCCCAGTACACGCGGATGCCACTGTGGCTCGCCGTGGTAGTGTGATCGGTTCATCAGGGTCGACGTAGTCAATTTGAGACCGTTGATCGTGAAACGAGTGCACGGATTCCATATCGACATCTTTTACCGTCGTCGACCTATCTGGTTTCGACTGCTGACCACGCAACGAGTGTACGGACTCCATACCGACATCCTTGATCGACGCAGCTCTTCCTTGATTTGGCTGGCGGATTTTGGCGCCAACGACTCCAGGAGCCCACTTACTGCTCTCTTCAGCTAGAAAATTCTTGTCAAAAAACATCTGCCACTGTGGCCCTTGATCGTTTTCTGTCTTGATCGACTGAGGTTCCATCTTGACAACCGGCAATTTGGCGTTGTCCTTTTGGCAAACTTCCATTCTGGTTATCTTGGGCTCCATACTCCCAGAGCTACTCGACTCAGTTCCCTGATTGTCACCCTCTGAAGGGGCAGATTCGTAGCACGATGACCCTGAATGTCCCGCTACGTTGATTGACGGACTTGCCTCAATCTTCAACGAGGATTGTGGTGGTGAACTGGGGAAATCTTTATCGTCTGCTTCGCCCACGATCGGTATTAATAGGGAATACAACAGCTGGGTGGCCTCTGCCAGATCTTCGGAGTCCTCATCGAATACTTCCTCGGCATCGTAGGCGCCTGTTATCAGACCAGCCTGCTTGATCAGGCGTATTAGCCTTAGCACAATCGTTAGCTTATCTTTTCCCTTCGTGATTGGCTGGTTGACCGGTCTACTCAGCTTCCCGCTGATCGTGACCCCGAGCAGGCTCATGATCGAGTTCGTCACCAGGT
>CM047592.1:13907742-13955621 GCA_026184515.1 Peronosclerospora sorghi
TACCACTGGAGTTACCACAGGTAACTCAGTGGTAGGGGTAGAGACCCCTGTGGTTAAGCGCGAGGCGCTTCCAAGCGAAGAGACCCGAAGTTCGTCTCTTTCGCACGTCGGAAATGATTCCGATTACGCCGTTATAGGTGAGACCGGCGAGTCACCGGTGGTAGAGGTAGATACCTCTGTGGATAGGCGCGTGGCGCTTACAGTAGATGGGTCAATTGACTCCCCCCATCTGGGTCTCGGGATGAGTCCCGAGGCCAGTAGTCAGCAGTCCTACAGGATGCTGAATAGTGTGACAGGTGTTGTCACAGAAGACGTAAGCCTGGAACGGTTGCCTGGGGTAGGCGAACTGTTGGCGTTGGAGGAGATGTCCTTCAGCGGGTTTGAAACTGCTTTGAAAGCAGATGAAATCGACGAGGTTATCGTATTACGTCCGGAAGAGGAGTTGAACTCCTCATCCACGATGGAAGAGTCAGTTTTGGTGCAAACCAAACAGGCATTGGATGCCCGAAGCGGTCTCAAGATCCTGGCGGATCCTGAGGACCCTTACCAATCCTTACTAACGGAATTTGGAGATGTCATTAGTGACAACCTGCCGATGGGGTTACCACCGGGTCGGGGAGTCCGACATGAAATTGATTTGGTTCCTGGAACCAAATACTGCGTCAATAGGCAGTGGCCTCTCCGAAAGGAGCAATGCGACGTTATCGACGAATTCTTCAAGGGGAAAGAAGATACAGGGATGGTACGGGAGAGTAAGTCTCCCCACTCATCTCCCACTTTTTGTGTTCGTAAACCGAACGGAAAGTGGCGCATTGTGCATGCTTATAACAAGCTGAATGCAGCTACTGTACCTATGCATACTCCGATTCCTCGGAAGGATGTCCTCCATAACAATATGGCGGGCTGTACTGTGTACAGTGCCTTAGATCTGGTGGACGGGTATTATCAGGTGCTCATGCGAGCGTCCGATATTCCGCTGACGGCGGTTATCACGCCTAGTGGCATGCTGTGGGAGTGGCTTGTTATACCACAAGGGCTTTCAAATGCACCAGCGACTTTCAATCGCTTGGTGACTCAACTCTTCCGACCTCATAGGAAGTACGCTCAGACGTACTTCGACGACATATTCGTCCATAGTCGTGCGGAAGGCGACTCGTCTGATGTTCAGACGCATCTGATACACCTTCGAGCAGTGCTCGAATGTATGAGAGAGCATAAGTTATATGCAAACGCATCTAAGTGTATCTTTGGTGCTGAGGAAATTCCTTTCCTCGGATGATTCATCGGTAAGGATGGAGTGCGGGCGGATCCCGCGAAGGTGAAAGCCATTGTGGAGTGGCCTTCGCCTGTAAATCTTAGAGATTTACGGAAGTGGCTAGGATTAGCCAACTATCTCCACAAGTACAGCGAGAACTACGCTGAAATGGCGAAGCCATTGACCGACCTTCTTAAGAAGGATGTTGATTGGTTCTGGGAAACTGAACACCAAAACGCTTTTGAAGCGGTTAAGGGGAGCTTGTTAAAAGCTCCCGTTCTTGCTCTCCCAGACTCTGGTAAACCATTTAGTGTCGTCTGCGACGCCTCCGATTTCGCAATCGGATGTGATTTGTTACAAGCAGACGATTCAGGAAGGGAACGCGTAATTGCGTTTGAGTCGAGGCAGCTTAAAGCTGCGGAACGGAATTATCCCGTTCATGAAAAGGAGCTACTTGCAATGAAGTATGCTCTTGTCAAATTTAGGGTTCACCTACTCGGCTCAAAGCCGTTCGTGGTTTATACTGACCACGCGTCCTTACGGACAGCGACAAAGTCGCCTCATCTCTCGCAACGGATGGCCCGTTGGCTCTCCTTCTTTGCGGAGTACAACTTTGAGGTTAAGTATAAACCTGGCAAGCAGAACGTGCTTGCAGACGCGTTATCGCGTCGTCCCAATTACTAGCTCGCTCACGCGACATTTGTCACCACATCTGTGGTGGATCTCATACGCCAGGCGTATGAGAAAGACCCAAAATGTACGGCGCTTATCAGCGCGTTAAGTGAAAAGGGTCTTGGCTCGTCTGAGCCAACCCTGTCAAGTCGAGCTAAAGCTCGTTTACACCGTTACAGGTACTGTGACGGTCTGCTATTTTATAGCACGAGCGCGGAGGACACTCCGCGTGTGGTAGTTCCTCATAATGAGGAACTGAAGTATAGGATCCTCTTTGAGGCACATGACGCCCCTACCGGGGGTCATTTAGGTCGGGATAAGACCTACAGCGCTTTAAGCGCTTTGTATTGGTGGCCGAATATGTATAAGTGGGTCGGTGCGTATATACGCACCTGTGAGACGTGTCAGAGGGTAAACCCTCTGCAAGTTCAGCTGCACCTTTGGCGAGATTATCGGCTCCAACGGAGTGTTGGAAATCCATTAGCATGAATTTTATCTTCGGTTTTCCGAAGGATAGGGCCGGGAACACCGGCATATTGGTCTTTGTAGACTGTTTGAGAAAGATGGCTCACCTGGAGGCGGTGCCAGAGTCCATAGGTGGAAAAGGAACAGCGAAAGTGTTCTTATACCGTGTCTTTCGACAGCATGGTCTACCCGATTCCGTTGTGTCGGATCGGGATCCCCGTTTTACGGGACAATTCTGAGGAGAGTTGTTTAAGGTGCTAGTCACCAAGCTCCTCATGTCCACTGCGGATCATCCGCAGACGGACGGTCAGACGGAGCGCGTTAATCGCGTTGTGGAGGATATTCTCCGGAGGTTATGTCCGGATCTCCAAAGAGTTGGAGTGAGATGCTTCCGATGGTTGAATTTGCTATCAACAACTCGGTCCATGCATCTACGGGGTTTACCCCGTTTTACGTGAACGGATTGGTGAATCCGAGGGTTCCGTTGACGCCACGTGTGTGTGTGGCCCAGGGCTTGAGGGGGGAGGATTCCCCGATGTCAGCCCTGTATCTGTGCGAAAGCACATCGATAAGTTTTTATCGACGCGCCTTAGTGTCTTACGACACGTCTGCGATGCCATGGCGGAAAGCCAAGACAAGCAGAAGGAGCAAGCTGACCGAAACGGACGGCGTAACAAAAAGGTATACAGAGTAGAAGAAAGTGTTTTATTAAACGCTAAAAATCTTCCTACACATGCAGTTTCAAATATGTTGCGCAATAAACTGCGCCCCAGGTTTGTGGGACCCATTAAGGTGTTAGCCCGAAAGGGCTTGTCGTACACCTTAGACATCCCAAAGGCGATGCGTACGCATCCAACCTTTTATGTGGGTATGCTTAAGCCATACCAGAACCCGGAGGCGGGTCCCCTCGCGGAGGAGGGTGAGAAACCGGATAGCCGAAAGGCGCAACAGGTCGGAACATCTCCGACAGGGTTGATATACGACCCTGAAGCTCCGCAACGAGAGTTTCGAGAAAGGCAAGCCGCTCCTCGATGCGTTCATTCGCACTCCCCTCGTTGCGGAGTTCCTCCTGAGCATCTTGGATGCGAAGGCTGTGCCGATCACAGCGCTCGTGGAAGTCACGCCACAATAGCGCGACCCCCTCCTTCAGTGCTCGATACGGAGGGTACGCCACATTATCATGTGGAACGCGTGATGGCACGACGCCATCACCGGGGTGAGACCCAGTACCTGGTGAAGTGGAAAGGGTATCCACATTCCCAGAACTCGTGGGAGTACGAGACTCCCCTGCGGCAGGATTGCCATGACGTCGTTGACGCTTTCGAGTGGGAAAATTCCACTGAGAGTCAACGACCAAAGGGGCTGAAGAAGCCCCTTCACTCCCAATATCTGGGAGTTCGCAGGAGGCAGATGCTGTGCTTCATTGCTCTCCGGCACCACATCGAGAGCAGAGCGCGTATAATAGGAGGCATGCAATTACCCTTGCGCTTTGTCCTGAGCATAGGCCAAGAGTAACGCTCTCTCTACCCGAACGTCGTGTTCGGAAAAGCTGTTGTACAGCGCACCGAAACTGGGGAGGTGTTTCTCCCTTTCCGCCCAGGCGCGGAACGCCTTTTCTGCGTCTTCGACGCTTTCGTCCCTCACGAGAACAAGGGGAATCTCGCGGAGAACATCCACGAGGGCACCGCGTGCCTGTTTCCCGAGGCGCGTCCGGTAGGCCTTAACGGAATAATGTTTGGGCGTTAGTAGTCGGGCCCGGAGTTGGTTACTATGCGCAATTTCACTCGGCAGTATAGCCGCTGGTCCAGTGGTATAAGAGGCTAAACCCCTCTTGACCGCGTTCTTAGCCCTCTTTTGAGGGCCGCGAGGTCCCTTACGTGCCCGTCCGGCACGTCGGGCCTCTTGAACCAAGGACGGTTCATTGGTGGTCGTTGCCTGTGGCAACCTGGAGGTATAACCCCTAGAGGGTAACGGTGGCGCACGAGTTAGTGCGTTCTCCCCACGTGTGGGGAATGGGTTGGTTGACTGATAGCGCCGTTCGGCGCTATAAACATGGCCAGCCGTTGGGGAGAGCTCCCCAAGGGCGTCCACTTCCGAGCCGTCGGAATAGTTTGCGTCCATAGCACCGCTGAGGGTGTACAATGGACAGTCAGAGGTACTGGCATTGGAGTTCTCCAACAAAATTTTGTTTATTGCGTAAGTAATAGTCTTGATGGGGGAGGATGTAACGGGGTTACAATTGGGTAACACTGAGTGTTGGTGTACATGAGTACACCACGGTTGAGGCCAGTATTGGCCGGGTTGAAAGGTTTCGAACCTTTGGTTATTTTAACCAATCAGGGCATGGTCCCTTGGTGTGGTGGTGTGTCATCCATCCACGTGTCAGTACACAGGTGTGTACACTACATTTTAGCTAGGTACGAATTAGTAATATTCTACTTAGTGTTACATATAGTTTATATTAGTTTAAACAATTACATATTAAATATATTCAGTTTTACTTTCACTCCTTAGTACAGACGCACGACCTCGACCGGTCGTGCGTGTAGTGAGTGCCGTAGCGTAAGGGGAGCCCTCCCCTTAGCTACACCCTTTGTTAGGGAGCCTTGCCGTTAAGGCACTAGTACAGGCTGGAGTAAACTAACCCGGGAATCTTGGCCCCGAGTAGGAGAGCTCTCTCCTACTAAGCCCTTAATAAGGGCGTATCGGCTAAGTAGCGGCGAACTCCGCTTTAAGGAAATCCTTCCTCTGTGCGCTAGCCGCACCGTGCGTATACGCACCGGCTACACCCCTTCTCTTGCGACGACATCAGGTCCAGACATAGAAGTAGACCTCGGTACTCCGCCTCGTTAACAGTAATGTCCGGAGTGAAATCGGCAGCGGCTGCAACTATAGACCATTGCGGCAACTTCCACTATATGGCACTATAGGCGCCGACCTTCTTCTTCACGCTTGCCGATCCGTCAAAACTTAAGACCAAGAGCTCTTCGTCATGGCTCGAAACTGACTGCCGAGGTTTCTTCCTCGGGGCAATCGCTATCAATGCCTCGTCCACTTCAGACCGAGGGGTGATACTCGCAGCTAATGTGCCCAATATCTCTTCCTCGCCCCTGGTGCACTTAACGACCTCGAGGGTCCACTGCGACAAGACCGCCGACCATCTGCCTAGACGTCCGTCCATCCCATTGGATGATAATAGCCAAAGTGGACCGTCTTGACAGGACCTTTATAGGTCGGTCGACCAGCAGGTTGTAACACACATCCAGAATTCGTAGCAACGACAGAACTTCTTTCTCGACAATTCCATAGTTAACTTCATTTGGTTTTAGCGTCCGGCTCGTAAACGTGACTGGATGATACACACCATCGTGATCTTGCACTAAAGTGGCTGAGATAGCCCACTTACTGGCATATACAATAATGGTCGGCACTTTTTCGGGAGAGAAATGCTTGAGAATCGGTGCCGTCGCCATCTTAACCTTCAACATACCAAAGGCAAACTGTGCACGCTTCATATGATCTTCGGCCTCCACTTGCGGACAAACTGCAGCAAGACCAGAGTCGACGCCCTCCTGTAAAGTTGCCCGGTCTTCTTCTTCGCGCAACATATGATAGTCAACTTCCCGGAGCTCGTACAGCACAGCCGCGTAGATAGCAAAGTCTTCAATGAATCGGCTATAATAATTCAAGCTTCCCAGGAAGGACTGCATTGCCTTCAGCGATCTGGGGAACGGGAGGTTACTCAGCGAATCCAGGTCCTTGGGATTAGCCTCTAGACCATTGTTCGAGACCATATGGCCTAAATAGGCGACCTTGGACATACCCCAAAAACTTTTCACGGCACTGATAGACAGGTTCCATCGGTCGCATGTCTCCAACAATCGTTCAACCTTCTCGCAAAGATCGTTCCATGACGAGGCAGGTATCAGAATGTCGTCGATGTACAACCGCCTCCCTAGAACGGACGGTCTTCTTTTCCGATCGGGTTCACCCTCTCTAAACACATCATAATTTTCAACGGGGTCCCGATCGGTCTTGATCTTGAAGTGTCCGTACAATGCGTTATCTATCAGCCTTTGATAGATTTGGGGTGCGTTCGTCAGACCGAACGGCATACGATTCCACTCGAAAAGACCAAACGGTGTCACAAATGCGGAAATCTCACGGGCTCGATCAGTCATCGAGACCACCCAAAATCCACTTGCCATATCTAGCGAACAATACCACAAGGTCTTGTCGAGGTCTTCCAAAAGATCATTAATCAGCGGCACCGGGTACACCATGAGTTTAGTCAACCGATTTACCAGCCGATAGTCAATGCACAGTCTAATGTCAACGCCGTTCTTCTTGATAACAATTACGATCGGCGAGGCCCATGGCGAGGTCGACGGTCTAATAATCGTGGTGACCAACAGTCCTTTGATAAGATCAGAAAGCTTTTCACGGTACTGTGGCGCCACGGGTTGACAAGGCTGGGCAATCGGCTTGGCATCTCCAACGTCAATATCGCAAATCGCACCACGGGCTGCAGGTGGTAAGGCGTTGCCCTTTCCGATCAGCAGATGTCTTTTCTTCCATATGATATTCTTCAACTGCTCGATCTGGTCTGGACTGTTAATGTCTTGATCACCCACTTGTAAATCATCCATTGTAACTTCGGGCGAGTCGGCAGACACTTCAGGGAGGACTGCCATTTGGCTTTCCAGATCCTGAATATACTGTTCCCCGCCTTCATGTATACAGACTTGTTCATCTTCTGGGGCGATATCACCTAGACTATCTGGACCGGCTGAACGCCCCTGGTCTTGATCGACGGGCTGTCCTTCACTGATATCGGTCTGATTAGGAAGACCGTAATGGTCCGACCTAGCAATTTCATGTTCCCCTTCTTCCGTTTCTTGCTCCGCTGTATCCTGGTCTTGTGCTGACACCACGTTGACTAGCCTCGGCTCGTCTACTTGATGGTCCACCGTTCCTGGTGACTGCGGCTCCTTTCTTCGAACCAACATCTTTTTTGGGGTGACATAACTTGGTCTTTCCACTAAAGGTGAGGTGTCCTCTTCCACCGGCCCATCATCGCTGATAAGATCGGTGGTCGATTGGTACGCCAGGTTTTGCCACTCGACATACCGCCTCGACCCAATCGAGACGAACCCCATCTTCCTTGGTACCTTTCCTTCTGCTAACCACATACCAACAATAGTGTTATTGTCCAATGTCAGCAGCTTGTCACCGATATTGGTAACACGGACAAAATCACGTCGACCAGCACTCTTTACGAAGGTCGAGACCCACCGATCGCCCCTCGTCAACCATAACTTCCTCGAACGGAAACCTTTCTCGACCGGGGTATCGGCAGACCGACCGACTGGGATAGTGAGGTCTTGATCCCACCGTACCAGATCGGTATACGAACCATACAGAGGTCTTCGACCAGCCAACTGGACCTGGACCTCATCCGGGAGTGTAATCACTCCATGTGACAGGTCTAGGCGAATACCAGCTGGGACCATGAAATCCATGCCTAGTAAAGCGTCCTGTCCAGCCAACTTGCCAACCCAAGCGCTGAAAAAGTGGACCAGCGATCCCGACAAAGTAATTTTGACGCGTTCTTCCTTCGGTCATATAAGAGTTTTCACTGATCCCGACGCATTCTTGTCTCTGGGTATCGTCTATACGACATCCGACCTTACGAGCAAAGGCGGAGTCGATTATCGAGACTTCAGCTCCAGAGTCGAACAACATCGTCGCTTTCTGGTTATTAATCTTGCCACAGGCTTTCGCCTGCTTGAACCATTTATCAGGCGCGTGATACTTCCAGTATCCGCGGGATTCTCCAGGCAGCAAGTCCAACTGCATAACCACCTTGGTCCGGGAGTACTCATCGGTCTTCAGACAGTAGACCGGATGGTCTCGGTTGACGCAATTTGGAATAGAACGTGTATTGTCGGTCTTATCCTCCTTGCCGACATATGCATAGATGTGAACCGTAGAACGCTCGGCTCGATCCAGATTCCAACCTGGCGAGCGTTCTAGTTTAACATCTTTTCTGCGTCCGGCGGCAGCATCCCCGCGTGCTTGTCCGGCACGTACCACTCGCGTATCATGTTAAAACATTCTTCAATCTTGCAGTGGCCGGCCTCGTGGATATCTCCACATGACTTGCATACGAAGAGGCAGTGGTCAGTCGGGTGGCCGAGTCTCTCGCACTTCTTGCACACCATCTTCTTCCAGCAGTTTGAACCATCATGTTTACTCGACCCACAGTGGGAGCACTTCTGACGAGGTCGGTCTGGATCGGACTTGCTTCCGTTCCTTCCCTTCCGGTCTACCTGGTCGGACTTCGACCTGGTCTTCGGGGCAGGTCCCGCAACATAGACGTAACGATACTAGTCTTCATACGACGAATCATGGCTGAATTGACTTCCACTTTCCCCTTCCGATCCCGTGCTGTCTTCGGCTACGATCGCCTTGACCGCTCGGGTCGGTCTGGTCCAGGGCCTCTTGACCGGATCGGTCTGGGTCTGGGTCTTGGATCGGTAGCGACCTGATCCACCAGTACTCTTCGCCCTCATTCTACGCGACTGCTGTAGCGTCCGTAGAGTCTGTTCAACTTCACCCGCGTCCCTAAGACGCAGCAGAGTAAGCTGGTCCGCCAGTTCTTGATCGTCCAGGGTACTAATGTAGTGACCCACATGTTCCAGACCAGCACCGTCGGCGGGTTATTCTCTTTAATTGTTATGCCGGCACGAAGTGCAGCCATGTTCAACCGATGCAAATATTCGATCGGTGTCTCGTCGCTCAGCTTCTGCATATGGTGATACTTGCGGGCACTCGAAAATCCGGAGTTACAATATTGCCCTTCAAACTCTGCACATAGATGGTCCCAGTCAGACCGGACATCCCGACCTAACTGTTGGATCCAGTTGGCAGCCGGTCCTTTCAACAAATTCCGGAGAATCAAACACTTTTCACTTTTCGGGGTATGGTCTCGCAGGAACGCAGACTTGACCCGACCGAACCAAGACCGGGCCTGGTCTTCATCAGCATCCTTGCCAGTGAAGTCCTTGAGGTCGGTCGTCGCGGCCATACGGATGCGCGGAATCGCAGCAGATCCAAAGTCGTAAGCAATAGTGGAGGCTAGGTTAGCCTTGCGTGGCTTGCCAGCGCCCGTACCGTCTGACTCACAGTGGTCGTCAAGACCTCCTACCGACTCCATGTCACAGTCACTTGTCTTACTTGGTCTACGCGGTCTGGCCGGTTGCGGCTTGCGCTTCCCTTTGCCGACTTTCTTACCACTTCGAGTGGGCTTGTCCACAGATGTTACCGATTCCATATCCACATCTCGGCAAACATTGGCACTTTGCTGGGTAGACCGGTCTTGGGCATGTGGCCGCAGAGGTGGTCTAACCCGGTCTTCCATGAAACTCTCCATCATCGTCTCAAAAATGGTTTGGACGTTAGCTGGAGTCATGGGCAACGTGTTGATACCCTCCTTTTGCGGAAATGAGACCTGTGGGGGTCACTGGATCCCCGACTGGCAAGCAGCCCTTTGCTGCTGTATGTCCCTTTTTTGTTCAGACTGGGCATGGTACACCCCCATGGTCATCCGCTCGACACCGGTCTCCAACTCTGATGAGCTGTTTGAAGCCGGTGGAGACTGGTAGATCGATTCATCATCGGAACCAATGTCAACAAGCTCTGTGGAGGCTTCGGCGACCTTCATTGCCGTGGTGGGAGTTGGGCGGCGAACCGCCCCCACCAGTGGCACCAAACGGTCGTGGAGGTCCGACATCGACGCCTCCAGTCTCCAAGCATCAAATTCAAACAGTTTATTGACACCGGCGGGGTTCTGCATTTTAGTGCCAACCTCCGCCAACATCGCCACCAAATTCTTGACGAGCAGTAATGGTCGATCACTCTGGACCGGCTCGGTAGTGGGACCGAGAAGACGGTCGGGTATCTGGAGGTTCAACACCCGAAAGACCACGTCAAAACGAACAAATCGTTTCAGCTCAAAAATGTAGTACACCTTGTTTAGGTCTTCTTCAGTGATGCCTCCATCTCCGACCTGCGACTTTTCTTCGAGGTCGTATTCGTCGGCCGGCATTCCCAACCCTTTCTTGGGAATCTTGGGGACCTTGGGGACCTTGGGGAGGCTGGTCTAATCATTCTGATCAGCTTCCAAGTATTTTTCGTCTTTTGATTTTCCATCAACTTTTTTATGCATATACATAGGATCAGGACCTTGGTCGTGATCCTTTCCGGGACTATAGCAGGAATTGCTATAGTCCCGATCGGCTCCGGTGGGAGCCTTTTGGCGAGGAAAAAATTTATTAATCCCGATCTGGTCCTCCACCAGGCCAGACCGGACATCGCCATCTTTATCGAGAACGAAGACGTAAGGTGATAGCTTTTCCTTACGCCCTCTCAAGAACGATTCCAAATTAAAATCCTCAAATTCAATCTTTGATGACACCTCGCGGTGATATCCACGATCACCAAGTGATCCGGGCACGCGCACCATTGTGGTGGAGTCAAGTTCAAAATCGAATACATTTGTATCGACAACCTGACCACCACCATCGTGCCCAGTCTTCCAACTTACGGGGGTGTACCCCGCGGACCTCCATTCGAAATCTGGTCCGATCGTCCGCTGCTGGCAGACGACCGGTCATCATCCAGAGACACTTGGTCCGATTCACTTAAGACCATCTCACCTTGTGTACCCATTGGAGTGGGCTAGTTACACACTCGGTGGATCGGGATCGCAGATCGATTTGATTCGGTCTTGAATATGAGACCGTGCTGGCTAAGTGTACCTAGGGCGTAACTCTTCACCCCAGGTACGTACAGACCAGAAACACTTCCGAAAGATAGATTCCAATAGGTCGATCGTCCAAACGATCTAGACCTGACCAAAACGAAATAATAGAGGGTAGACCAATCAACCGGTCTAGCCCCTGACCAACATGAGAGAAGACCAAAAACCGGTCTAAACTCCAACCAATGTTAAAATGAGCCAATATGTCCACGTGAAGACCCAATATGCCCGTGAAACTCCACAAACGATATCTCCACGTAAAGACCAATCCAATGAATAGCACGTTCCAAACTTACTTGACTTAAAATATCGAGATCGCCAAATAGTACTCCCGTCGAGGGACTTCCGGTGGCCAAAGTGCGCGTGCGGCGCGTCCAGACAGGGTATAATAGGCGAGAGGGGATAATTCAACCCTCTGCCCCCAAACACTCCGCGGTGGGGGAGGCGACTAATGTACGTAAAACGAAGAACGGCGACCCCTTGCTGTGGTATATACCAAGACCAGAGGACTTCTACTTAGAAAATCCGCAACCAAAAGACTCTTACTTGGAAAACCGCAACTAACCAATAATACTACCTCCCTATAGTCCCTAATGTACCCACACAAAATTATGTAAAATACCCAAAGTCAGGTGACTCACCCAAGACCAGCGTTCTTGATACTCCTTGAATTTAATAGGCTAAAAAGCCCCCCTTGTTTGGACCAATCGTAAACTCGACCAACTGCCTTGACCAAAAGTGACCAAATTTGTGGTACACTTCACCACAGGTGCGGGCTCAGCCAAGGAGGTTACGGAAACTTCCGAGGGCGATGAGTCAGCAACACTTGTCTTGGAGCATCGACTGGGGCCCACCTCATCTCCCACGAAAATGGCTTCTGTGGGGGCTGGTAGAGGTTGGCTGGCGTCGGGTTCCATGGCAGGAGGGGCTTGCATAGGTGGGTAAGTAGAAAAGGTACTTCTGAACTGGCTGGGTCAAGTTGATCCCGACGTGGCAAATTAAGAAGTGGAGGTTTCAGCTAAGTTTGTACAAGAGATAAAAATGAACAGCGTATTATGTAGAGCTACCTAAAAGTTTAACCATACCAAAATATATACAGTGCTGGCGGATAGTATACTGCCACACCTTTTTTTTATTTGTTTTGTCCAACAAGGTGCTTTAAATGCATATGTCTAGTCCAATTGAAAGAGCGTGCGAGAACAGTTTGAATGCTTGTCGATCATGCCATTCGGGCAACTACTTCAGCTGCAATGAAGAAAAACCTGAAGTTAAACTAAATAACGTGGCGGAAAGTATACTGCCGGAGCGAATAGGTCGTGTTCTACTACATTTTAAGCGCTCACACAGCGTATTGTACTTGTTCTTAGCTCCATGAAGCTCTAGTGTAGCGATGCACCTCTTCGGCATTGATTTCACCATCTTTGAGGTGAGTTCCTCGCTGATTGTTGCCCACGACGTCTTGATAGTCTTGATGAGGTCGTTGCGGGTTTGAAACTGCCTTCCTTGGGCGTAAACAGCTCGTACTAGCACCCCCCACAAGTTCTCGATGGGGTTTAGGTCCCGTGGCTTAGCAGGCCACTCCATAACGGCGACATTTCGCTCCATGAGAAAGTCTTTGGTGGCGGTTGAGGCGTGAATAGAAGCGTTATCCTGCTGGAATATGCACGATCGACCGTACAATGCATCGATAAATTGCAGTAAATACTCAGACATCGTATATATGTAGCTCTCGCTGTTTTGGTTCCCGCTTAAAACCACCAACTCCGACTTACCAGTAGCGCTAAACGCCGCCCAAACCATCACACTTCCACTTCCACTTTGACGTGTAGAGTAGGTCTCAGGTTCGCGTCGTAAATCATGCCAATAGCACTGTAAACAGTCTGGTCCATCCAAATTAATTTTTTTTCGTCTGAAAAAACGCAGAGGCCCCACTTATTCTCGTTCCAGGTCACCTTGTCACGAGCCCATTTGAGCCGGGCCTCCTTGTGTCTTCTAGTAAGTACTGGAGTTGCTTTTCGCTTCACGTAAGCCATGTTAGGGTCAGCTTGAAGTATCTCGCGGATACGTCGTGCACTTACGGATATCTGGAGATCCGTTTTGAGCTCGAACAAGCTCAATTTCCCCTTTGTAGCTTCACGGAGAAGCCGGCGGGTAGCAGTAGGCGTCAAATTCTTGGGCATTACCTGTCGTTTGGGCTTGTTGTAGCTTTCAGGGTCGGCAAGAAAGGCGTGGAAAACAGGCCGGGAACGATGTACGTGCTCAGCGATGGCTCTCTCACTAAATTTGGCCTCTTGAAAGGCAATGATACGCTGCTGTTCTTCTTGCGTAAGTTTGGTTCCTCTTGGCATCCTGTTAAGAGCAAAACGAAATAAACGGCATTGAATTTGCGTTAGTAGGACTGCTAATTATCGTTACGAACCTTAGTCATCTCTAAATGGCAAACCAACCTTCAGAAGAGAGTAAGTAACGCCTCGGCAGTAGACTTACCGCCAGCAAATTTGTGGCGAGGAAGCGTTATACTCCTGCCGTGTTGCGAGGACTTGTCGGAATGACATGAATCGAATGACCGTAGCTGTGCTTTCGCACGCTCTTTCGATTGGGCTAGATAGATGTATTTAAAGTAGCTTGTGCACTAGCGCTGGGGGCAGCACTTCAAGGTATCGACGCCAGAGTAGAAGCCCACGGTAGGGCAAATCGAGTGTTCTTGAAGGAATAGCTAGTACAATAGGTGGTAGGAGAGCCAGGTGCAGGAGTTCTCACTTCAAAATTGGTAGAGCCACTGAGGAGGCCCCCGGCGGGGGGCCGAAACGCGTCTGGCACGCGTTCAATCAAGAAGTCGTTGCATGTGTTCACTTTCGTTCTTCAACACAGCTAATTGGACAAAACAATTTAAAAAAACGTGGTGGCAGTATACTATCCGCCAGCACTGTACTAAGAGGTAACCGAAAATATACGCACCCATTTCAGCCAATAGGGTGTCACCATCTTGGAAAGACGCAAAAGCACAAAGTGGCTACATGCGCTTCCAAAACACATGGCGAGTAAAGATCACTAACTGACGTATGCGGTGTTCTCCATGACAGTCGAGAGGTTTGGCAGCACGAGCATTTAATCCTTCGGATTCTATTAAGTACGCATATTATCTAACACCCATAATAAACTTATGCAATCTTGCGGGGTTCAATCTGGTGTTTGGCTTACATGTCGTCGCTATACATACACCACCGAGCTGTGTTAAGCGCATGACACCAATCAACGCCATTCATGAACATCTAAGAAAGTTAGCGCACTTCAGTTTCAACTTCCACAATAGCTTCGATTTCCACCGCCACATTGAGCGGCAGAGCGTTAGTGCCCACTGCGGAGCGCGCGTGCTTTCCTTTGTCGCCAAAAATTGTAGCAACAGCATCCGATGCGCCGTTAATCACACTTGGCTGATCTGTGAACGTGTCTACGCAATTTACAAAGCCTGTCAGCTTAACTACGCGTTTGATGTGGTCCAAATCGCCCAGTTCATCTAAACAGCACAGAACAATTGAGAGATCTCCCTGCTGGTAAGTTTCAACTTTGAATCCCGTACTCTTAAGCGTAGCCACAAGAGCCAATGCGACACGATGCGCTGCTGCATATCCCTCTTCTACTGTTAGGTCTTTACCCAATTTCCCAGTGACAAGCTCGCCCTCGGATGTCACGGGGAGGTGGCCAGCTACGAAGTGGCAATTGTTACATTAGCATGCGTGACGTTATTTGTTGATAGTTGAAAATTCTTCACCCGTATAAATGTAACTCCCCGTGCGCACGACATTAACGTAGTTTCCTTTCGGAGCACCAGCACCAGGTAATTGATAGCCCAATTCCGCCAAGCGAGCTTCGATCTTTCCCATGATGCCACCACGCGCGCAACTTCAAATGTGTGGCTGCGGTGCAGCTACTGTTTGCGCAAACGTTAAGTTAGCAAAAGTTAGAGAAAAAGGGAAGCGTTTTTGGTAAATACGAGGTTTTTCTACCTGTCGTTTCTAAGATAAGTGGAAACTGGTGAAAGCGTTGCTATTTAATCACCATCGAGGAACCTGCCGAGATGAATCTCTTGGCGCCAACAACCCAATCAATGAGGTCATTTTGGGTTGGGCACTGGAACGTTAGCGTCCGAGAGACGCCAACGCGCAGCATCCCTCTCAAGAGTCCGGACGGGAGATTCACCTCGGTGATCTCAAAGCTCGGCGTCGAGCTCTTTCCCAAGATCTCAATCCGACAATTCTTTAAACAGACGGACTGACTGATGACATCTGTCTCCTGCTCGTTCGTAGCAATGGCGCTTAGCATCGTCTCGGTTGACTCGAGCACCGAACGAGTGGTGTGGTCCTTCAGGTCCAATAGATGCAGATGACCATCTTGTGTAATGGCACAAAGCACGTCCTTCCAGGACGAGAAGATCGAACCACTCACTTGATTCTTTAAAAAGCCACAACGCACGAGTAACGGACTCGCAATCGGAGACGGCAACGTTGAAAAGAGTTTTGCTTCCGTGTCCTCAGTAGCTGATAATGCTGCTGCCGTGTACTAAAAGAAAAAATAAACTTGTCACTACCTTGTGTATCTCACCAAACGTGAGCAGCTCATGACGGACGTACATTTTTCGGTATCCTTCGGACACTATGGGCAAGATCACGTTCTGGATCGATTCGCTGCGCTCATAAAATTGGATTAGAGTCCTGCACTGTAAATAAAAATCTGCAGTACCTGTACAGCAGCCAAAGGCTCTGACATCGCACTCGCCATTTCGCCAAACAAGAGTTTCTGTTTCCGTATATAGATATCCAGTGCCGTCTGAATCACCGACGCTCGCCAAACTTCCATCGTCTTGTATTGCTGAAACAGCGCTGACATTCGTGTCACATACTCCACTCGACAGTGCTGTAGCTTCTGGACATTGATACAATAGTTGAGCTCGGCCAACCATAGATCTTGTCGTTGCGTTGCGGATTCCACGTCCACAACTGCAGCCTTCTCCTTCTCACTCTTCATTCGATTAAATAATTCTTCATACTTGGTAAATGTCACGAGCACATTTTGCTGCGATTGAAACAGCATCGAATCTAATGTCTCGCCTTCCGTCAGCATCGTCGCTACTCTCTCCTTAAAAGTCGTCGCCATCTCCTCCAAAGGTTTCGACGTCACTTCCCGCTTCACAATGGTGGTAAACTGGACCATTTTTTCAGCGATTTGCTGCTGCACTTCTCCCACTGCACGCAGCGCTTTGGAAACGGACGACTGCACGTTGAGCTGCTCGGTTTTGGTCGTTCCACTCGAATCCGTTGGTGTCCCCTGTGGGATCGGAGCATCCATCGCCGCGCGCGTTTGTCGCAACGCTTCTGCATAGACCAAATCGGCCTGAAATCGTAGCGTAAAGAATCGCAAGAGTCGTGTGTTTTCGTCGCCTCCATGGCGGATTTCTTCCTGGAATTGTCGCCAATAGGTACGATCTCGAGCCTGGAATTTGTCCATGTGGGCGCTGCGGTGGTTTTCAAAGGCGCGCAAGGTCGCGTATCTGTTGCATTTAAGTTGCCAAATCGCTTCGTCCATCTCTGCTGTCGTTGGATGGGCAACAGACGCATCAGCCGGAGCGCACGAAGGCTCGGTTGACGCCATGCGCTAGATGAAAGTCTAAGAATAGAAACGACTTTCAGCACAACAGTTACTATTGTCCTTGGGTACAGAGCACGAGACGAACATATGTATTTGTGTCTTGTTTTTTCTATACTACTCGCTGTGTCCGCTAAAACGACCTATCGGGCGGGGGGTGTCCGGTACGACTTGTCGGGGGGGGGGGGGGGGGTCCGCTCCACCTATCGGGCTTAGCCCTTAAACTATCCACGGTGTATATTTTACGCGTCGAGAGCAGCTTTTCACCTCGACCAGTTCCAGTATCAGGTCATAGTACGAGGACTGCAACTCGAAAAAATCTCGTCCACATGCGACCTTTTCCCTCTCCAAACGCTTTAGTTACACGTTAACGGAATTTCCACCGCGTAAACTCTGTCGTTCCGTTCGAAACGCGTCATGCAGACGCTCCCACTCGTTCGCGAGCGTCAACTTGATGCCATTCACTTCGTAGGTTGATCCACACACTCTAACCTTCGTTTCATCTGCAACAAAACCATCGCTTCTGGCGTCCACGAGTCTCTATCCAAGAGTCTCTATCCAAGGGTAGCCATGTCACTACTGCCAGGTTTCCATCGCATCTGGCGCCCACGCGTCTCCTCTATCCAACGGTAACCAGGTCACTACTCCCAGGTTTCCATCGCTTTTTCCTTTCCCTCGCCTCGGTCGGTTCTCCCACCACTTTTGCTGCAATTTGAACGAGGCGCTCGAACGCCACGTCCGCATAGCGACGCCACGCGACATGGTCGCGCCATGCTCGCGCGGGGAAACGAGGACTCGAGAGGCCATGAAACACTTTGGCCACGGCCACGCTTGTCCACGTCATCGCTTTGTTTCCATTCTCCCGAAAAGACTCGACAAGGGCCGCGACATCCCGCTCGATCGCGTCCACCAACGAGGGCGTTAGGGGCCGTAAGAGTGTCTCTAACCACTGTCCGTTGCCCATGCGCTCGTGGTCGTCAAAGTATTGCACGATTTTGGTCTCCAACACACGCGCTTTTGCTGCACGAGCGTTCGCTTCGTGCTCCGTTTCTTGCTCGGCGCCACCAGACGACGGCACGGGCAAGGCAGCGGCCGACAGCGCACCATACAATTGACCCAAGCGAGCCACTTGATGCGACTCGAGATGCGCGTGTTTTGCGTACAAGACGTGCGTCCATCGTGCCACGTCGTGTGCGTCCATGCGGTCGCGTTCGTCGTGTGGGCAGCGCACGTGCACATAAAACGCAGGTCGAGCCAGTGTTAAGCGCTGGAGTTCACCGCGTTGCTGGGCTCCTCGCAGCTCTTGAAGCAGTCGACGGACACTGGAGGCCGCCGCCTCGTTCGACGCGCTTCGTCCGCGTGTCGAAGCATACCATTGGGCTGCTTCTTGCAGATGAAACTCCACTTCCCAGGAGCTCAGGTATCCGTTCGTATGCTGTGTCAACTGCGCCGTTCGTAGCTCGTTTCGTTGCACGGCTTCAAACAAGAGCTTGACAGCTGAATGAGGCGCGAATGTCTTTGTCTGGGCGTCCAAGAGCTGCAGCGTGCATCGACTCATACTCACGGGCTCGAGCGTTACGCGCACGCCACACTTGCTCTGCTGCTCATTCGCTTGTGACTGCGTCTCGAGCGCCAAGAGCGTCAAGAACGTCTCGATTGTCGCTGCTTTTACATCCAGATGCTGTTCTAGCCAGTCTCGTTCTAACGACACGAGCGTCAGAGTCTCATTCGCTCGATGGTCCGCGTAGTTTAGTCGTACAATCTTGTTCCCACTCGACTGTGAGAGCGAAGGAGCGTCATAAACTAACGCGAGCAACTGCTGCAATTGATCACGATGCAACGCGGTCGAGAAGAGGAGCGAACGGAAATGAACCGCGTCGTCATTCAAAAGATACAGCACCGCGCGCGCTGCTTTGCCATCTCGCCCCGCGCGCCCAATTTGTTGGACGTACGCTTCGACGGAAGAGGGGAGATGAAAATGTACGACTGCGCGTACATTTTTCTTGTCAATCCCCATCCCAAACGCGACTGTAGCGACGACCAACTTGACTCGTCCTCGTGCAAATCCTGTACGCACCTTTTCCTTTGTTTCTGATGGCATTCCTGCATGAAAGGCCGCGACTTTTCCGGCATTGCGCCATGGAGACGGCAAGTGTTCACGCAGCAACGCTGCGATCTCTTCCGCTTGTCGCTGTTGATGTACGTACACAATCATTCCACCATTCGCTCGAGTCGATCCAAGCTCGTTGCTTAATTGTGGCAGGATACGGAAGAGGTGCTCCAGTCGCTCTTCATTCGTGCGTACGGATCGGACCTCCAGCGCAATGTTATGTCGTTGCCAAGGCAGCTGCAGCACCATCTCGCTCTCCTTTTCGCACTCTTGATCCGTCGTCACACGTACGCGCTGGCGTGAGTGCAACTGGTGCAAAACGTCACGCACGACGCGTCGTGACGCTGTTGCGGTTACGCAAAGCACGCACTGAGCATAACGAAACACTTGAGCTAAGCGCAGATAACTTGGACGGAAATGATGCGACCATTCCGAGACGCAATGGGCTTCATCGACACACACAAGCGCTAATCTTGTACGCACTCGAGGAAGCGCAAGCAACGCTTGAATTCCTGCACTCAGAGCTTTCTCGGGGGATAAATACACGAGCGAGAGCTTCTCAGCCACTAAATCCCGTACAAATGCGGCGTACGTGGCTTTCGACGTCGCAACGTCCGAGCCGGAAAGACACACAGCACGAGCTTTAAGCGACGGCGGGAGACTCTCATACTGGTCGTTCATGAGCGAAATCAGGGGCGAAATCACGAGCGTGAGGCCAGAAAGAAACAGCGCGGGAAATTGATAACAAAGCGACTTTCCAGCACCTGTGGGCAAGACCAAGAGCGTATCTTGTTGACGAAAGACTCGTAAGATGGCCCATTCTTGTCCGGGACGGAACTCGGCGTGTCCGAACACGAGACGCAGGTTCGTACGCATCGCATCCCGTAGTTTCTCTTCTGGCGCCAGGAGATTGAGCGGAACACACTCAGTGGATGCTGCTTCCGATGCGTCTGTTTTACTGCTAGATGTCACGGTAAAGAGCGTCTGCATGGCCACAGGAACATAGTCATCTTGCCAGAGAAAAAAGTCGCATCGACCTTCATCGAATCCGAATGGACAGGCAAAAAAGCGTCGACCGCAATTTTTGTTCCGTTTCTTCACTTCTAAACTCTGACAAGGGAGCGCGTGGTGGCATTTCGGTGGCTCGACCGCTTCGGGCTCCTCCTGTCTCTCCTCCTGCTCTGCCTTTGCTAATGCTTTCAGACATTCCTCGACAAAATCCACGCCATCATCAACGAATAGCGGCTCTGCTTGTCTCTGCGACAGACTCGTTGGAGGGTCCCCGCTGTCGCCCGTGGCTTTGTCCAAGAAATTCTCGCTCCGACTGCGCAAATACGCCGGACGCTTCTTTGGACGTCCAGAACTTCCTTTGAATCGCTTGCGCATGTTTAGACGCACAAAATTGTCACTGATATTTCGTTGCGTGTCCTCCGCTTTCCATCTCGTAAACTCCGCGACCTCTGCAGCCGCACGGAAGCCACTCAGATCGGAGGTAGTTGTCCCAGAATCATATTCAAAATCATCCAAGTTTAAGCTACTGTTGCCATCTGAAGCAAACGCCCATTTCTTCTGCTTTTCTTGCTCGTCTTTGTCATCTAACGCTCGGTGTTGCGTCACCCTCGCTTCCTTTATCGATTCACCGTCTTTCGCTTCAATTGATTGCATCAATGACAGCTCCAGCGCAGTCTTTTTAACACAAACGCCAGCATATTCGTCCACGTGTTCCTCGTCTTCGCTTTTTTCTCCACGTTCTTTCGTAAAAACATCTTGAAACACGCTCTCGAAGCCTACTTCCAGTCGTTCTCGTTCCTCTCGCTTTGCGTCTTCAGCTGCTTGATCTTGTGGCTGTTTCATTGCTCCCTCGCGCCATAATTGCCGTCGTTTTTGCACGGACATGGATAATTCAAGGGCACCACCTTTCCGATGCTTTTGCACCGTACGATCCGTGCTTGTGGCTGCATTCGTTGTCAATGAAGACGTCACTTTCTGTTTCTTTGCCTTCTTCTTGATCTTCTTCTTGTCTAAAGCTCGTGACAGCCATGCAGCGTCGTCGGGACCGGATGCAACGGCTTTGTGCGTTTTGATAGGCCACGTTGTAGCTTTGACGGCACTTTTGGAAGGTCCAAGAACCTCAGGAGAACGATACGAGCGTGAGGATGATGGTGGGCATGCAGTTGATGATGGTAATGGAGCTGTTGGTCGAGAAATCGGAGCTCCGGAAGTAACGTTTGCATCATTAGCTTGGCGCCGCGGCCACATTTTATCGGCCAATACGGGTACGAAACCCGTTAAATACAATATGAAGTTTGAATGCAGATCGAGCACGAAATAGGGCACAAAAACATCATCCTCGCCCGCGACAACGCACGTTGCGTCCTTAAGGCCGACGGAGACCCGTACACACGGGCAACGGAGAACCTTTCCTGCGATGGATGCTCGAATTAGATACAACCTAGAGTCGCGAAACCTAAGTTTACCCAGGTTACAGGTATACTTTGCCCGCATGTCTTGGCGGTTGCGCCAAGCCATGGATGGGCATGGGGTCGCGGGTCTGCGTGTAAAGCGCTACAATCGTTTAAGGAGGAGTTAGAGCTCGCCTTTGAGCCTTCTTCAGATGTCGATCGGAAATTTTATATTAGCGTGAGGGTAAGCTTCTTACTCGCAGAAGGTATGATATTTTTTGCTTCCAAATGTTGTGAGTGAACGTCTAGATGCACAATCCAAGTAGCTTTGTACATGAAGGGACTGAATAATGGTAACACCAGGCAGTATCTCTTCCGGAAATCACTCGAACAGTTACAGGATGCTGTCTTCCAAAGCATCCGGGAAGATTTCAGCCACCCAGTATTAAGGTAGCAGAGGAAGGCCTTCGATTTTAACGTACAGCAACAGAGGTCACACGATAGTAATCAGCGGAGAGGGTATTCACCTTTCACCGCACCGCAACCAGGGGCGGAACGATTGACATATCGACTTGCGGTTGCTTCGAACACCGAAGCAATCGAAAATTATAATAAGACGAATTTTTGATGCAGTAGACCCACGAAGATGGGTCACTTTTCCCTTGAGTGCATGGCACCGCGTCCGGCTCCACGCAGTCAGCGGACGAGTAAGTCCGCTGAGAAGAACAAGAAAAAGTGGAGACCTACTTTTGGTTATCCAACGTGAACACCCAGTCGCCCTACTGGAATGATTGTTTTGCATGGCGACATCAGGAATGTGCGTCCCAGACGGGACAATTTCTCGTGAACGGTGATGCGAAAATGCTCGTTACCCATAAGATAGAGCTAAATGGGACCGATGTCAGAGTGCGTGCATAGTTGGATACCGGCGCATCAGACATCTTAGCGACAGCACAAAGTTTAGCGTGGTTGAACTTCGTGTGTAGCCGGTGCGTATACGCACGGTGCGGCTAGCGCACAGAGGAAGACTCTTCCTTAAAGCGGTATCTACCGCTACTTATCCGATACGCCCTTATAAAGGGCTTAGTTGGAGAGCTATCCTACTCGGGGCCAAGATTCCCGGGTTGGTTTACTTCTTAGCCTTAACGGCTGTGTCCCCTTTACGGGGTGTAAGTAAAGGGAGGGCTCCCTCTTACCTACGACACTCACTGCACGCGCGACCGGTCGAGGTCGCGCGTCTGCACTTTAGAGTGAAATGTAAACTGAATATATTTAATATGTAATTAGCCTAAATTAATTTAAACTAATGTAAACTATATGTAATACTAAGTAAAATATACCCAATTCGTACCTAGCTAAAATGTAATGTACACACCTGTGTACCGACACGTGGATGGCTGACACACCACCACCCAAGGGATCATGCCCTCATTGGTTAAAATAACCAATGGTTCGAAACCTTTCAAACCGGTCAATACTGACCTCAACCGTAGTGTACTCATGTACACCAACACTAAATGTAACTCAAATGTAACCCCGTTACATCCTCCCCCATCAAGACTATTGCTTACGCAATGAACAAAATTTTGTTGGAGAACTCCAACGCCTGTTCCTCTGGCCCTCCATATGTACACCTTCAGTGGTGCTATGGCGTCTCCTGTAGAAGAGGTAGACTAATCCGAGAACTCGGAGGTGCATGCCCTTGGGGATACCTCCCCAACGGTTAACCGCTCCGACAGCGCCGAACGGCGTTGTCGGCAGCCTAATCCGTTCCCCACACGTGGGGAAAATGCACTAACTAGTGCGCCACCCCTGCCCATATCGGATAATACATCCGAATCGCCAAAGGCGATCGTCACTAATGATGTAACAAGACTGAACCTGTTACAGGCTTACACTGTGTTGTGCGAGGAAGCGCAATACAAGAGGGGTAGGATTAGTTGATAACAACTAATCCTATAATAAAAGTAAATATAAATATTCACTTATGTTCTAGAACGCAAAATTAAGAGTGTTTATTAAATGGGTGGTTAGGGGCTAATAGTATAGTAACTACCTAATTAATATAATAATATCAAGTATTCAACTAACTGTACTATTAGTTAACCTGCAAGATTCGGTATTTATACCGAATCGACTTTTCCTTCGTAGATTATAATAACTTATAATCTCTTATTTGAATTTCAGACAACGCGTCTGAAATTAAACTGTGATATTCTAACTTGAATATCAATTATGTAATGGCACCCCATTACATCACCCCCCACTTAAGGTGGTAGGCCAATAATATTTCTTATTTTGGCCAATAATAGGTGGCATTTGTTGGTCGGAATTTCTCATTCACCAGCTGATTGACCATCGACTCGATGGTCAAAGCACGCGGCGACGCTCTAAAGAGCGCTGCTGAAAACATCGAAGGAGCTTCTTCCTCCGCCTCAGCACTAGGTGATGAGGTGTTGAGTGACAACAGTGACGCTGCATTAGCAGCGTCAACTACGCAAAGGTCGGAAGACGTACCGTCTTCGACCACAGATGCTGCTAAGGCGGCATCTGGCAAGAAACAGGGAGATATTGCTAATGCAACATCTCGCACGATGACAACACCCGAATGGTGTGTTCCCAGGAAGGGTTATTCCATGTTCGGTGACAGTTCTGACTCCGAAAAAAGTGATCGGGGCACAGCTGTCCCCACGAAAGTATCTAGAGAGTCGAAACTCGCTAGGAGCTCATCGCCTAATAGCGATGATGACTCTTGTGTCGCTGTCAGCTATGACAGCGACAATGATTATCACAGGTGGTTGCGGGAACGAAGAGCCCCACCTGGACCAAGTACGTCTCCACGTCGGGGTGGCTTAACCCCGGCGCGTGGTGTTGAAGCAGGCGGTGTTCCGCCTGCTAAAAGATCTCGACAGAAGCGGCGCCTGCCGCTTCTGAAGCGTATCATCGTACGGAACCACATGTTCCGTACAAAGTGGGGTTTTGGACCCCTGGATGGGCTATTGCCCCCAACCTGTGGCGGTCACCGTAAGCGGGACTGCCAATATGCGTTGTTCGATGTCAACGTGCTGGATGACTGCGAAGACATCCAGTCACGTCGATTCGATCGAAGTACAGACGATAGACGTCTGTACTTTATTGACCTCTTTTTCCAGGTTCGATATTATTCGAGCCGGAAAGGGTCAAGTAAGAACAGGGACGATAAAGACGCCCTGACTCAGAGTGGAACGCTTTTGTTGACAACTACAACAAAAGCCCCGATGACTACGTGAACAAAGTTCACGTAATGCGCGAGCGCTTTTTAAAGCACTCGCGAACAGGCAAAATGGAATACATCCAGTTTGCTTGCATCAAAGAAGGGTTAAGGTGTGGTGTCCCTTCTCACCTCGTTTGCCCGCGGTGTACGCAGGGCGCTCCTCGTCTGTCAGAGGAGGCGTTGCGGGGGTACGGTGGTTTTTTCATACCCGCCAAAATTCAGGGTTTAATTGATACCCTGAATGCATCAACACCTAGTGTTGATGATACTTCGCATTATGAGCTTGAGACTTCTTCTCAAACTCAGTCAAAAGATCTGGGGCGTCGGCCCTCAGAACCTCAATCGGCTCCCAAGAGTCGAACTCTTGGGGATATCCCAGCCAGCGTACCAAGTACTCGGTACGCTGCCCCTTCTTCGAAGTCACCGAGCGCTTCTAGATCAAGCGCTCGAGGATATATCGCTTGTTCCCCTGATTATCAATCAGGGGCGGCGGAGGTTGAGAATTCCCTCGCCGTTGTTGTTGCGGAGCATGGTTCTTTGCTCCGCAATCTCGAGGAGGGTTATTCCTCCTTGAGCAGCGATATGTCTCACTGTGTGAAGACATATCGGTCTCTTCGCGAGGATGTCCGCGACATCCTCGGGGCGCACACTGCCCTCCAGCAGAAGAATGATCTTCTGTATATTGAGCTTTCCCGCTATAAGGGAGAGCTCGATCGGTGCACGGCTGATCTTGAGCAGTCGAAGGCGGAGGTAACGACTCTCCGCTCTGCTCACCAACGGCTGGAAGCCTATTACAAGTCTCTCTTGGGAGACTTGGATAAGCACGGCATCTTCCGTGGTTCTGCGTCTCGTCGTAAGACGAAGACGAGTGATACGGCTTGAGCCGCCCAACATAGAATGTTGGGTGAAGCCGCATTGCTGTGGGAATGTCTAAGGTATAGGCATTCCCCCGAATCTCTTGGACCTTGAAAGGTCCAATGTACTTAGGAAGCAACTTCCGTGTAGGTAAGTTGCTTATTGCATGTTTAGGCAAATTAGTAGTACTTAATAATACTAATTCACCTTTAAGAAAGGAGTTTTTGTTCTTCCTTCCTTGTTTATCTTCATTTTGCTTCTGCTTGTCAAAAGCAGAGGCAAGTGCATCTTTTACATAGCGTATTACAGCTTGGCGCTGTAATACGAATTCATCTACTGCTTTATCAGCAGTAGGTGAATTGTCCTCGTTGTCTGCAGACATATATTCATCGTATGCAGCTTCAGTTTCAATTGAAGCTGCTTCCGCTTCTACTGTATTTTCAGTAGAAAGGCAATCGTTTTGTTCACAAGTTGCAGTCGCAACTTGCGCATTGACTTGCTCAAAATTTGATCGGGTCCCTCCCCCACTTAAATTTGGCGTACCGCCAAGTAAAGCTGGGGTTCGTGGATGCCTTAGGCATTCACGTAGAACGGTGTTTGCTTAGTTGAAGCATGAACCGAATTGTTAATCGCGAATTCAGTGAGTGACAGGTAGTCACTCCACTGTTCAAAGGCATGTGCGTATGATCGCAACATGTCTCCGAGAACGCGTTTAACCCGTTCCGTCTGCCCATCCGTTTCCGGATGGTCCGCAGTTGACATCTTCAACTCGGTTCCCAACAATGAGAACGTTTCTTGCCAGAAACGTCCTGTAAATCTTGGATCTCGATCCGAGACAATGTCTTCCGGCATTCCGTGCAAACGGAATACCGTATGAACGAATATCCGCGCTGTTTGAGCGGCGGTTACGTTCGCTGATACTGCAGTAAGATGTACCATCTTACTGAAACGGTCTACAAAGACCACTATTCCGGTCTTCCGACTATTGTCGGGTGGAAGACCGAATACGAAGTCCATTGAAATGAACTTCCAACACTCTGTCGGAACCGGCATAGATTGCAGCGGGGCTGTGCAGACTGCGCAGGCTTAAAGCGCTGGCAAATCTCGCAAGCGCATACGTATTTCCGTACCCACTTGTACTGGTTTCGCCATTAAAAGTCACGTGCGAGAGAAGCGTATGTCTTCTCTCGACCTAGATGCCCCGAAATCGGTGCATCATGATACTCAAACATAATTTGATGTTTGAGATCATCGTCGTTTGTAACGACGATGCGACTTTCATCTTTTTGGTCTGTGCTGTAAAGCAGCAGACCATCGTGCAGTCGATATCGATGCACGCAAGCGCGGAGGAACTATGGGAGTTCGTCGCGCTTCTCACTTGATTGATTACTTAAGTAATCAATCAACAGACGTGTCTCCTCGTCTGTTTTGTACGCCTCGCGTACTTGTCGTATAATTGACGACGACAAAGCAGTGCAACGGATCGCGTTTGCACTGGCACCTTCGGTTACGGACGGTTTCGTCTCGTAATCGGGCATTCGTGATAGCGCATCCGCTATCACGTTCAACTTTCCGGGTTTGTATTCAACCGTAAAGTTGTAATCAGCAAAGAATGACAGCCATCGAGCCATTCTTTGGGGAATGTGTGGTGAATTCACGGCCGTGCGTAGTGAAGCATGGTCCGTGTAAACCACAAACGGTCTATCTCCCAATAGATAGATCCGAAACTTGGCCAGTGCGTACTTCATGTCAAGGAGTTCCTTGTCATGCACTGGATAGTTGCGCTCGGCTGGGTGCAACTGACGCGATTGATAGCAGATGACGCGATCACGATCATCGTGATCACGCTGCATCAAAGAACAGCCGATAGCTAAATCGCTCGCGTCGCAAACGACGTGGAACGGACGCTCGTTATCGGCTATAGCCAAGACAGGCGCTTCAGTCAAGCTTTGCTTGACTGCATCAAAAGCATCTTGGCATTGGGTATCCCAATGTCATTCGACATCTTTCTTAAGTAATTGAGAAAGAGGTCGTATTAACCCAGCATAGTTTCACGAATACTTGTGCAAATATGTTGCCAACCCAAGGAACTTTTGAAGTTCCTTAACGTTGTTTGGCGTAGGCCATTCAACGATCACCCTGATCATTTCTGGATCAGGACGCACCCCGTTCTTGCCCACAAAGCATCCAAGAACGGGTATCTCAGGTGCACCAAAGGTGCACTTCTTCAGATTTGCATAGAGCTTATGCTTACGCATAAGCTCTAACACTCGACGTAGATGCTCCCTATGGACATCTAAATCGCTTTTATCGTGTTCACCCTTACTATGGATGAACACGTCATCGAAATAACTCGGTGCGAATTCTCGCACCGGACGTAATAGATGCGTTACGCATCTGTTAAACGTAGCAGGGGCATTTCGAAGCCCCTGCGGCATAACAAGCCACTCCCAAAGCATGCCGCTTGGGGTGCTTACCGCCGTGAGAGGGATATCCTTATCACGCATTAAGATTTGATAAAATCCATATCTTAGATCAGAGCACTAAATATGGTGCTTCCGCACATGCCATCAATGATTACATCCTTTCGCGGTATCGGCGTCTACGCCGGTACCGTCGCTGCGTTCAGCTTGTTGTAAGCGTGAATGATTCACCACCCACCTGTGGACTTCTTCACACAAAAGGTGGGGGTAGAGTGCGGTGAGGTAGACTCCCGCACTTGGCCTGATTTACGACGAGATTCGAAAAACTCGTCGATCGCTTTTACCTGATCACGCGGCAACGGCCATTGTAACACAATACCTGCCTGGCACGAGGTCAATTTCATGACGAGTTCCCTTATCCTTAGGGAGCTCGCTAGGTACTTCTTCTGGGAATACGTCAGCGTATTCCCAAAGTACCTCATAAAATGGGGAGTTCGCTTTAAGCGACTCCCAGCTCTGCGCTTCAAAGCGCTGAACTTTGGTTTGATCATTGGGAACCTCTTTCCCAAGGTTTTCCACTTGTAATGTGGATATTCGTGAACGAATATCCACTACATCATCTGTTGCAACGATAATACAGATCCGTTCGATCTGATCATCGTGCAAGTTTCTCATAAACTTCTTCCATCTTAGCGCTGGAAGAGCCATCACCTCCGAACCTTCTTTCGGAGGGTGTTCCATCAACAGAGACTGGGTAGCTAATCCGGTCTCCGTTTGCGTCAAGACGTTGATCGCCTCGACGGAACTGCCCATGCAATCAGACGCACTCGTCTGATTGACTGCTACACGGTGATTACGATTCACCGTGTGCGAATACTCATCATCATGGTGGCCACTGCCTACCATGGAATTTTGGCGATCAGATGTGCTCGTCTGATCGGCCGCCTGTTCTGCGACACGGTGGTCTTTATCACCCGTGTGCATGGCTAACGCAACGTGGTGGGCACTGGCCACCACGGAGTTTTGCTCACGATTGCACTCGATCGTGAGTTCACTCTCATCAACACGGAATTCATTCGTCGTGTTGGAACCTTCGGTCGCATAGTGGGCGTTTCCCACTGTGGATACTATTTCATTCTCACGGTGGGTGTTTCCCACCGTGGATATAACTTCATTCTCACGGTGGTCTTTATCACCCGTGGAATGTTTCTCTCCAACACGCAACGACTCTTCTGTTGCGTGAGGTAGTCCCTCTGGACTCTCACCAGCGGAGGTACCTTCCGCTGATCGTGTCAGAACAGACCTGGTGGTGCCATCGCTATCCACCAGACTGTCTGACGCTGCGGTTGTATCCTCTGATACAGCCGGATTACACACAGGGTGATCAGATCCTGTGCGTCCGCCGCAATCGATCGATAGGTTAACCCAGTCGATCGAAGGTTTAAACTTGGACATCCATGGGATTCCAAGTATCACATCGAACTTGTCATCTAAATCGAGGACGATGAATTCATCCTCGAATGACAGTTCATTCAACTCGAAGCGTGTTTTAATCACACGCTTTGGAATAGTCACGGTTGCACCTGTTTCTAACCGGACTGACAACATACTTCGTGGGGTTTCTACCTCCACGAAGCTCAACATCGTTAGACTATGAGTTCTAACGAAATTTTTTGACGCTACTGTGTCAAACAAAGCTCGCATGGGGACATCGCTCCCGTGCGGCTTAACCTACAGGGTGATAAGAGGCTTACCATCACCCTGCACCTTTTGACAGACATAGTCCCGTCTGGGGCTATTACCCTCACATGCCCTATGTCGGCATGTGGGATAACATTCCCAGTAGGGCGCCCCGCCCGTACTGGCGATTCTCGTTTTTTGCACCAACAGGGTGATGTCCCTGTTGGTGTCGCCGTGCAGCGGACGGTTCCGTCCGCTGACTGCGTGGCACCGGACGCGGTGCCATACACTCATGGGCAAAATGACCCATTTTCGCGCATCTATTGCAGCGAATATTCTTCTTAAATTTCGGTTGCTTCGTTTTCGGAGCAACCGCAACCGATAGGTCCATTGGATCTGGACCTCCACCTCCCATGCTCTGGCTCGGGTGGCTGTTTCTTGGGACGAAGTGTGAGCTTCGTCTGCATGACTGCTGATTGTTGACATGCCGTTGCGGCATGTCAAAAGCGAAGGGCTGTTGAGCCCTTCGGCTGTACCCAGCATGCGATGACGCTGATCGCATGCTGAACTCCTCACGGATGCTCATATCAATGGCATCCCTCAGAGTATCTGGCGGGTGCCGATAGAGACTCTGTTTGACGGGACCATCATTGAGTCCCTTCATGAAGCCAGTGACCTGCATAGCAGGGGGGAACCGGCTCATACACAATATTTGACAGCAAATATTGCGTCTTCTGAGCGTAATCTTGAAGGTCAAGCTTATCTTGTCGGAGTTCCATAAACTCCTGCCGACTAATTAGTGGAGCTTCAAAGTTGAGCTTTAGCTCAGATTTTAATTCCTTATAAGTAAGGAACGCAGAGTCATCAGTGGCTCTGCCGCCTAGACATGTTGTGGCGAAGTACGCCTGTTGACGTTCGTCAACAATATTTTGCGCAGAGATGGCATCTTCCACCTCTGCGAACCATCTACGAAGGGTCTTGCCCCCTTCGCCGGTAAAGGGCGGTACTCGCACCTTTACCACTTCAACGCTATGCGTCCCAGGTGCAGTTGCGGTCCGCGCTGCCTCTGGCGCGGGCCGTACTGGATTTTCTAGGTGGTTTCGCCTAAAGCGATTCATCACCTGTATCACTTCCTCCGGAGACTTACTCTGGAGGAAGGTAATGATGTCGGTCCCCATAGACCGAACCATTTCCACCGTCGCGTCTTACTACGCGACGAGAAGTGAGGGAAGTGTTTATTCACCTCTTCCAGCGTTCTTTCTCGCTCGGCAGCCGTCATGTCTCGCGACATGATGTCGAGCGGCTCTTAATCTTCGCTCCGCTAGTTAACTAGCAGAACGGAACTGTGGTCGTTAAGACGGACCACAAAGTGCTACCAGGTGTAACAGGACTGATCCTGTTACTGGCTTACACTGTATCTTGAGAGGAAGCGCGCAATACAATTAGGGCAGGATTAGTTGGTAACAACTAATCCTATAATAAAAGTAAATATATTAATATTCACTTATCTGTTAGAACGCAAATTAAGAGTGTTTATTTAATGGGTGGTTTAGAGGCTAATAGTATAGTAATCTAACTAATTAATATAATAATATCAAGTCTTTAACTAACTGTACTATTATTTAACCTGCAAGATTCGGTATTTATACCGAATCGACTTTTTCCTTCGTAGATTATAATAACTTATAATTTTTTATTTAAATTTCAGACAACGCGTCTGAAATTAAACTGTGATATTCTAACTTGAATATCAATTATGTAATGGCACCCCATTACAGGAGTCGTCCCAGAGGAATCCACCTCTGTCAATGGCGACTTGCCAGTCTCGCCTATAACGGCGTAGTCGGAATCATTTCCGACGTGCAGAAGAGACGAACTACGGGTCTCTTTGCTTGGAAGCGCCTCGCGCTTAACCACAGGGGTCTCTACCCCTACCACTGGAGTTACCTCAGAGTAATCCACCTCTGCCACTGGCAACTCACCAGTCTTGCCGTTAACGGCGTGGGGATTAACCGCCGAATACCCCTCGTTAAGGAAATATTCCCTAACCCCATTGGGAATGATCATTTCAGACATCCCAATCTCTGGCATCTCTCGCCAGAATTGATTTGCGATCGAGCAAAGGTGCGTTCATGACTCGCCAATGCTTCACCCGACCGCGGGTGAGTTGAGCCAATGGATTTAGACTTTCAGTCTATCCATGGCTCGTGGCGTTCCAGCCACTTCAAGCCCAGAATGAGGTCATACCTCGAGTCCAACTCCAGGACTAGGCAACGTTCTAAGCTGTCGAAGTCTGCAAACTTTAGCTTAAGGTCAATCTAGACCTTGGGTACAGTAACCTGTACACCCGTCGCAAGACGGACTGTGACAACGTCACGAGAACGTGCCTCTAGGTACTCGGCATACAGCCGACTCTTCTCAACAGAAGCCCGTCTGACATAATTGTCAGACGCTCCAGAGTCTATCAAGACTCTCCAAGGCTTATCAAAGCCTTTCACGTCCGCAAGGACTACCAGCAAACCTGGCTGGTACACCAACTCGGTGCTAGAAAGCACCGCTTCCCTCGGGGCTTTGTGCTGTCTTCCCCTACCCTGGGGCTTAACAGCACTGAGGGGTCCCCCAGTAGGGCGCCCGCACCTACTGGCAGCCGTCGTTTCCTGACGGCTTGGGCAAGGACTTTTTCCCCACCCTTGGCCCTTTGTAGCGAGTGTATCGCTGGGGATTTTTCGGACATCTGTTCCTCAGATGATCCGTGCTCCCACACAGGAAGCATCTCAGCAGCCCATGTCGCTGCAGCATAGCTAAGAGCTCCGCCTCGAAGCTCTGCGAAAAAGAGTCGGTGTGACTCTTAGCGGGAGGTTTTTCCTCCGCTTCGACCTGACTAAGGTCCATGGGTTCGGGACCCACCTTAGAGGAACGAAAGTTCCTCTCGGCGTTGAACTCCATCTTGAACACCTCCCCCAGGGATTCGAGTCGGCATCGGAGCAATTCCAAACGTGCTGGCCCTTCTATCAGGTCACCCATGAAGACGGGAATGGACACATCGTCCGAATACGCTTTTGCGTACATCCCTGCCAACAGGGGTTAATCTCCTGGATATAAATCTCCAGGTCCTTAGTGCCTTGACGGCACCTCAGGAACGCCATTTGATTCTGGAAATCCAGATCAGGCGTTGCGTACATGTCCATGAGCTTCTGCTTAAGGACCTTCCATGTTGGAAACACGTCCTTGCCTCATTCCGATCATGTAAACGCCCATGTACGGGCTTTGCCAGTAAGATGGGTCAATGCAAGTCCCACTTGAAAGTGATCAGCGGTCATGTTCGCTGTGGCGAAGGCCGTTTCGACCTCTCGCAACCACACGTAAAGATTTTCACCCTTCTCCCCGGTCAACTCCTTTATTTTGAATGATAATGGAGGGCGCACCCCCGTGGAACGACCTCCACTACAACTCGCCTCATGAGCGATGAGGGCATTTACCCTTGCCTTTACGTCCTCAAGGCCCTGCTCTACTAGGAGCTTCATGCCTTCGTCACCCATTAAGGGTAACAGCCTTTTAAAGGCTTCCTGCTGGACGAGGGTCAAACTATCCCAATCTTCCTGATTCATCCTTTGCAGAGGATGCCTTAGTCGACCAAAACAGGTGTTGGATTGACTACAAGTGCTACCAGATGTATCCGGTGCGTATACGCACGGTGCGGCTAGCGCACAGAGGAAGACTCTTCGTTAAAGCGGTATCAACCGCTACTTAGCCGATACGCTCTTATAAAGGGCTTAGTTGGAGAGCTATCCTACTCGGGGCCAAGATTCCCGGGCTGGTTTACTACTTAGCCTTAACGGCTGTGTCCCCTTTACGGGGTGTAAGTAAAGGGAGGGCTCCCTCTTACCTACGACACTCACTGCACGCCCGACCGGTCGAGGTCGCGAGTCTGCACTTTAGAGTGAAATGTAAACTGAATATATTTAATATGTAATTAGCCTAAATTAATTTAAACTAATGTAAACTATATGTAATACTAAGTAGAATATACCCAATTCGTACCTAGCTAAAATGTAATGTACACACCTGTGTACCGACACGTGGATGGCTGACACACCACCACCCAAGGGATCATGCCCTCATTGGTTAAAATAACCAATGGTTCGAAACCTTTCAAACCGGTCAATACTGACCTCAAGATCGAGTGGTAATTATATGAAACTTAATCAGTACTAGTGTACTCATGTACACCAACACTAAATGTAACTCAAATGTAACCCCGTTACATCGTGGAAGTAAAACACCGCTAAATATTCTGCCAGCCTGGTTTGGAACAGGTGAAACCGTGACTATGACAAAGCACGTGATACGCACATGTTTTAGAGTGGACGAACTGTTGTTCGAGAATGAATTAATCGTTCATAATTTGATAACAGGCTTGATGATATCTTGGGCATCACATAAATGTACTAGTATAAACCAGTGATTGACTGGTACACCTCGTCGATTGCGTGCAGTAATGGACAAGAAATTATTATCCTCTGAGCAATTCGAATGTATCTGTGACTGTGGTGGAGCGGCTGATCATATGTTTGAGGCTCGATCAGGCGTTCCCACAGCACCCGGACTGCCGACTAATGAAGGGGGTCATCCGGTTTCTTGTATGACTAGCCTTTGTCTTGCTCACCTTGTGTACCCGACGGCTTGGGCGTGGGTCGCTCTTCAGATGACCGGGACGTAGATCCGCGAAGTTCCGATGCAAGATTGGGATGAATCCGTAACGAATCGACCGAATTGATCAGGTACGATCAGGATTGATCAGGCGCAAATAGTCGATAATCAGGGGATGATCAAGGTCGATGATCGATGATCAGGGGTGATCAGGGTCAATAATCGATGATCAAGGGGTGATCAATAATCAGGGATGATCAGGCTTGATCAGGCTTGATCAGGCGCAAACTGTCGATGATCAGAACCGCTGATCGATAATCAGGGGATGATCAAGGTCGATGATCGATGATCAGGGGTGATCAGGGGTGATCAGGGTCAATAATCGGTGATCAAGGGGTGATCAATGATCAGGGATGATCAGGATTGATCAGGCTTGATCAGGCGCAAACAGTCGATGATCAGGACCGCTAATCGATCTAGTTTATTCCCCACGAATTGGCGCGAGTTGAGATCAGGTGATCGCTGGTCGCAGGTTGCAGATCGTCGATCTTGTGGTGATCAGCGAAGGGGTACTTGATCAGGTAGCGATAGTCTTCACCACCCGATCGCCGAGCCGCTTAAGCTTAGTACGCTAATAGAACACCCAATATACTATGTATTCTAAGCTTTAGCCTAAGAGGAGGGTCGATCAGTTCGTTCCACGGGCTGATCGACGGTTTCCACAAAAAATCCCCCTAGAGTTCCCGTGGGGCGCTTAAACCAGCCGAACTTCTAGGTGCCAAACGTCGACCAATGGGGGAAGGGGTGAGAACACTAGGCTCGATCACTTTCCCAAAAAAAATTTTTACAAAATACTACCGCTGACACAGCGGGTGGAGTTGAGGGTGAGTTCCCAAGACCTTTACGTCTGCCGGTGGGCCAAAAAGTGCACTACGTGCCCTGTTGGAAGAGTGTGTAGCCACTTTGGACTTTGCACTCTTCCAGGATGGTGGAATCCCATTGGCTGTTTGGGATGGCATACATTTATGCATATATCGACGTTTACAGGTTTAAGTTGCATTTACTACTGTATAGCTATTTAAGTAACCATACATAATATACCTTACTTTCCTTTTTGCATATAAATCAGCACACTTATACTGAACTCTCTACGGCCGTCAAACGGCGATTGCTAGCTTGCCTCTCCCGCTGATCCTCCCTTGCTGAAACTTTGTCCCAAGGTGAGTATAGATCGCGACAAGTTTTTAAAAACTTTTATTTGTTTTTTTTACATGCTCCCGCCCGGGACGTAAAGGGTGCGTATGCAAAAGAGAGGGAGGCGCGAGGAGATCACGCCTCCCCCTCGGTGATCTTATCGATCGGACGCAAAAGGAGAACTTTATTAGCACTTATATCCTAAAAACTACCAATTACCTAATATCAACCAATCAGAACTACCCATTCCAATGTACTCCGTCGACCAGTCGACCTGATTTCTCTGTCATTCGTCCCTAACCGTTAGGTACCCGTACCTAGTCGTCCCTTCTCACGATGCCCCGTCGATGTTCCGTCCTTCTACCTGCAGTTGTACACACAGTTGTACACACAGTTATACACACGGTTGTGCCCACAGTCACACCCACAATTATGCACCAATTTTATGGTACACTTCAACACATGACCGTCAGACAGACTGGTGGGTACACCAGCTTTGATCCGATAATCGCAACGGACGGTTCATCCGTCGACAATAGCTTGCCCAAGCAGCAGCTGTAGGAAAATTGTTAGAAAACTGTCCGTCCTTGCGTGAGTCTGATACTACCGGACCTGAAGTTTTGGTCAGGTAGGATGCGCGCAAGTAGAGGCGCGTCGGTTGAAATAAAGCCGACTCTTGAGGTGATTTATGCTAAGTTTGAATAAAAAAAGTTTATATATAATGTTAGGTCATTCAAAAATTATAAAATCTAAGAAATAAGTCTTGAATTTATAACTTGAGTATCCATATGCAAGTATAACATATGTAGTTTTATCCTTCTAAATTCGCATTTTTTTCACCCGAACTTCCAACATAACTCAACAGTCACAGAAAAGCTGCGGAAGAGGAAGTGACCATCAAGGGTTATAAAGACCGTCGTGTTGAAGTACTCACGACAGATGACGGTCCCCGTGAGGAAATCATAACCATGGTCGATTACCCATGCTATGCAACAGTCACCAAGAAACAACTTCCGCGGTAGGCAGTTGCGCCGTGAACAAGAAACAGGTCAGACGAGCTCATCGGACTCGATTATGGAGAACGTTGGTACGATCAACGTCCTAACGCAAACTGGATCAGCTACCAAATCTCTAACGTCCAGTAATCCTCCGAAATTTTGTTCGGAGGTGATGGATATTCTAACTATTAATTGGAAAAGAAGTTTGTAAAGAACGTAAGCGACGATCGAATCGAGTAGATCTGGATCGTCGTTGCAATGATGAAATCGGGTATATAAACGAGCAAATATCTACACTGCACGAACGTGACATCAGGATCCAGTGCTTTCCCGATGATAAAACCAAAATTCAGTGCTTTGAAGCGTGGAGCTGAATTCACTTAAAGCGACATCCCCTTATTTTGATGCTTTGGAAATACTCTGACATATTCCCGAAAAAAATCACGGGAGTTACCTAAAGATAAAGGGGCTGGACATCGTTCCAGGCACGAAGTATTGCGTCATCCGGTAATGGCCTGTACCGCGTAATCAGTTGAAAGCAATGGACGAGTTCTTTGAATCTCACCGTAAAGCAAGACAGTGCGGGGGTATACCTCATCGCACACCACTTCCACCTTCTATGTGAAGAATCTACAGCAGGCTGGCGGATCGTTCGCATTAACTCGCTCGACATTCGCGCGGGGTTTTCCCCCTCTTAGATTTTTGGGGTACGGAAAATTAAGGCTGGGGTGCGTGGATGCCGCATGGCATTCACGTAGAACGGTGTGTGCTGTGTTGAAGTATACACCGAATTGTTTATAGCAGACTCAGTGAGTGGCAAAGTTACCTTCGTGATCTTTTAAAATGAATTGGCGGATAATGGAAGCATCATGTAGTTGCAGTGCTGTCGCTTTGCTGGTTATGTGTAGGTCATGGAAGTGCACGCTGTTTTTCGGTTTTAAATCAAAGTGGCGTATTGAAGGGTTGTATCAATTATAGTAAAGCGTCGCCCTACCAGCACACTCCTCCGCCCTACGGGCACACCCTCGGTTACCTAAACAAATATAAACAGACAAAATGTTATATATAAGTGTAACCTTATAATGTACCTACCCATTTCAACCAATGGGGTTTCACCATCTTGGAGAGACGAAAAAGAAAAAATGTATTCACATAATTCAAACAGCTAATATCGCACCGGTGGGTAATACTCGTAGCTGCAATTGACCTAGTGTACGCTCCTGTATCTTGCGCGTTGAAGCGCTTATTTTCACAAAAAATTGTGACAGAAATTTTTATACCTCTTCCACTCGGTCGCTTAGTAATGGCGAGGCCGCGTAAAAACTTTATGAGTCTTGACGAATGTCGGTGTATTTTTTTACAACACTTGCCTAACTTTATCATGTCCTTCTGACGTCGTCCACCCAGACCAGTAAAAAATTCAAATCTGAAGTGAATACGATGGAAAAAGAAGCGACAGAAACGTTTTTAGCGCATGCGTCAATGAGTAAATTACTTACACAGCAGAAACCCAAAGCAATGGAATCATGGTTGCAGTTTATGCATGGTCTGCTAACATTTATACACAAGCTGGCCGTGTTTCATAGCTTGTAAACTGATTTCGCTCAGCTGCATTATATCATGGCATGTACCAAAGTCAGAAATTTATTCCTTACTTTACGAAGCTCGCGCTTTACTTGCCGCTGCACCATGTGATATAGCGAGATCTTGTCGGCAGACAGCTTCTTGTGCTTGATATCTTCCTTGTTCATTGCCTCATGTTTCGCCTCCTCCCGCTTTTTCTGGTACACCAGCTGACGCATTTCAGCCCGTTGTGCCTTCTCTTGCATCGCTCGAAGCGTCGCTGATACAGCCGCCACGTCCCAAGCGTGCTGTTTGCTTATATCTTTTTCATCGTCCTTTCGAACAGGACATAGGAACGTGTTGTATGTGGCAGATGTACATGTTTTTTTCTTTACAACAGGTGTAGCCTCCGCAAGACCCTCACTAATTTTTTTCTTCTTTCCTATCGAGAAACTTTAAGCCTCGCTGAGAATTTCGCCCACCGTCGCTTCGATGGAAATATGGAGAAGAGCGATTTTTAGGGGTAACTTTGAGGGGTCATTGTTGAAAGGTGTTAATGTCCATCCTTGCGCAGTAATGTAGAAAACTCCGAGTCGTAGATGTTCGATAATAACACTAATATATCGAAATCCTCTCAAGTCAATATCTCCTCAGTCAATTACAGCTAGACTGGGAAAATAACACCTTTAGAGAGATCGTAGTGTGTACACGAAGTAGACTGAACCAGGGAATTGTTCAATGGAACGTGTATTGAGAAATGATTAGATAGCCTAACATGAATATGCATAAGGTGTCGAAGCTATATTAAACCTATAACAGCTGTTATGTTACCTACATTACTTATCAGTGCAAAAATAGGTGTACTCAGAACCGAGTACGGATACCGTATTTTAGCAACTGAAAAGTAAGAAATACAAATTGCTAACTAAAACAAATAGTCCTACCTAATTTTAGTAATTAAAGTATGTAGACTATTTTTAACACTCCTCCACAATGTGTATTTCGAAAAATAACACTTGTTGAAGGCATAGCGCGGCGCTTAGCTCTCCAAAACTTGAAGCAGGTAAAGCCTTGGTTAGTCTATCAGCTAGCGTATCCTTAGTCAAAGCGTAGGTAGCTTTTTGGATAAGTCAAACCTCAAACTTTGAGATAATAAATTGACTCGTACATCCACGTTCTTCATCTTGGAGCTAGTTTCATCACCCTTGAAAATCTTGATGGCCGCTTGGATATCCATGCAAAAAATGCTTGGGTAGCTTCATTTTTACTTGTATTTCCTCAATGAGATCCTTGAAACCGAGTAGCATAACCACGTTCGTTGAAGCACATAATATTCCGCTTCCATAGTCGATAATGACACGGCACCTTGTTTTTTGCAAAGACATGCTACTAAAATTCCGTCGAAAAAGATGAGTCCACCAGAGGTTGACTTTCTGTCGGTTTTTTTTTACCACCGTAATCTGCGTCGCTGTAGGCCTTGATGCTCAATCGTTGCTAGCCACCTCACTGCACCCCATACAAAACTTAAGACATTTGGTACCTTTGAAGTAGCGCAAAATCTTCTTGGACAGCTGCCAGTCTGTAGTGGTGGGGGCATGAGTACGTCGGGTAGCCTTGTGAACAGCATATACGATGTCCGGTCGTGTGCAACGCGCGATCCAGAGCAAGCTGCCGACCAAAGACTGGAAGTCCTTGATTGTCACTAATCCAGTACTTTTCAACACTTCACTTGGTTGAAGCGATAGTATTCCTAGTCCGGTCCGATTGGGGTGCGCACTGGGTTAGCACCTTTCATCTTGAAATCCTTGATGATCGAATCAATTGTGACTTTCTGGTCCAACTTGTATCCGAAGTTATCATCAAACGTCACTCGCATACCGAAGATGTAGCCGGTGCGTTAACACACAGTGCGGCTAGCGCACAGAAGGAGACTTTCCTTAAGCGGCGATTCGCCGCTACTTAGCCGATACGCCCTTATAAAAGGGCTTAGCGTGAGATAACTCTCGCACGGGGCCAAGATTTACCCAGTTTCCGGTTAGCGTATGCTAACGCTAAAGCGTAACGCTTTCCCTTAGTAGGTACTAGCTAGGGGAGGTACTCCCCTGCTATAACACTCACAGCACGCTCGACCCTTGCGATCGAGCGTCTAGCTGGGTTTAGTTTTAAAAGGAAACTGATTTATATTTAATATGTATTAGCCTAAATTAATAAAATAGTGTAAACTATATGTAATACTAAGTAGAACTTACTCAATTCGTACCTAGCCGAAATGTAATGTACACCGCCTGTGTACCAACACGTGGCAGGCTGCCACGACTCCACTAAGGGCTCTCGCCCTGATTGGTTAAAACAACCAATAGGTCCAACCCTTTCGGAGCGGTCAATACTTGACCTCAACCGTTGTGTATTTACGTACACCAACGTAACTCAATGTAACCCCGTTACAGAGGAACTTGGATTCTTTACCAAGATTCTTGATCTCGAGGCACTTCAGGTCATTGAAAAATTGCTCCACGAGCTCCTCCTGAGTGACGGTCACCAGTAAATCATCAAAGTTGATGCCTACGATGATTGTTTCGCCATTGTGGTGGAGCGGCTGATCAAAGTTTTTGAGGCTTGATCATGCGGTACCACGGCGCCCGGACTGCCGACTGATGAAGGGGGTCCTCCGCTTACCCTTGTCTGCTTGTGTTTCTGCTCACCTTGTGTACCCGACGGCTTAGGCGTGGGTCGCTCTCCAGGTGGCGGGGATGGCACACTACAATTCCTTTTGGAAAGACTGAGTTGACTTGTGATGAGTAGACTGATGCGATCAGGCAATGATCAGGCGCAATCAAGCTTGAAGTACGTGCGATCAGGTGTGATCAACAGTGATCAGGCTTGGGCAGGCACTAAGAGTCGTCGATCAGCGGTGATCAGACTCGGTCAGGCGCGATCAGATGCTAAAAGTTGCTGATCAGATAGTTGGCGCGAGTTGTGATCAGCTGAGTGCGGGTCGCGAGTCACAGTGTGTCGATCAGGTTTTGATCGGCGAAGGGGTACTCGATCAGGCAGCGGAAATCTTCACTTCCTGATCACAGAGCCTCCTTAAGCTTAATCCGTCAATAGAATACCCAAAAATACCTTGTATTCTAAACTTAAGCCTTAGAGGGACGGTCGATCAGCGCGTTCGACGGGCTGATCGACGATTACCACCAAAAATCCGCCTAGTGTACTAGTGGGGCGCTTAAAGCATCCGAACATTAGGGGCCAACACGTGGACCAATAGGGGAAGAGGTGAGAGATCACTGCTCGATCACGTTCCCGAGACCAAAAAACCTTTAAAAGAAGAACCGCTGACACATCGGGCGGAGTTGCAGGTGAGTTCTCACGCTCTACGCCTACCGGTGGGTCAAAAATGCACTAAGTGCTCCCGACCGGGACGTAGAGGTATATAGTAGAAGAATGGAGGCCCTAAGTTGCCGTCCCTGTAAACGATCAGCCCGATCGTACGCAAAAGGAGAACTTTATTATTGCATATATCCTAATATCTACCAAAAACCTAATATCAACCAATCAGAACTACCCATTCCTACGCATTTTGTCGACCATTCAACCGCTTACCTTCGGGTTACCGTCAGGTAACCGTGCCAGTTGTCGCATAGTCTGAGACGGCCTATCCACGCCTCGTCCCTGTCCGCCACCGTTGTGTCAACAGTTGTACCGTCTGGGGTACCAACTGTGGTACCGATTGTGGTGCCCACTATCGTACCACCTTTCGTACCGACTATTGTACCGACAAAATTTGTGGTACCCTCTACCACAGCTACGCCTATAGGGGTGCCTATAATTATGCCCCTAATTACGTTCCAATTTTTGCGGTACGCTTTACCACACCATTCACTTACTTAACGTATAAGCTTATATCCGTCAAGCATTGCGAAAATTTTAAATCCATTAACTTTCCGTGGATCATTCGATTCCACAGTCTTCCTGCCTGTTTAAGACCGTAAAGAGTTTTTTTACCTTAAATACTTTGTTATGTTGAATTTCTTGAGTTTCCTTACTTGATTTCAAATCCATACCGTGGGGGATGAATAGAAAAATATCTTGTTCCTTTTTCTCAGCCGAACATAACATAGGCATTCGGAATATCCCCGTGCCTTGCAGGCACCTTCCACTTGATCGCGAGAGCCAAAACTAACTTCACCGTATTCATATCGGTGACGGCTGCAAACGTTAAGACATAATCAATACCAAAATGTTGCTCGTTGCCACATGCAACGAGTGTTGCCTTGAAACGTTTGATCTTGCCATCTTGATCCAGCTTGGTCTTGAAGACCCACTTGGAGTGAAGAGGACGGTAATCTTCCGGCTTGTCGACAATGCTCCAGACTTCATTACGCTCAAGAGCACTAAGCTCCTCCTGAATCGCAACAGCCCACTTGTCCTTGTTCGTAGACTTCATAGCTTGGGTAAAATTCTTGGGGTCCATTTCAGTGATGAAATTTACGGACCCATCACCTTTAACTTGACTTGGAGTTTCAATCGTAACTTCGTCATTTTAGATGAATCTTGCTCCTTGTTCTTTGCAACACTTTGGGTGACTCACCGCTCGCGTTGCAAGCTTTTCTTTTTCTTCGGCTTCACCTTCTTGGGGTCTGGAGCAGTAGTCGCACCCCCCCTGATTGGAGTTCTTTCACTATACTGTGTTGCAGTTGTTGGTTTTGGTCCGGGGTGAGTGTTTCAACGTTTTTTATATGTTGCGCAACAACAACCTTACATTCACTCTTAATATAAACCTTAAACCCTCGAACTCTTCACTCTTGCCAACCACAACAGCAACTTGAGCACGATGTGCTAGTGAATCCTTTACAAGATTTCTATACACTGTGCATATGGATCCGAAAGCAACGATCTCGCCAAGATTTGGATTCTTGCTCGTCAGCATCTCCAAAAGTGATTGACGACGAGTATTTGAGTTGCATGGGCTGCGGTTCAATATATATGCTGCATATTGAACCGCATCGCCGCAAAAAGTTAGCGGAAAATCGACTAGCGAACATCATCACCTAGCCGTGTTCATCACCGTGAGGTGCAAGCGTTCATCATTTCCATTGCTAGACTTGTTGTTGCCTTCGCTTATTTGCCGCTCAACACCAGTCCGCACTCAAAATCTATCCAAGTTTTTTATCCTCGTACTGTAGCCGGTGCGTATACGAACGGTGCGGCTAGCGCAAAGAGGAAGACTCTTCCTTAAAGCGGTATCTACCGCTAATTAGCCGATACGCCCTTATAAAGGGCTTAGTAGGAGAGATATCCTACTCGGGGCCAAGATTCCCGGGTTGGTTTACTACTTAGCCTTAACGGCTGTGTTCCCTTTACGGGGTGTAAGTAAAGGGAGGGGTCCCTCTTACATACGACACTCACTGCACGCGCGACCGGTCGAGGTCGCGCGTCTGCACTTTAGAGTGAAATGTAAACTGAATATATTTAATATGTAATTAGCCTAAATTAATTTAAACTAATATAAACTATATGTAATACTAAGTAGAATATTCCAAATTCGTACCTAGCTAAAATGTAGTGTACACACCTGTGTACCGACACGTGGATGGCTGACACACCACCACACCAAGGGCCCCTTCCCTGATTGGTTAAAATAACCAATTGTTCGAAACCTTTCAAACTGGTCAATACTGACCTCAACCGTAGTGTACTCATGTACACCAACACTAAATGTAACTCAAATGTAACCCCGTTACATCCTCCCCCATCAAGACTATTGCTTACGCAATAACAAAATTTTGTTGGAGAACTCCAACGCCAGTTCCTCTGGCCCTCCATATGTACACCTTCAGTGGTGCTATGGCGTCTCCTCTAGAAGAGGTATACTACTCCGAGAACTCGGAGGTGGATGTTCTTGGGGATACCTCCCCAACGGTTAACCGCTCCGACAGCGCCGAACGGCGTTGTCGGCAGCCTAATCCGTTCCCCAAACGTGGAGAAAATGCACTAACCAGTGCGCCACCCCTGCCCATATCGGATTATACATCCGAATCGTTAAAGGCGATCGTCACTAATGAGCTGGACGCAGCTCAAGACATCCAACTTGCCGCACAGGCACTAAGGGCTGCGTTACGCGCCCCCAAACGCCTGTCAAGGGCGGCTTATAATTTTGATTATCCTCGTGACCTTCCAAGGTGGGCCAGGAGTTTGGTAAGGACCAGTTTAGCGTCCTATACCCCTGGCCCCGCGGCTGAACAGCCGTATCAACGCGAACGCCGTGAGAAACTCCGGCAACAACTGCTTACACAAAAGCATTTTACTAGCGTCTCCTACCGAGAGCGCTTAGACAGGCAGGCACAGGGTGCCCCTGTTGGGAACCTCCGCGAGGTTCCTTTTGTTCTTTCTCCGGGAGAAAGTGCTGATGATGCAGAGAAGAAGTTCCGCGCTTGGGCGGAAGGGGAGAAGCTTCTCCCCAGCTTCAATGAGCTGCACGACAGTTATTCCCGTCGAAACATTTGGGTGGAGAGGGCGTTGCGCCTGGCATTCGTCAGAGCCAAAGCGATGGAGCTATTACGTGCTCCATATCGCACGCGCTACGCCAGCGTCCCTGTCTCCACCATGGTGCCAGAGGACAGTGTGAGCGTCACATCTGCCTCCGGCGAACTCCCACTTACTGGGAGTGAAGGGGCTTCCCATTCCCCTCTGGTCGTTGACCTACAGCGGGATTCTCCCGCTCGAAATCGTCAACGACGTCGCGGCAATCCTGCCGTAGGGGAGTCTCGAACTCCCACAAACTCTATGAGTGTGGATAACCTTTCCACTTCACCAGATACTGGGTTTGACCCCGATGATGGCGTCACGCCATCAGCCGCTCCACATGAACGTGTGGAGTACCCTCCGCATCAAGCATTGGAGGAGGAGGTCGAGCAATTGCGACGTGATATTCGCGAGCGCTGTGATCGACACAGCCATCGCATCCATGATCTTCACGAGGGGCTCCGCGATGAATGGGATGCCACTGATCGCTTCGAGAGGCGGCTAACCTCTCTCGAGACGACCGTTGCGGAGCTTCGTGGTCGCATTTTAGCCCTTTCGGTCTTCCTTCGCCCTGCCGTGCCTTACGGATCTTACGGATATCCGCCTCCCCCCCCTTCAGGAGGGGGCCCGCCTCCGGGTCCTGGTATGGCTTAAGCATACCGACATAGAAGGTTGGATGCGTACGCATCACCTTCGGGATGTCCAAGGTATACGATAAGCCCTTTCGGGCTAGTACCTTAAAGGGCCCGACAAACCTGGGGCGCAGTTTATTGCGCAACACATTTGAAACTGCATGTGTAGGAAGATTTTTTAGCGTTTAATAAAACACTTTCTCCTACTTTGTATACCTTTTTGTTACTACGCCCCTTTCGGTCAGCTTGCTCCTTCTGCTTGTCTTGGCTTTCCGCCATGGCATCGCAGACGTGTCGTAAGACACTAAGGCGCGTCGATAAAAACTTATCGATGTGCTTTCGCAAAGATATAGGGCTGACATCGGGGAATCCTCCCCCCTCAAGCCCTGGACCACACACACGTGGCGTCAACGGAACCCTCGGATTCACCAATCCGTTCACGTAAAACGGGGTAAACCCCGTAGATGCATGTACGGAATTGTTGATAGCAAATTCAACGATCGGAAGCATCTCACTCCGACTCTTTGGAGAATCCGGACATAAACTCCGGAGAATATCCTCAAAAACGCGATTAACGCGTTCTTTTTGACCGTCCGTTTGCGGATGATCCGCAGTGGACATGAGGAGCTTGGTGCCTATCACCTTAAACAACGCTCCCCAGAATTGTCCCGTAAAACGGGGGTCCCGATCCGACACAACGGAATCGGGTAGACCATGCTGTCGAAAGACACGGTATAAGAACACTTTCGCTGTTCCTTTTCCACCTATGGACTCTGGCACCGCCTCCAGGTGAGCCATCTTTCTCAAACAGTCTACAAAGACCAATATGCCGGTGTTCCCGGCCCTATCCTTCGGAAAACCGAAGATAAAATTCATGCTAATGGATTTCCAACACTCCGTTGGAGCCGATAATCTCGCCAAAGGTGCAGCTGAACTTGCAGAGGGTTTACCCTCTGACACGTCTCACAGGTGCGTATATACGCACCGACCCACTTATACATATTGGGCCACCAATACAAAGCGCTTAAAGCGCTGTAGGTCTTATCCCGACCTAAATGACCCCCGGTAGAGGCGTCATGTGCCTCAAAGAGGACTCTATACTTCAGTTCCTCATCATGAGGAACAACCACCCGCGGCGTGTCCTCCGCGCTCGTGCTATAAAATAGCAGACCGTCACAGTACCTGTAACGGTATAAACGAGCTTTATATCGACTTGACAGGGTTGGATCAGACGAGCCAAGACCCTTTTCACCTATCGCGCTGATTAGCGCCGTACACTGTGGGCCTTTCTCATACGCCTGGAGTATGACATCCACCACAGATGTGGTGACGAATGTCGCGTGAGCGTGCTCGTAATCGGGACGACGCGACAACGCGTCTGCAAGCACGTTCTGCTTGCCAGGTTTATACTTAACCTCAAAGTTGTACTCCGCAAAGAACGAGAGCCAACGGGCCATCCGTTGCGAGAGATGAGGCGACTTTGTCGCTGTCCGTAAGTACGCGTGGTCAGTATAAACCACGAACGGCTTTGAGCCGAGTAGGTGAACCCTAAATTTGACAAGAGCATACTTCATTGCAAGTAGCTCCTTGTTATGAACGGGATAATTCCGTTCAGCATCTTTAAGCTGCCTCGACTCAAACGCAATTACGCGTTCCCTTACTGCATCGTCTGCTTGTAACAAAGCACATCCGATTGCGAAATCGGAGGCGTCGCAGACGACACTAAATGGGTTCCCAGAGTCTGGGAGAGCAAGAACGAGAGCTTTCAACAAGATCCCCTTAACCGCTTCAAAAGATTTTTGGTGTTCGGTTTTCCAACACCAATCAACATCCTTCTTAAGAAGGTCGGTCAATGGCTTCACCATTTCAGCGTAGTTCTCGCTGTACTTGTGGAGATAGTTGGCTAATCCAAGCCACTTCCGTAAATCTCTAAGATTTACAGGCGAAGGCCACTCCGCAATAGCTTTCACCTTCGCGGGATCCGCCCGCACTCCATCCTTACCGATGATTCATCCGAGGAAAGGAATTTCCTCAGCACCAAAGATACATTTGGATGCGTTTGCATACAACTTATGCTCTCGCATACATTCGATCACCGCTCGAAAGTGTATCAGATGCGTCTGAACATCAGACGAGTCGCCTTCCGCACGACTATGAACGAATATATCGTCGAAGTACGTCTGAGAGTACTTCCTATGAGGGCGGAAGATCTGAGTCATCAAGCGATTGAAAGTCGCTGGTGCATTTGAAAGCCCTTGTGGCATAACAAGCCACTCCCACAACATGCCGCTAGGCGTGCTGACCGCTGTAAGCGGAATATCGGACGCTCGCATGAGCACCTGATAATACCCGTCCACCAGATCTAAGGCACTGTATAGAGTACAGCCCGCCATATTGTTCTGGAGGACATCCTTCCGAGGAATCGGAGTCTGCATGGGTACAGTAGCTGCATTCATCTTGTTGTACGCATGCACAATGCGCCATTTTCCGTTCGGTTTACGAACACAAAAAGTGGGAGATGAGTGGGGAGACTTGCTCTCCCGTACCATCCCTGCCTCTTCTTTCCCCTTGAAGAATGCGTCGATGACGTCGCATTGTTCCTTGGGGAGAGACCACTGACTAGTGACGCAGTATTTGGTTCCAGGAACCAAATCAATTTCATGTCGGACTCCCCGATCCGGTGGTAACCCCATCGGCGGGTTGTCACTAATGACATCTCCGAATTCCTTTAATAA
>CM047592.1:13965621-13987479 GCA_026184515.1 Peronosclerospora sorghi
TTATTAAAGGAATTCGGAGATGTCATTAGTGACAACCCGCCGATGGGTTTACCACCGGATCGGGGAGTCCGACATGAAATTGATTTGGTTCCTGGAACCAAATACTGCGTCACTAGTCAGTGGTCTCTCCCCAAGGAACAATGCGACGTCATCGACGCATTCTTCAAGGGGAAAGAAGAGGCAGGGATGGTACGGGAGAGCAAGTCTCCCCACTCATCTCCCACTTTTTGTGTTAGTAAACCGAACGGAAAGTGTCGCATTGTGCATGCGTATAACAAGCTGAATGCAGCTACTGTACCCATGCAGACTCCGATTCCTCGGAAGGATGTTCTCCAGAACAATATGGCGGGCTGTACTGTATACAGTGCCTTAGACCTGGTGGACGGGTATTATCAGGTGCTCATGCGATCGTCCGATATTCCGCTTACAGCGGTCAGCACGCCTAGCGGCATGCTGTGGGAGTGGCTTGTTATGCCACAAGGTCTTTCAAATGCACCAGCGACTTTCAATCGCTTGGTGACTCAACTCTTCCTCCCTCATCGGAAGTACGCTCAGACGTACATCGACGATATATTCGTCCATAGTCGTGCGGAAGGCGACTCGTCTGATGTTCAGACGCATCTGATACACCTTCGAGCAGTGCTCGAATGTATGCGAGAGCATAAGTTATATGCAAACGCATCTAAGTGTATCTTTGGTGCTGAGGAAATTCCTTTCCTCGGATGATTCATCGGTAAGCATGGAGTGCGGGCGGATCCCGCGAAGGTGAAAGCCATTGTGGAGTGGCCTTCGCCTGTAAATCTCAGAGATTTACGGAAGTGGCTAGGATTAGCCAACTATCTCCACAAGTACAGCGAGAACTACGCTGAAATGGCGATGCCATTGACCGACCTTCTTAAGAAGGATGTTGATTGGTGTTGGAAAACCAAACACCATAACGCTCTTGAAGCGGTTAAGGGGAGCTTGTTAAAAGCTCTCGTTCTTGCTCTCCCAGACTCTGGGAACCCATTTAGTGTCGTCTGCGACGCCTCCGATTTCGCAATCGGATGTGCTTTGTTACAAGCAGACGATGCAGTAAGGGAACGCGTAATTGCGTTTGAGTCGAGGCAGCTTAAAGATGCGGAACGGAATTATCCCGTTCATAACAAGGAGCTACTTGCAATGAAGTATGCTCTTGTCAAATTTAGGGTTCACCTACTCGGCTCAAAGCCGTTCGTGGTTTATACTGACCACGCGTACTTACGGACAGCGACAAAGTCGCCTCATCTCTCGCAACGGATGGCCCGTTGGCTCTCGTTCTTTGCGGAGTACAACTTTGAGGTTAAGTATAAACCTGGCAAGCAGAACGTGCTTGCAGAAGCGTTGTCGCGTCGTCCCGATTACGAGCACGCTCACGCGACATTCGTCACCACATCTGTGGTGGATGTCATACTCCAGGCGTATGAGAAAGGCCCACAGTGTACGGCGCTAATCAGCGCGATAGGTGAAAAGGGTCTTGGCTCGTCTGAGCCAACCCTGTCAAGTCGAGCTAGAGCTCGTTTACACCGTTACAGGTACTGTGACGGTTTGCTATATTATAGCACGAGCGCGGAGGACACGCCGCGGGTGGTTGTTCCTCATGATGAGGAACTGAAGTATAGAGTCCTCTTTGAGGCACATGACGCCTCTACCGGGGGTCATTTAGGTCGGGATAAGACCTACAGCGCTTTAAGCGCTTTGTATTGGTGGCCCAATATGTATAAGTGGGTCGGTGCGTATATACGCACCTGTGAGACGTGTCAGAGGGTTAAACCCTCTGCAAGTTCAGCTGCGCCTTTGGCGAGCTTATCGGTTCCATCGGAGTGTAGGAAATCCATTAGCATGGATTTTATCTTCGGTTTTCCGAAGGATAAGGCCGGCAACACCGGCATATTGGTCTTTGTAGACCATGAGCAAGATGGCTCACCTGGCGGCGGTGCCAGAGTCCATAGATGGACAAGGAACAGCGAAAGTGTTCATATACCTTGTCTTTCGACAGCATGGTCTACCCGATTCCGTTGTGTCGGATCGGGATCCCCGTTTTACGGGACAATTCTGAGGAGAGTTGTTTAAGGTGCTAGTCACCAAGCTCCTCATGTCCACTGCGGATCATCCGCAGACGGACGGTCAGACGGAGCGCGTTAATCGCGTTGTGGAGGATATTCTCCGGAGGTTATGTCCGGATCTCCAAAGAGTTGGAGTGAGATGCTTCCGATGGTTGAATTTGCTATCAACAACTCGGTCCATGCATCTACGGGGTTTACCCCGTTTTACGTGAACGGATTGGTGAATCCGAGGGTTCCGTTGACGCCACGTGTGTGTGTGGCCCAGGGCTTGAGGGGGGAGGATTCCCCGATGTCAGCCCTGTATCTGTGCGAAAGCACATCGATAAGTTTTTATCGACGCGCCTTAGTGTCTTACGACACGTCTGCGATGCCATGGCGGAAAGCCAAGACAAGCAGAAGGAGCAAGCTGACCGAAACGGACGTCGTAACAAAAAGGTATACAGAGTAGAAGAAAGTGTTTTATTAAACGCTAAAAATCTTCCTACACATGCAGTTTCAAATATGTTGCGCAATAAACTGCGCCCCAGGTTTGTGGGACCCTTTAAGGTGTTAGCCCGAAAGGGCTTGTCGTACACCTTAGACATCCCAAAGGCGATGCTTACGCATCCAACCTTTTATGTGGGTATGCTTAAGCCATACCAGAACCCGGGGGCGGGTCCCCTCGCGGAGGAGGGTGAGAAACCGGATAGCCGAAAGGCGCAACAGGTCGGAACATCTCCGACAGGGTTGATATACGACCCTGAAGCTCCGCAACGAGAGTCTCGAGAGTAGCAAGCCGCTTCTCGATGCGTTCATTCGCACTCCCCTCGTTGCGGAGTTCCTCCTGAGCATCTTGGATGCGAAGGCTGTGCCGATCACAGCGCTCGTGGAAGTCACGCCACAATAGCGCGACCCCCTCCTCCAGTGCTCGATACGGAGGGTACTCCACATTATCATGTGGAACGCCTGATGTCACGACGCCATCACCAGGGTGAGACCCAGTACCTGGTGAAGTGGAAAGGGTATCCACATTCCCAGAACTCGTGGGAGTACGAGACTCTCCTGCGGCAGGATTGCCGTGACGTCGTTGACGCTTTCGAGCGGGAGAATCCCACTGAGAGTCAACGACCAAAGGGGATGAAGAAGCCCCTTCACTCCCAATAGCTGGGAGTTCGCCGGAGGCAGATGCTGTGCTTGCATTGCTCTCCGGCACCACATCGAGAGCAGAGCGCGAATAATAGGAGGCAGGCAATTGCCCTCGCGATTTGGCCTGAGCATTGGCCAAGCGTAGCGCTCTCTCTACCCGAACGTCGTGTTCGGAAAAGCTGTTGTACAGCGCATCAAAACTGGGGAGGTGTTTCTCCCTTTCCGCCCAGGCGCGGAACGCCTGTTCTGCGTTTTCGACGCTTTCGTCCCTCAGGAGAACAAGAGGAATGTCGCGGAGAATATCCACGAGGACACCACGTGCCTGTTTCCCGAGGCGCGTCCGGTAGGACTTACCGGAATAATGTTTGGGCGTTAGTAGCCGGGCTCGGTGTTGGTTCCGATGCGCAATTTCACGCGGCAGTATAGCCGCTGGTCCAGGGGTATAAGAGGCTAAACCCCTCTTGACCGCGTTATTAGTCCTCTTTTGAGGGTCGCGAGGTCCCTTACGTGCCCGTCCGGCACGTCGGGCCTCTTGAACCAAGGACGGTTCATTGGTGGTGGTTGCCTGTGGCAACCTGGAGGTATCACCCCTAGCGGGTAACGGTGGCGCACGAGTTAGTGCGTTTTCCCCACGTGTGGGGAATGGGTTGGATGACTGATAGCGCCGTTCGGCGCTATCAACATGGCCAGACGTTGGGGAGAGCTCCCCAAGGGCGTCCACTTCCGAGCTGTCGGAATAGTTTGCGTCCATAGTACCGCTGAGGGTGTACAGTGGACATTTAGAGGTACTGGCATTGGAGTTCTCCAACAAAATTTTGTTTATTGCATAAGCAATAGTCTTGATGGGGGAGGATGTAAAGGAGTTACATTCGGGTAACACTGAGTGTTGGTGTACATGAGTACACACGGTTGAGGTCAGTATTGGCCGGGTTGAAAGGTTTCGAACCTTTGGTTTTTTAACCAATCAGGGCATGGGCCCTTAGTGTGGTGGTGTGTCAGCCATCCACGTGTGAGTACACAGGTGTGTACACTACATTTTAGCTAGGTACGAATTAGGAATATTCTACTTAGTATTACATATAGTTTATATTAGTTTAAATTAATTTAGGCTAATAACATATTAAATATATGTTCAGTTTACATTTCACTCTAAATAGCAGACGCGCGACCTCGACCGGTCGCGCGTGCAGTGAGTGTCGTAGGTAAGAGGGATCCCTCCCTTTATCTACACCCCGTAAAGGGAACACAGCCGTTAAGGCTAAGTAGTAAACCAACCCGGGAATCTTGGCCCCGAGTAGGAGATCTCTCCTACTAAGCCCTTTATAAGGGCGTATCGGCTAAGTAGCGGTAGATACCTCTTTAAGGAAGAGCCTTCCTCTGTGCGCTAGCCGCACCGTGCGTATACGCACCGGCTACAGTTCTTCAACGTTCGGCTGGCGAATGCCACGGGGTAATACACTTGATCATGTTCTTGTACCAGCGCGGCGGATACCGCCCACTTGCTGGCGTAAACCACGATTACTGGCGCTTTGTTCTGATCAAAGTGGCGCACGGTTGGAGCTGACGCTATCTTTGTCTTCACCATGCTGAATGCTACTTTTGCCCTGATTAATCGATCACCTTCCTGATCCATATTCTCCTCGCTCAACGATCGTCTTTTTAACTCTTGATAATCCGTTTCCCTTAATTCGTAGAGCACAGCGGCGTAGATCGCAAAATCTTCGATAAACCGACGGTAGTAGTTCAAACTCCCCAAAAACGATTGCATGGCCTGTAAGGTGCCAGGGAAAGGCAGATCAATCAGATCATCCAAATTTTTCGGATTTGTTTCCAAACCTCGGCTAGAGACATGATGCCCTAAATAGGGAACTTCGCGTCGCCCCCAGTACGATTTGGTCACGCTGATCGATAAGTTCCACTGATCACACTTCTCCAACAAACGATGCAACTTGTCACACAGGGTAGCCCAGGTAGGAGCCGGGATCAAAATATCATCGATATATGATCGCCGCTGCAGTACAGACGGGCCCGGTGTTTGGTCGGGATCTCCCACCGTGAATACATCATCCGATTCGTCAGCACCGTCCTAAACCTTGAGATACCCATATAATGCGTTATCAATCAACCGCTGGTAGATTTGTGGAGCATTCTTTAGGCCAAAAGGCATCCTATTCCATTCGAACAATCCAAACGGAGTGACAAACGCCGAAATCTGACGCGCTCGATCGGTCATAGATACGACCCAAAACCCTCTCGCCATATCCAAAGAGCAAAACCACAGCGCTATATCCAAATCTTCGAGTAGATCAGAGATCAGGGGCATTGGATACACCATCAGGCGCGTGAGTTGATTCACCGCGCGATAGTCGATACATAGGCGAATATCAACCCCGTTCTTTTTCACGATGATCACTATAGGTGATTCCCAGGGTGACGTAGACGGTTGAGTGATCTTGGTAGCCAATAGCCCTCTGATCAAAGCCGATAACTTCTCGCGAAATTGTGGAGTCACCTTCCGACACTTTTGGGCGATCGGGCGAGCATTACCTACATCGATATCGCAAACAACTCCACGTGCAGCAGGAGGTAGTGCGTTCCCCTTTCCGATCAACAGATGTTTCTTTGCCCAAATTATATCGCGAAGCTGATTAATTTATTCCGGTGAGTTGACCAAGGTGTCTCCGACTAGCAAGTCGTCCCTAGTTACTTCTTAGGTGCTTGCAGATACTTCGGGAAACGTAGCAAGCTGCTTCTCCAGTTCCTCCATACAAATCTCCACCTTCATGGTAACAAACCTGATCATCGATAGGGATTACACCAACTTCGCTAGGATCGGCTGAGACAGGGTGATCGCGCGTGTCTTGAATAAACGTATCTCTTTCAGTAGGTTGTTCAACTCCGTTCTCCGGCGTCGGACCTTTCATCTCCGGCTCCTGATTGCACCGCGCTTGCACCTCTTTCACCTTTTGCGGCCCTCCGGTTACCAATGCCACAGATGTGGCGATCGGGTCCGTAGGGCGTACTAAAATACTTCGAGGAGTAGGATACTCCCTCTTCTCGACTAGAGGACCTTGATCGACACTTTCTTGATCGTAATTCACAGAATCGGTAGACGCTTGATACGCGAGATTTTGCCACTCCTTGTAACGATTAGACCCTATCGAAACAAATCCAGGGCGACGGGGCACATCATCTTTGTTCATCCAGATACCTAAAATCGTATCGTCTTGCACAATGATCGGATGATCAACGACGTTCGTAACACGCAGGTATTGCAAATTACCCACGCCCCTAGTGATAGTGGGGACCCAATATTTTCCACGAGTAATCCACAACTTTCGAGATCGCTGGTCATAAATTCGAACCTCAGCAGATCGACCTACTGGGATCTGTTCGTACTGATTAATCTTCATGTAATTACCACTCGATCCGTACAGCTGTCGGCGTCCTTCCAATGGGATGATCACCTCATCAGGAAAACTTAGTGCACCGTGGGCGATGTCTTATCGAACACCAGCTGGTATCATAAAATCCATACCCAGTATAGCATCTTGACCAACAAGTCTGCCCACCCATGCATGGAAATAATAGACCAACGAGCCTGCTAGCGTAATCTTGATTTTAGTGCGCCCTTCCGTGAGGTATGCACTTTCTACAATGCCGACACATTCTTGCGTTTTACTCGTGTCGATCTGACAACTCACCTTACGATCAAAGGTTGAGTCGATGATCGACATTTCAGCACCAGAATCAAATAATAGCGTGGCACGTTCGTTATTGATTTTACCACTCGCTTTGGCTTGTTTAAACCATTTCTTTGGCGAGTGGTGATTCCAATATCCGCACGATTCATTTGGAAGTAGATCAAACTCCATGATCACCGGGGACCGAGAAAACTCATCGATATGGAAATTAGCCAAGCGTGGTAAACCAGGCTGATCACATTTATCATTATCTCTTTATGCTGCTTGATCAGCCCTCTTCTTATCCACATATGCAAAAATACACAAACCAGAACGCTCGTATCGTACCAGATTCCAACTTGGCGAGCGTCCTAGTTTAACAAATCTTCAGCTTCCTTGGGCACTATTCCAGCATGCTTGGTGGGATTGTACCACTGGCGGATGCGGTTGTAAAACGCTTCCATAGGGCACTTGCCCGCATCGTGAACTTCGCCACAGACTCGACAGACGTATAAACAATGATCGGTCGGATGTCCCTTCTTGCCACACTTGAGACAGGTCAGGCGCTTCCAGCAACGAAGATTATCGTGCCTGATCGACCCACAATAGCTGCATTTATTCACCGCCCGTTGATCTACTGCACTTGAATCACTTCGATTACCTGATCGGGACTCGCTAGGCTGATCGAGCGCCCCTGGTTGGTCTCGTATAGCAGCAATCATCTAACGGCGCTGATCTCATCGCTTCCACTGTCGTCGGCACTTGATTCTTCACTTCCAGAAGACACCTTGATCGCGCGTACTGCTTTGGGCTTTCGCGCTGGGGCCGGTGCCCGATCATCGCCGAATTTCTGGCGGAATCGGCTGGTACCTACGGCCGCCGTTGGCTGGTACCACCTATTACGTGCATACGCCCGCAATGTCTTCCAGGTCTGCCGCGGTGTCCAACCGCAAAAGCGCCAGTTGATCAGCGAGCTCGCGATTGGCCAATGTATTCAAGAAATGTTGTACATGTTCACGTAAAGTCGTGGGCGATCCATCCCTGATCGGCAACTTGGCTCGCAATCCCGCCACATTCAACCGGTGCAAATATTCGATTGGGCTTTCATCCGACCGCTGCTTCGTATAATAGTACTGGCGGGATGCCGATTGTCCACTTCCACAATATTTCACTTCAAACTCATCCACAAGATTTTTTCAACTTGATCGAGTGCTTCTACTCAGCTGGCGATGCCAATTGCGCGATGGTCCTTTTAGTAAATCGCCTAGGATTAGACACTTTTCAGGATCATAAGCTTGATCCCGCATGAATGCTGACTTGAGGCGACTAATCCAATTCCGCGCTTGATCTTCATCCCCTTCCTTTCCCGAAAATTCTTTTAGATCACTGATCGCAGACATCCGAATCCTGGGAATCGTCTGTTGATCAGGCATCCCAGTATGTGCGGACGCAACGGTGGCTCGTCGTGGTAGTGTGATCGGCTCATATGGGTCAATGTACTAGATCTGGGATCGTTGATCATGGAACTAATATACCGATTCCATGTCAACGTCCTTGACCGTTGCCGATCTTTCTGGATTCGAGTGCTGCTGACGCAGTGAATGCACAGATTCCATGTCAACGTCCTTGATCGACGCCGCTCTTACAATCTTTAGATGGCGGTTTTTCCCGCCGACGACTCCCGGTGTCAGCTTGCGTCTTTCTTCATCCAGAAACTTCTCCATAGCCTTATCAAAGAATGTCTGCAGCTGTGGGCTTTGCGATACTTGATCATCTTCTGCTTTGATCGATTGAGGTTCCATCTTAATAGCCGAAAACTTGGATTGATCCTTCTGGCAAACTGTCATTCTGGAGATCTTGGGCTCTATACTCCCGGCACTACTCGACTCCGCTTCAAATTCATCGCCTTCAGAAGGGGCATATTCGTAGCACGATGATCCCGTGTGTTCTGCTTTGTGGTGAAGTGTACCACAAATTCGGTCACTTTTGGTCAAGGCAGCTGGTAGAATTTTGGATTGGTCTAAACAAGGGGGGATTTTTAGCCTATCAGATTAAAGGAGTGTCAAGAACGCAGGTTTTAGTGAGTCACCTGACATTGGGTATTTTACATATTTTCATGTGGGTACATATTGGGACCGTAGGGAGGTAGTATTGGTTAGAGTTGCGGATTTTCCAAGTAAGAGTCTTTTGGTCTAGGAATAAGTGGCAAAAACCTCTTCTGGTCTTGGTCTACACCGCAGCAAGGGGTCGCCGTTATTCTTTTCACGTACACTAGTCGCCTCCGCCCGCCGCGGAGTGTTTGCGGGCAGAGGGTTGAATTATCCCCTCTCGCCTATTATACCCGGTCTGGACGCGCTGCACGCTCACTTTGGCCACCGGAAGTCCCTCGACGGGAGTACGATTTGGCGATCTCGACACTTTGACTCAAGTACGTTTGGAACGTGCTATTCACTGGATTGGTCTTTACGATATCGTTTGTGGAGTTTCACGGGCATATTTGGTCTTTACGTGGACATATTGGCTTATTGTAACATTGGTTGGAGTTTAGATCGGTTTTGGTCTTCTCTCTTATTGGTCAGGGGCTAGACCGGTTCATTGGTCTACCCTCTGTTACTTCGTATTGGTCAGGTCTAGATCGTTTGGACGATCGACCTATTGGAATTTATCTTTTGGAAGTGTTTCTGGTCTGTACGTACCTGGGGTGAAGAGTTCAGCCCTAGGTACAATAGACGACCTAGTGTAAGAGGAGTTGCTAAAAATCCAGTAGATCATCCTCATGGTGGTGGTGAAAGCCAGCACGGTCTCATATTCAAGACCGAATCAGATCGATCTGCGATCCCGATCCACCGAGTGTGTAACTAGCCCATTCCATCGGGTACACAAGGTGAGATGAACTTAAGTGAATCGGACCAAGTGTCTTTGGATGATGACCGGTCGTCTGCCAGCAGCCGACGATCGGACCAGATTTCGAATGGAGGTCCGCGGGGTACCCCCCCCGTAAGTTGGAAGGCTGGGCATGATGGTGGTGGTCAGGTTGTCGATACAAATGTATTCGATTTCGAACTTGACTCGACCACAATGGTGCGCGTGCCCGGATCACTTGGTGATCGTGAATATCACCGCAAGGTGTCATCAAAGATTGAATTTGAAGATTTGAATTTGGAATCGTTCTGGAGAGGGCGTAAGGAAAGGCTATCACCTTACGTCTTCGTTCTCGATAAAGATGGCGATGTACGGTCTGGCCTGGTGGAGGAACAGATCGGGATTAATAATTTTTCCCTCCCCAAAAGGCTCCCACCCGAGCCGATCGGGACTATAGCAAGTCCTGCTATAGTCCTGATCCTATGTATGTGCATAAAAAAGTTGATGGAAAATCAAAAGACGAAAAATACTTGGAGGCTGATCAGAACGATCAGATCAACCTCCGCAAGGTCCCCAAGGTTCCCAAGATTCCCAAGAAAGGGTTGGGAATGCCGGCCAACGAAGACGACCTCGAAGAAAAGTCGCAGGTCGGAGATGGAGGCATCACTGAAGAAGACCTAAACAAGATGTACTACATTTTTGAGCTGAAACGATTTGTCCGTTTTGACGTGGTCTTTCGGGTGTTAAACCTCCAGATCCCCGACCGTCTTCTCGGTCCCACTACCGAGCCGGTCCAGAGTGATCGACCATTACTGCTCGTCAAGAATTTGGTGGCGATGTTGGCGGAGGCTGGCATTAAAATGCAGAACCACGCCGGTGTCAATAAACTGTTTGAATTTGATGCTTGAAGACTGGAGGCGTCGATGTTGGACCTCCAGGACCGTTTGGTGCCACCGGTGGGGGCGGTTCGCCGCCTAACTCCCACCACGGCAATGAAGGTCGCCGAAGCATCCACAGAGCTTGTTGACATTGGTTCCGATGATGAATCGATCTACCAGTCTCCACCGGCTTCTAACAGCTCATCCGAGTTGGAGACCGGTGTCGAGCGGATGACCTTGGGGGTGGACAATGCCCGATTTGAACAAAAAAGGGACATGCAGCAGCAAGGGGTTGTTTGCCAGTCGGGGATCCAGCAAGCCACACAGGCCTCAGTTTCGCAAAAGGAGGGTATCAACACGTTGCCCATGACGCCAGCCAACGTCCAAGCCATGTTTGAGACGATGATGCAACGTTTCATGGAAGAACGGGTTAGACCACCTATGCGCCCACATGTCCAAGACCGGTCTACCTGTCAAGGTGTCAATGTTTGCAAAGATGTGGATATGGAATCGGTAACATCTATGGATAAGCCTATTAAAAAAGATAAACCAACCGGCAAGGGAAGGCGCAAGCCGCAACCGGCAAGACCGCGTAGACCAAGCAAGACAAGTGGCTGTGACATGGAGTCGGTCCGCGGTATTGACGACCACTGTGGGTCAGACGGTACGGGCTCTGGCAAGCCACGCAAGGCTAACCTAGCCTCCACTATTTCTTACGACTTTGGATCTGCTGCGATTCCGCGCATCCGTATGGCCGCTACGACTGACCTCAAGGACTTCACTGGCAAGGATGATGATGAAGACCAGGCCCGGTCTTGGTTCGGTCGGGTCAAGTCTGCGTTCCTGCGAGACCAGACCCCGAAAAGTGAAAGGTGTCTGATTCTCCGGGATTTGTTGAAAGGACCGGCTGCCAACTGGATCTAACAGTTAGGTCGGGATGTCCGGTCTGACTGGGACCAGCTATGTGCAGAGTTTGAAGAGCAATATTGTAACCGGATTTTCGAGTGCCCGCAAGTATCACCATATGCAGAAGCGGAGCGACGAAACACCGATCGAGTATTTGCATCGGTTGAACGTGGCTGCACTTCGTGCTGCATAACAATTAAAGAGAATAACCCACCGAACGGTGCTGCTCTGGAACATGTGGGTCACTACATTAGTACCCTGGACGATCAAGAACTGGCGGACCAGATTACTCTGTTGCGTCTTAGGGACGCGGGTGAAGTTGAACAGACTCTACGGACGCTACAGAAGTCGCGTAGCATGAGGGCGAAGAGTGCTGGTGGATCAGGTCGCTACCGATCCAAGACCCAGACCCAGACCGATCCGGTCAAGAGGCCCTGGACCAGACCGACCCGAGCGGTCAAGGCGATCGTAGCCGAAGACAGCACGGGATCGGAAGGGGAAAGTGGAAGTCAATTCAGCCATGATTCGTCGTATGAAGACTAGTATCGTTACGTCTATGTTGCGGGACCTGCCCCGAAGACCAGGTCGAAGTCCGACCAGGTAGACCGGAAGGGAAGGAACGGAAGCAAGTCCGATCCAGACCGACCTCGTCAGAAGTGCTCCCACTGTGGGTCGAGTAAACATGATGGTTCAAACTGCTGGAAGAAGATGGTGTGCAAGAAGTGCGAGAGACTCGGCCACCCGACTGACCACTGCCTCTTCGTATGCAAGTCATGTGGAGATATCCACGAGGCCGGCCACTGCAAGATTGAAGAATGTTTTAACATGATACGCGAGTGGTACGTGCCGGACAAGCACGCGGGGATGCTGCCGCCGGACGCAGAAAAGATGTTAAACTAGAACGCTCGCCAGGTTGGAATCTGGATCGAGCCGAGCGTTCTACGGTTCACATCTATGCATATGTCGGCAAGGAGGATAAGACCGACAATACACGTTCTATTCCAAATTGCGTCAACCGAGACCATCCGGTCTACTGTCTGAAGACCGATGAGTACTCCCGGACCAAGGTGGTTATGCAGTTGGACTTGCTGCCTGGAGAATCCCGCGGATACTGGAAGTATCACGCGCCTGATAAATGGTTCAAGCAGACGAAAGCCTGTGGCAAGATTAATAACCAGAAGGCGACGATGTTGTTCGACTCTGGAGCTGAAGTATCGATAATCGACTCCGCCTTTGCTCGTAAGGTCGGATGTCGTATAGACGATACCCAGAGACAAGAATGCGTCGGGATCGGTGAAAACTCTTATATGACCGAAGGAAGAACGCGTGTGAAAATTACTTTGTCGGGATCGCTGGTCTACTTTTTCAGCGCTTGGGTTGGCAAGTTGGCTGGACAGGACGCTTTACTAGGCATGGATTTCATGGTCCCAGCTGGTATTCGCCTAGACCTGTCACATGTAGTGCTTAGACTCCCGGATGAGGTCCAGGTCCAGTTGGCTGGTCGAAGACCTCTGTATGGTTCGTATACCGATCTGGTACGGTGGGATCAAGACCTCACTATCCCAGTCGGTCGGTCTGCCGATGCCCCGGTCTAGAAAGGTTTCCGTTCGAGGAAGTTATGGTTGACGAGGGGCGATCGGTGGGTCTCGACCTTCGTAAAGAGTGCTGGTCGACGTGATTTTGTCCGTGTTACCAATATCGGTGACAAGCCGCTGACACTGGACAATAACACTATTGTTGGTATGTGGTTAGCAGAAGGAAAGGTACCAAGGAAGATGGGGTTCGTCTCGATTGGGTCGAGGCGGTATGTCGAGTGGCAAAACCTGGCGTACCAATCGACCACCGATCTTATCAGCGATGATGGGTCGGTGGAAGAGGATACATCACCTTTAGTGGAAAGACCAAGTTATGTCACCCCAAAAAAGATGCTGGTCCGAAGAAAGGCTCCGCAGTCACCAGTAACGGTGTTCTATCAAGTAGACGAGCCAAGGTTAGTCAACGTGGTGTTAGCACAAGACCAGGCGACAGCGGAGCAAGAAACGGAAGAAGGGGAACATGAAATTGCTAGGTCGGACCATGACGGTATTCCTAATCATACCGATATCAGTGAAGTACAGCCCGTCGATCAGGACCAGGGGCGTTCAGCCGGTCCAGATGGTCTAGGTGATATCGCCCCAGAAGATGAACAAGTCTGTATACATGAAGGCGGGGAACAGTTCATTCAGGAGCTGGAAAGCCAAATGGCAGTCCTCCCTGAAGTGTCTGCCGACTCGCCCGAAGTTACAATGGATGATTTACAAGTGGGTGATCAAGACCTTAACAGTCCAGACCAGATCGAGCAGTTGAAGAATATCATATGGAAGAAAAGACATCTGCTGATCGGAAAGTGCAACGCCTTACCACCTGCAGCCCGTGGTGCGATTTGCGATATTGACGTTGGAGATGCCAAGCCGATTTCCCAACGATGTTGACGCGTGGCGCCACAGTACCGGGAAAAGCTTTCTGATCTCATTAAAGGACTGTTGGCTACCAAGATTATTAGACCGTAGACCTCGCCATGGGCCTCGCCGATCGTAATTGTTATCAAGAAGAATGGCGTTGACATTATACTGTGCATCGACTATTGGCTGGTAAATCGGTTGACTAAACTCATGGTTTACCCGATGCCTCTGATTAATGATCTGTTGGAAGACCTCGACAAGACCTTGTGGTATTGTTCGCTAGATATGGCAAGTGGATTTTGGGTGGTCTCGATGACTGATCGAGCCCGTGAGATTTCCGCATTTGTGACACCGTTTAGTCTTTTCGAGTGGAATCGTATGCCGTTCGGTCAGAAGAACGCACCCCAAATCTATCAAAGGCTGATAGATAACGCATTGTACGGACACTTCAAGATCAAGACCGATCGGGACCCCGTTGAAAATTATGATGTGTTTAGAGAGGGTGAACCCGATCGGAAAAGAAGACCGTCCGTTCTAGGGAGGCGGTCGTACATCGACGACATTCTGATACCTGCCTCGTCATGGAACGATCTGTGCGAGAAGGTTGAACGATTGTTGGAAACATGCGACCGCTGGAACCTATCTATCAGTGCCGTGAAAAGTTTTTGGGGTATGTCCAAGGTCGCCTATTTAGGCCATATGGTCTCGAACAATGGTCTAGAGGCTAATCCCAAGGACCTGGATTCGCTGAGTAACCTCCCGTTCCCCAGATCGCTGAAGGCAATGCAGTCCTTCCTGGGAAGCTTGAATTATTATAGCCGATTCATTGAAGACTTTGCTATCTACGCGGGTGTGCTGTACGAGCTCCAGGAAGTTGACTATCATATGTTGCGCGAAGAAGACCGGGCAACTTTAAAGGAGCGCGCCGAATCTTGTCTTGCTGCAGTTTGTCCGCAAGTGGAGGCCGAAGATCATATGAAGCGTGCACAGTTTGCCTTTGGTATGTAGAAGGTTAAGATGGCGACGGCACCGATTCTCAAGCATTTCGCTCCCGAAAAAGTGCCGACCATTATTGTATATGCCAGTAAGTGGGCTATCTCAGCCACTTTAGTGCAAGATCACCATGGTGTGTATCATCCAGTCACGTTTACGAGCCGGACGCTAAAACCAAATGAAGTGAACTATGGAATTGTCGAGAAAGAAGTTCTGGCGTTGCTACGAATTCTGGATGTGTGTTACAACCTGCTGGTCGGCCGACCTATAAAGGTCCTGTCAAGACGGTCTACTTTGGCCTGGCTATTATCAGCCAATGGGATGGACGGACGTCTAGGCAGATGGTCGGCGGTCTTGTCGCAGTGGACCCTCGAGGTTGTTAAGTGCACCAGGGGCGAGGAAGAGATATTGGGCACATTAGCTGCCAGCATCACCCCTCGGTCTGAAGTGGACGAGGCACTAATAGCGATTGCCCCGAGGAAGCAACCTCGGCAGTCAGTTTTGAGACCGCCACCGACCGTCGACCATGATGAAGAGCTCTTGGTCTTAAGTTTTGACGGATCGGCAAGCGTGAAGAAGAAGGTCGGCGCCTATAGTGCCATAGTGTGGAAGTTGCCACAATGGTCTATAGTTGCAACCGCTGCCGATTTCACGCCGGATATTACTGTTAACGAGACGGAGTACCGAGGTCTACTTCGATGTCTGGACCTTCTGTCGTCGCAAGAGAAGGGGCGAGTCATCATATGTGGTGACTCGAACCTAGTGATCAGGCAGATCACCGGAGAGATCGACTGCAAGGCTCCACAACTAAGGACGCTAAACGATCGAGTAATGAAGGCATTGAAGGACCACCCCAACCACGAGCTATTTCACGTGAAACGGGACTGAAACAGAAGCACCGACTACCTAGCGACCAAGGCCATGCAAGACCAGACCGGGGCTACGATCACCGAGAAGGCCGTTCTGGATGAATTGATGAATATAAACAGGCTCCCAGAAGTGATCGGACCTAAGAACGCCCCAGTACAGGTGCATGTGATGGTCGCGACTAGATCGAAAGCTCAGAAGTCTCGCCGACCGTTCCCGAAGGAAAGTTTGAACGAATATGCAGTGCAACAGTTAAGGATGGAACGGATACTCAAGGCGCAGGACGAAGAAGAATGGATTATGAACCTGAAGACCTACCTGCGTGGTGAACTGTCCAAGTTGACGAACGATCAAGCGAAAGAGTGCATCCAGATCGCGGATAGCTACGAAGTGGATGATAATGGATTATTGTATTACTGCCGCGATGCCGACCAAGACAGTGCAGACCGGGACCGACTGGCGAAATTAGTGATCCCCGAGTTGCTGCAGCCGGATTTCCTTCATCACTATCACGTGAGTCTAGAAGGGGGACATCAGGGCATAGGCAGGACCTATCACAAGATCAGGTCCCACTTCTACTGGAGAGGTCTTTTCCGCAGTGTGCAGAAATATGTGGGCTGTTGCACGGATTGCGAGACCGGAAAGGGTAGACCGGTAATCAAGGGTTGATCGCCCGGAAATATCGAAGCTACCTACCCTTTCCAGGTCATAGCGATGGACCACATACCGTCACTGCCTAAATCGACGCGCGGCAACACTGAGCTGCTGATCTGGGTAGACCCGTTCACTGGTCTAGTTATTGCGAAGGCAAGTGCATCTCGGTCTGCGGAGCAGATCGCCCAGAGCTACGAAGAATGTGTGTTCCGAAGATTCGGCGCCAGCGAGGTCATCAGGCACGATCGGGAACCCGGTTTTATGGCCGAGATGTTCCGGTCGTTCAATAACATGCTGGGCCAGAAACAGAGTGCGAAGATGGCATATCGTCCGCAATCAAATGGATCGGCGGAACGCATGGTGCAGACCATAACGAGGGAGATCAAGATGTACGTTGCTGACCCAGACCAGCGAGATTGGGACGAGTATGCAGAAAGGCTGGTGTTTGCACTCAACTCGTCGACCGATCGGGTCCGAGGAGAAACGCCTTTTTATCTGACATATGGATGGGACCCTCGGTCGACACTGGAAGCTGCGATACCTATCGGTTGCACCCGGACCCGCGATAGCGATGCTCGACGCTGGCGCATGCAGGTCCAGAAACACTACCAGCATGCAAAAGAAGTCGTCAACGAAAAGCTGCGTCAGGCCACACAAGACCGGGCAGACCGGACCAATGACCAGTTCCGACCCCACGGTATAGAACTAGGGGCGAGGGTATGGCTATACCTAGACCGCGTGAAAAGAGTGCTATGCGAAGAAGCTGGCTCACATGTGGCACGGCCCTTTCCGTGTTGCCGAGCTGATCGGTGAGCACGCTGCCCGTATAGTAACAACTGGTACAGATTACAAGGTCTTCCCGATTGTGCATGTGTCCAAGTTGAAGCTGGTCCGAGAATTTCCTGATCGACCCAAAACTCCCTGTCTGGTAGACGAAGAAAAAAGATTTGATTTCGATGAAGCGTTACTGCCGGAGGACAGTTGGGAACGACCATTAGAGGAAGACGAGTTTGAAGTAGTGAAGGTCTTGGATGTTCGGTCGACCAAGAAGACCAGGTTCGGTCGGACACACCGAAAGTACCTGGTCCGATGGAAGGACCATGATGAATCAACTTGGGTCGACGAGCTCGACTTGAATTGTGGGGCCCTTCTACGAGAGTTCGAACGGGAACGAGTTAGTCGTAATCGCTTTGCAGTGATGAAGACCCATGAAGACCAAGACCAAGACACGCAGTAGCATCGGTCGGTATATACCGGTGTGAAGATGTGGAAGGTCCGGAGTTGATGTGAAATTGTGATGAACTGTGACGGATTGGAATAGCGGAATGATGAATGTGATGACTATTTTTCGTGATGGGAGTGGAACTGTTTACGATAACGTGTTCGGTGCAACTATGGAAAAAGTGGTGAAATTAGTTCAAGTGATTTGATGATCAGACATATGAAGAAGAAATGATGACATGTATTACGAGTTATCTGGTCGACTACCCTCGACTTCACTTGCTATCGCCCCACAGACGTCCGATGACCATCGACGGATGATTCTCTACTTGATCCTGAAACTGGTTACGCCAGGGGTCCTTCTGGTCAAGCTGGACCAAAGCATCCTTGAGGTCCGCGACCGGCTCAGCGCAATCAAGACCGGGGTACCATGTGCCGTCGTCGGCCAGCAGTCTGGTCTTCTCAACGCGACGCCTTGGCATGTGGAGGAACACCGGGTACAAGAACACGTCGACGTCACACTCGCGAGCTCGCATCCCGTCCAAAATGTACTGGCACAGGGATTGCCAAGCCTCGCCCGCTCGAATTCGACGTCGCTTGCGCTTGCTCTGGAACGTCGCTAGGCCCGGATCTTGTCGCACCCGGTCGGGATGAAGCACCAAGTAGTGGGACGCTTCCCAAATTGCTTGGCCGTGGATCCTGTTGAAATTCTTCACCCGTCCTAGCAAAGTGCCGATCCATGGAGTCAAGTGGAACACAAGTCCTATCTTGGAGTGTTCGAAGATTTTCCATGGTTCATCGCCGTACAGGCGGGAGATATGTGCCGACGTAATCAGGTCCGCTCTCCATGCAGACGCGGCAGGGGTTTTCTTGACCGCTGGAAAAAGCCAGGAGTCCGGACAAAAGAAAGACCGGGCCAGAAGCTGCTTCGTCAGGGTAGACCGGCGCAAACAGCCGATTTGCCCCGACGACCACGGCCAAGTGACTTCAAACGTCCGCGGCGGAAGGGAGCTTGTATCAACCGCCATGTTCTTCAATAAGGCGTACTTATGAAGCCCGGATGTCCCGGGGAGAACCGAAGGCGCCGGCGTCACGGATGTTGATACTGGTGCAGCGTCACTTGGCATACCGGTCTTCTGCTCTGACCCCACTGTCGACGCCACTTGGACGAAACTGTCACGCAAATACGTTTGCGATTTGGACTGGATGGGGATCATGAACTCGGAATCGCCGGACCCTTCGCTGGAGTCCTCATCAGACGAGACCCCTGTGTGCTGGATGCGACTTGCAGTACGGCGCGAGGGCGCTCGACTTTCCGAGGGGTTGAAGATGTCGTCCATGTCCGAGTCTATGAGAAGTGCCTGCGTCTTGGCTCGCTTATGGGACACTGCACGCTTCCCCCCGATTCCGGGTCCGTGCGCAGTGCCCCGCGCCCTCGAGCTACCCGGCGCGTCGGCGCGCTTCTTTGATTGTAATGTATTTTCGGGATGCTGAATATCAGCCAATGAGCGACGTCGGTCTTGGTCCTGTTTCAAGCGGTATTGGTCCTGTTTCAAGCGGTCTTGGTCCTGGTTCAAACGGTCTTGGTCTTTCCCCGAGGCGACTAAGGTTGCCGATGCGGACCAATCTACGCTGGAGGAAGCAGTAGAACACGGAGGTAGCAAATTCATCAAGCTCTGGCGGCACTGGTCTAGTTCCACCCGACGACGACCCGACTCTTGCGTGCAAGCGTCGGATCTGTCTTGACAGGACCGGACCTTCCCGGTCTGGTCTTGAATCGCAATTTGCAACTCGGCAATTCGTCGCGCGAGGTCGTCGCCTTGCATGCACAGTGAAGTCGCATCAAGCTGTCCGTCCAGATGCTTCCGTCGAACAAGGGCAAGTTTATCGCGGAGATGGGACTGATGAGCCTCCAGACGGGACAGTTCATGGCGCGCGCTTATCAGCTTCTCCAAAATGTGTCGAAGCTGGTCAGCGTGACCGTCAGACTGCCTATCAGCATCGACCAAGGCACCTATTGTCTGGACTATGTTGGGAGAGATGAGAGCTGAAGACAAACGAGGGGCAAGAAGAGTACAAGATGAAGACCGAAGATGCGCACCTCGTGTTGCCTGGTTGGCCACCTGGGTCTTGAGACGCATGTTTTCTGCGAGCATATCCTGCATCCGCGTGTCGGCTTCAGTCTGACACCCTTCCGATGTTTGAAGTGCAGGAGAATTATGTGGGCTGCCAGACCGAGCCGACCGGACAGGTGAAGCAATATGGGGCGACTCGACACATAGAGTTTCTGCAAGAACGACAAGAACAAGCGTCAAAGGGAAGCATAATAAGATCCAGTGCAGTGAAGGAAGTACCTGACGCAGGTGTCGAAGATGTTTGGTCCATGGTGAAGAAGTGCAAGTGACCAAGGTCCAGTTGGTAGAGTGATGGGTGAGTCAGACCGTTATCGTTGTGCGACACGGTCGGACTCAGGGGCGGCTGTGGTGAAGTGTACCACAAATTTGGTCACTTTTGGTCGAGGCAGTTGGTCGAATTTCGGATTGGTCCAAACAAGGGGGCTTTTTAGCCTATCAAATTCAAGGAGTATCAAGAACGCTGGTCTTGGGTGAGTCACCTGACTTTGGGTAGTTTACATAATTTTGTGTGGGTACATTAGGGACCATAGGGAGGTAGTATTATTGGTTAGTTGTGGTTTTTCCAAGTAGGAGTCTTTTGGTTGCGGCTTTTTTCTAAGTAGAAGTCCTTTGGTCTTGGTCTATACCACAGCAAGGGGTCGCCGTTCTTCTTTTTACGTACGTTAGTCGACTCCGCCCACTGCGGAGTGTTTGGGGGCAGAGGGTTGAATTATCCCCTCTCGCCTATTATACCCGGTCTGGACGCGCCGCACGCGCACTTTGGCCACCGGAAGTCCCTCGACGGGAGTACGATTTGGCGATCTCGACACTTTAAGTCAAGTAAGTTTGGAACGTGCTATTCACTGGATTGGTCTTTACGTGGAGATATCGTTTGTGGAGTCTCACGGACATATTGGGTTTTCACGTGGACATATTGGCTCATTTTAACATTGGTTGGAGTTTAGACCGGTTTTGGTCTTCTCTCATATTGGTCAGGGGCTAGACCGGTTGATTGGTCTACCCTCTATTATTTCGTATTGGTCAGGTCTAGATCGTTTGGACGATCGACCTATTGGAATTTATCTTTTGGAAGTGTTTCTGGTCTGTACGTACCTGGGGTGAAGAGTTCCGCCCTAGGTACACTTAGCCAGCACGGTCTCATATTCAAGACCGAATCAAATCGATCTGCGATCCCGATCCACCGAGTGTGTAACTAGCCCACTCCAATGGGTACACAAGGTGAGATGGTCTTAAGTGAATCGGACCAAGTGTCTCTGGATGATGACCGGTCGTCTGCCAGCAGCAGACGATCGGACCAGATTTCGAATGGAGGTCCGCGGGGCACCCCCACCGTAAGTTGGAAGGCTTGGCACGATGGTGGTGGTCAGGTTGTCAATACAAATTTATTCGATTTCGAACTTGACTCCACCACAGAAACATCATGACCCTTTGGGCTCATAACCTGTTGAAAGGTGTTAATGTCCATCCTTGCGCAGTAATGTAGAAAACTCCGAGTCGTAGATGTTCGATAATAACACTAATATATCTAGATCATCTCAAGTCAATATCTCCTCAGTCAATTACAGCTAGACTGGAAAAATGACACGTTTAGACACATCGTAGTGTATAGACGAAGTAGTCTGAACCAGGGACTTATTCAATGTAATGTGTATTGAGAAGTGATTATATAGCCTAACATGAATATGCATAAGGTGTAGAAGCTATATTAAACCTATATACAGCTGTTGTGTTACCTACATCACTTATCAGTGCAAAAATAGGTGTATTCAGAACCGAGAACGGATACCGTATTTTAGCAACTAAAAAGTAAGAAATACAAATTGCTAACTAAAACAAATAGTCCTACCTAATTTTAGTAATTAAAGTATATAGTGTTAAATTGGCCCGAGATTTGGCCGCGCCGTGCGTTGCGCGTATTCGGGCAGTTACGACTTTCAGTGAAGAGTTTTGGGTACATACTCTATTTGTGGGGTTTTACTCAAACATGCATATACATTTTATTAGATTAG
>CM047592.1:13992479-14016963 GCA_026184515.1 Peronosclerospora sorghi
AGTACAAGGCAATAAACATGAGTGATAATGACGTTATAGAGCGCAAAGTCCAACATATAGACTATTATTAACAGCCATCTATGACGATACAAATACCGGAAGTTATACCTCGGAACAGGAGCGTGTCGGCGCCTTCGCCTCTCGCGTCGAACTACGAACGAGGCGGATGGCACGGCACCGAAAGGCATCGCCGTCATAATAAAGGAATTGTTTAATCACTATTCGCGCCTAAGATGAGATGCCGATTATGATTAATAAGGTACTACGCTCGTATAGAAAGAACAGTAGTGCATCGATAAAGTTCGGCTCTTTAGATGTAGGGTCGCCCTATTATTGGTCGAAGGTCACGTAAGGGTGTGCATAGGGCGGAGGGGTGTGCTGGTAGGGCGAACCTATAGTAAAATACCAGATACAAGATATTCAAAATGACAGTAACATGCAAAATAAGTAATTCAAGGTATAAGTCAACAGAAAAATATACTATACTACTATGTCGCTAGCGACGGGAGCGAAGGCGCTCAATGCCATTGACTTTTTGCGACTATGTGGACGTCTAAAAGTAACTTATCAATTTCGTTTATCTATTGATCGTTAAGCGTGAGACGCCATTATTCCCTTACACATTCACGCTGTTACATTATGTACTCTGATTTATAGATTCTCAAGCGCACTGGATGGATAAACAACCACGTATCATCACCTGAATCCGTAGCTGATCATATGTATCGCATGGGAATGTGCTGTATGTTGTTGAACGACGCGAATGGGAGAATAAATTGCTCTAAGTACGTGGCAAAGAATGTCGTCCTACTCCGACTAAGTTGATAACGCTGCTGTGCCGTCATCATAAACTATAATAGATGTATCAAGATGGCCATTGTGCACGATTTAGCCGAGTCGCTCGTGGGAGACATCACACCGCACGATGGTGGTGCTTGGGTAGTTTTCTTCACCTATAGCTGACATTCTTTTTGACATCGATGAGGTTTATGGATAGGTATCGCTGAAGAAGATAAACATCGCATGGAAAAGGTTTAGTGAGGCAGTTGAGGTGCAATCGTTACCTGACAGTCGGTAATCTTGCTCTCTTTCCTTTGCTGCAGGAGGCTCTCGACGAGATTTGTAATACACTAGGTGATTCGTCGTCTGCTGTAGAGATTCGTGCTCTATGGCAGGAATATGAGGCCGGAGTGACGGAAGAAGCCAAAATCGTCAAAGTTTGTTTTCTAATGGGATGAAACATTCGATATTTAGTGCTTATTTCAAATATTTTTTGCGTCCCTGCAGGATTTTGACAAATTTGAGATGATTTTGCAAGCTGATGAGTACGAAAGAGGTAGCCAATCACACCTTTCTGTCGTAATGTTATGAGCTTGATTGACGTTACGCATTTATTGCGATATTTGCAATATGCAGCTCAAAACGTGTCGCTCGACGATTTTTTCCAGAGCACAAAGGACAAGTTTCGCACGCCGCTAGTTCAGTCCTGGGTCGCAGAGTTGACTTCTCAGCGTACTGCTTTCAAGTCTAAAAAGATTTTGACGCTAGATTGAATGAAGCCTTCAATGTAACAATCCTTCACTTGATGATGAATGGATCATGACTATTGGCCATTATGTTACGGATGGTAGTTTGAGACGATTGGTCATTAATCCAAGTTATCGTGACTGCCCACGCTATTCGTTGATAATACACCAGGGGTAGGGCTTTCAAACGTGGCGCATCGGTGACCTGCCAGTTCCGGTTTCCCCTTGCTTGGTTGTCTGTCGCCTTTTCCTCTAGTCGCGATGTCTCTTGCTGCCGTGCCCACAGCGTCATTGCTCGCGGAGCTCCAGAAGCGCATTGAATGTGCCAAGAAAAAAGAGCGGCGTACAATTTTTGTTGGTACACAGCAACAGCCACATCGCTAGACTAAACGTTGCCAAATTCCATCAATTTTGACTAACAAAGCTGTGTGGCAGGACCTCCTGGGTGTGGCAAGGGCACACAGTCGCCGCTAGTTAAAGAAGAGTACTGTCTGTGTCATTTGGCTACTGGTGATATTCTACGCGCCGCCGTGGCTGCTGGTACTGACATGGGTAAAAAGGCTAAGGCCGCTATGGACTCAGGCGCTCTCGTGACAGATGATATTGTAATTGGAATCATTGAGGATGCCATCAAAAACCCAGAATGCCGTCGAGGCTTTATTCTGGATGGATTCCCGCGTACAGTCGTACAGGCCAAGAAGGTAATTGATTGGACACCAAAGTCAAGTTGCAATTGTTTTGCCTTTGCTGATAATCTGATGTATATGTGCAGCTCGATGAGATGCTGGCTAAAGATAACACGTCGGTGGATGCTGTGATTAACTTTAATGTACCGGACAACGTGCTAGTAGAACGCATTGCTGGCCGTCGTGTGCATCCAGGCAGTGGTCGTAGCTACCACGTTAAGTTTGCTCCCCCTAAAGTAGATGGCAAGGACGACATTACGGGAGAGTCCCTCATCCAACGTAAGGATGACAATGAAGTCACACTAGGCTCACGTCTTGACGCGTTTCACAAACAAACGCAACCTGTGATCGACTTTTACCGCAAGCAGGGCAAGCTGGTTGAATTAAATGCGAACACGGACATGAGCAAGGTCACGGAGCAGATCCGTAAGTGTCTCGGATCGGATTGAATCGTACAATCAGGTAACAGTGTAGCAAACCTTGCTCTGAGTAATTATAGCAATCCCAAGAGCTGAGCCCTCGACAATCTAACAATAGGGGGTTTCAAAGCTGGGTGATTTCGGATCATTTTTGTGAGGTGAAATGGTCGACCGGTTTGGTCGTTTTTTCGTCCATTTCGGAAATCAACTAACTCGGAGCTAGTCGATTTCGTTTTTTTTCGAAAAAGAGTGGTTTTCTTTCGCCAAATCGCCGCCCTCTCCCCTAACCCCCCAAGCACACGCGTCAACCACTAACCTCCTCCTTTTTAGCACGTACAGTACGGAAGAAAAAACTCAAATTGTGTTGGAAACGCATGAACCCATTTTGTGTTTTGCGTCCCTACAAGATGATGAAACCCCATTGGCTGAGATGGGGATACATTTTCGGTTACTTTTTAGTATATTTTAGTATGGTTATGTCTTAAAGTAACTTAACATAAAACACTTTTCATTTTTATCCGTTATACAAACTTAGCTGAAACCTCCACAGCGTGGCAAGCGTCGCGCAGTTACTTTCTCCTGCGAAAGATTCTACCTGGTCAAAAGTTTTCGGGCAGGTTAGTTTAAGATATATTAAGTGGAAATATACTTTACGTTGTTTTTCTAACAGGTTATGAGCACAAGGCTGGATTGATTATCTCGTGATTTTTTTCTTGGCTTTACAAGCTGATTGTGATTCATTACGTTCTCACGTGGATCTAGTAGAAAGTCCCCTTGCTGCAAGGGCTAGAAAGTTGTTTTATATTGCACGATTGATTTATTTTCTGTGAAAAATGAGCGATTAAGATCACGAAGGCCCAACAAGCAGAATGCTGCCCTGCACGCCATCATGGAAGGTCTAAAGGACAATTCATCGCGCCTAACATCTGTTGAAGAAGCACAAGGCATGCGCCCGGTTGGAAGTGTGTCATCTGGTGGAGGAATGGCTCCCCAGTACGAGTGAAGGACATGTCGTAAAGCGGACTCTTTATTAGGCTAAAATAGGGCCTAATGTTGGACATTTTATTAAGCCCTTAGGGGGCCTAATATTATTACTAATATTAGGACCTAAATTAGGGGCCTGATAGTGGACGCAGATAGTGGATACAGTAGTACATAATTAGGTACCGCCATGTGTACCACGGTGGGTACAGTAGTACGTACCACCGTGGTGTACATAGACAGAAGGGACACGGAAGATGTGCTGATTACTTACAGGTACGCGGCGAACACCAGCGAACAAACAAGGAACAAGCGGAAAAATCAGGTCGACTGATGGACGGAAGGCGTTCCGAATGGACGATGCGGATTGGTTGAAAGTAGGACCAGGGTAGATCTAAGGGTTTAATTGCTAATACAGCTCTCCTTTTGCGTACGATCGCGCTGATCGTTTTTTGGGAAGGCACCTTTGCGCCCCCACCTTATTGAAACCTCTACGTCCCGGGCGGGAGCACTAAGTGCGTTTTTGGCCCACCGGTTGGCGTAGAGTGTGAGAACTCACCCCGCAACTCCGCCCGCAGTGTCTGCGGTTCTTCGTTTAAAGGTTTTTGGTTTTGGGAACGTGATCGAGCAGTGCTCTCACCTCTTCCCCGTGAAATTAACGGTTTGGTCCCTAGAGTTCGGCTGCTTTAAGCGCCCCACGGGAACTCTAGGTGGATTTTAATATAAATACCTATTCCTCGTATAGTCTAGGCTAGGAGCGCATTGATTTGGGCGTTCCTTAGCTGTTTGACGGCTTAGAGGCTCCGCGATCAGGCAGTGAAGACTTCCGCTGCCTGATCAAGTACCCCCCCTACCGATCAACACCTGATCGACACTTTTGCGAATCGTGATCGTGATCGCTGATCGCAAATCGCGTCAACTGCTACTTGAACGACTTCCGGTGCTTGATCAAGTCTGATCAAGGTATATTACGACGGGGCAGCAGCTTTTAGCCTCTGATCGAGCCTTTCAGTACCTGATCGCACTTGCGATCAAGACACCTGATCGCATCTGCAATCAAGACAGAATATCGTTGATCGACGGTTATTAACGTCAGCCAAAGCCTGATCGCGCCTGATCACGACCTATTGGCTTCGTTTCAGTACCTGATCGCATTTGCGATCAAGACCGAATACAACTGAACTACGGCTATTATCATCAGCACCAGCCTGATCAAGCCTGATCAAGCCTGATTACCACTGATCTACATCGTTTCAGCGCCTGATCGCATCGGACTGCCGCCTGATCGCACTTGCGATCAAGACGGAATATTGCTGATCGTCGGTTATTAGCATCAGCCCGAACTTGATCAAGCCTGATCGCGGTTAATTGACGTGGTTTAAGCACCTGATCGCACGTGATCACGCCTGATCGCATTGGTTGTATCGTCACAAGTTAGTTAATTCAATCTTGCACCAAGAATTCGCTGTGGGCTGTCCCCGCCACCTAAGGAGCGACCCACGCTTAGCCGTCGGGTACCAAGGTGAGCAAGAAGACAAGCAGTCGAAGACATCCGGAGGGCCCCCTTCGTTAGTCGGCAGTCTGGGCGCCGTGGTACCGCCTGATCAAGTCTCAAAAACTTCGATCAGCCGCTCCACCACAGACACATAGTTCCGTGACAGTCTCAGGAATTACCGTCCGTTCAGCCAGCAGATGACTCTGCTCGACTTGGCCGAGGACGAAGTGGTGGATTTGGCGCTATACCATGCCTGTAACGGGGTTACATTCGGGTTAGATTGAGTGTTGGTGTACATGAGTACACCACGGTTGAGGTCAGTATTGGCCGGTTTGAAAGGTTTCGAAACTTTGGTTATTTTAACCAATCAGGGCAGGGGCCCTTGGTGTGGTGGTGTGTCAGCCATCCACGTGTCAGTACACAGATGTGTACACAACATTTTAGCTAGGTACGAATTAGGAATATTCTACTTAGTATTACATATAGTTTATATTAGTTTAAATTAATTTAGGCTAATTACATATTAAATATATTCAGTTTACATTTACTCTATTTTGCGGACGTGCGACCTCGACCGGTCGCGCGCGCAGTGAGTGTCGTGGGTAAGAGGGAGTCCTTCCTTTACTTACATCCCGTAAAGGGAATACAGCCGTTAAGGCTAAGTCGTAAGCTAACCCGGGAATATTGGCCCCGAGTAGGAGAGCTCTCTCCTACTAAGCCCTTTACAAGGGCGTATCGGCTAAGTAGCGGTAGCTACCGCTTTAAGGAAGAGTCTTCCTCTGTGCGCTAGCCGCACCGTGCGTATACGCACCGGCTACAACTGGTAGCACTTGTAGTCAATCCAACACCGGTGTTGGTAGACTAGACATCCTTTGCAAAGGATGAATCAGGACGATTGGGATAGTTTGACCCTCGTCCAGCAGGAAGCCTTTAAAAGTCTGTTACCCTTAACGGGGGAAGAAGGCATGAAGCACCTAGTGGAGCAGGGCCTTGAGGCCTTAAAGGCTAGGGTAAATGCCCTCATCGCTCATGAGGCGAGTTGTGGTGGAGGTCATTCCACGGGGGTGCGCCCTCCATTATCGTTTAAGATAGAGGAGTTCACCGGAGAGAAGGGTGACAACATTTATGTTTGGTTGCGAGAGGTCGAAACGGCCTTCGCCACAGCGAACATGACCGCTGATCACTTGCAAGTGGGACTTGCATTGACCCATCTTACGGGCAAAGCCCGTACATGGGCGTTTACATGCTCGGAATCAGTCACGGACGTGTTTCCAACATGGAAGGTCCTTAAGCAGAAGCTAATAGACATGTACTCAACGCCTGATCTGGTTTTCCAGAATCAAATGGCGTTCCTGAGGTGCCGTAAAGGCAAAAAGTACCTGGAGATTTATATCCATGAGCTTAAGATCCTGTTGGCAGGGATGCACGCTAAAGCGTATTCGGACGATGTGTCCATCCCCGTCTTCATGGGAGGCCTGAGAGAACGGCCAGCACGTTCGCAATTGTTCCGATGCCGACCCGAATCCCTTCAGGAGGCATTCAAGATGGCGTTCAACGCCGAGAGGAACTTCCGTTCCTCTAAGGTGGGTCCTGAACCCATGTACCTGAGCCAGGTCGAAGCAGAGGAGAAACCTCCCGCTAAGAGTCACTCTGACTCTTTTCCACAGAGCTTTGAGGCAGAGCTCTTAGCCATGTTGCAGCGGCGTGGGCCGCTGAGATGCTTCCTGTGTGGGAGCACGGATCATCTGCGGAACAAATGTACGCGGAACCCCCATCGAGATACTCGCTTAAAAGGGCCAAGGGTTTGGAATAAACCCTGGCCCAAGCCGTCGGGAAACGACGGCTCCCAGTAGGTGCGGGGCGCCCTACTGGGGGACCCCTCATTGCTGTTAAGCCCCAGGGTAGGGGACTACAGCACAAAGCCCCGAGGGAAACGGTGCTTTCTAGCACCGAGTTGGTGTACCAGCCAGGTTTTCTGGTAGTCCTTGCGGACGTGAAAGGCTTTGATAAGCCTTGGAGAGTCTTGATAGACTCTGGAGCGTCTGACAATTATGTCAGACGGGCTTCTGTTGAGAAGAGTCGGCTGTATGCCGAGGACCTAGAGTCACGTTCTCGTGACTTTGTCACGGTCCTTCTAGCGACGAGCGTACAGGTTTCTGTACCCAAGGTCTCGATGACCTTAATCTGAAGTTTGCAGACTTCGACAGCTTAGAACCTTGCCTAGTCCTTGATTTGGACTCAAGGTATGACCTCATTCTGGGAATGAAGTGGCTGGAACGCCACGAGCCATGGATAGACTGGAAGTCTGAGTCCATTGGCTCAACGCACCCGCGGTCGGGTGAAGCATTGGCGAATCATGTACCCACCTTTGCTCGATCGCAAAAGAGATTCTGGCGTGAGATGCTAGAGATTGGGATGTCTGAGGTGATCAGTCCCAATGCGGTCAAGGAAGTGTTCCTTGACGAGGGGGATTCAGCGGTTATTCCCGACGCCGATATAGGCGAGACTGGTGAGTCGCCAGTGATAGAGGTGGAATCTTCTGAGGGTAAGCGCGAGGCGCTTAGAGAAGAGACCCGAATTTCGCCTCTTCTACAGGTCGGAATTGATTCCGACCACGCCGTGTTCGGCGAGCAAGTTGCGACTCCAGTGGTAGGGGTAGAGGCCCCTGAGATTAAGCGCGAAGCGCTTCCAAGCGAAAAGACCCGAAGTTCATCTCTTTCGCACGTCGGAAATGATTCCGATTACGCCGTTATAGGTGAGACCGGCGAGTCACCGGTGGTAGAGGTAGATACCTCTGTGGATAGGCGCGGGCGCTTCCAGTAGATGGGGCAATTGACTCCCCCCATCTGGGTCTCGCGATGAGTCCCGAAGCCAGTAGTCAGTAGTCCTACAGGATGCTGAATAGTGTGACAGGTGTTGTCACAGAAGGCATAAGCCTGGAGCGGTTGCCTGGGGTAGGCGAACTGTTGTCGTTGGAGGAGATGTCCTTCAACGAGTTTGAGACTGCTTTGAAAGCAGATGAAATCGACGAGGTTGTCGTATTACGTCCGGAAGAGGAGTTGAACTCCTCATCCACGATGGACGAGTCAGTTTTGGTGAAAACCAAACAGGCATTAAATGCCCGAAGCGGCCTCAAGATCCTCGCGGATTCTGAGGACCCTTACCATTCCTTATTAAAGGAATTTGGATATGTCATTAGTGACAACCCGCCGATGGGGTTACCACTGGATCGGGGAGTCCGACATGAAATTGATTTTGTTCCTGGAACCAAATACTGCGTCACTAGGCAGTGGCCTCTCCCCATGGAACAATGCGACGTCATCGACGCATTCTTCAAGGGGAAAGAAGAGGCAGGGATGGTAGGGGAGAGCAAGTCTCCCCACTCATCTCCCCCTTTTTGTGTTCGTAAACCGAACGGAAAGTGGCGCATTGTGCATGCGTACAACAAGCTGAATGCAGCTACTGTACCCATGCAGACTCCGATTCCTCGGAAGGATGTCCTCCAGAACAATATGGCGGGCTGTACTGTATACAGTGCCTTAGATCTGGTGGACGGGTATTATCAGGTGCTCATGCGAGCATCCGATATTCCGCTTACAGCGGTCAGCACGCCTAGTGGCATGTTGTGGGAGTAGCTAGTTATGCCACAAGGACTTTCGAATGCTCCAGCGACTTTCAATCGCTTGGTGACTCAACTATTCCGCCCTCATAGAAAGTACGATCAGACGTACTTCGACGACATATTCGTCCATAATCGTGCGGAAGGCGACTCGTCTGATGTTCAGACGCATCTGATACACCTTCGAGCAGTGCTCGAATGTATGCGAGATCATAAGTTATATGCAAACGCATCTAAGTGTATCTTTGGTGCTGAGGAAATTCCTTTCCTCGGATGCTTCATCGGTAAGGATGGAGTGCGGACGGATCCCGCGAAGGTGAAAGCCATTGTGGAGTGGCCTTCGCCTGTAAATCTTAGAGATTTACGGAAGTGGCTAGGATTAGCCAACTATCTCCACAAGTACAGCGAGAACTACGCTGAAATGGCGAAGCCATTGACCGACCTTCTTAAGAAGGATGTTGATTGGTGTTGGAAAACTGAACACCAAAACGCTTTTGAAGCGGTGAAGGGGAGCTTGTTAAAAGCTCCCGTTCTTGCTTTCCCAGACTCTGGGAAACCATTTAGTGTCGTCTGCGACGCCTCCGATTTCGCAATCGGATGTGCTTTGTTACAAGCAGACGATGCAGGAAGGGAACGCGTGATTGCGTTTGAGTCGAGGCAGCTTAAAGCTGCGGAACGAAATTATCCCGTTCATGACAAGGAGCTAATTGCTATGAAGTACGCCCTTGTCAAGTTTAGGGTTCAACTACTCGGCTCAAAGCCGTTCGTGGTTTATACTGACCACGCGTCCTTACGGACAGCGGAAAAGTCGCCTCATCTCTCGCAACGGATGGTCCGTTGGCTCTCCTTCTTTGCGGAGTACAACTTTGAGGTTAAGTATAAACCTGGCAAGCAGAACGTGCTTGCAGACGCGTTGTCGCGTCGTCCCGATTACGAGCTCGCTCAAGCGACATTCGTCACCACGTCTGTGGTAGATCTCATACGCCAGGCGTATGAGAAAGACCCTCAATGTACGGCGCTTATCCGTGCGTTAGGTGAAAAGGGTCTTGGCTCGTCTGAGCCAACCCTGTCAAGTCGAGCTAGAGCTCGTTTACACCGTTACAGGTACTGTGACGGTCTGCTATTTTATAGCACGAGCGCGGAGGACACGCCGCGGGTGGTTGTTCCTCATGATGAGGAACTGAAGTATAGAGTCCTCTTTGAGGCACATGACGCCCCTACCGGGGGTCATTTAGGTCGGGATAAGACCTACAGCGCTATAAGCGCTTTGTATTGGTGGCCCAAGATGTTCAAGTGGGTCGGTGCGTATTTTCGAACCTGTGAGACGTGTCAGAGAGTCAAAACCTCTGCCGATTCAACGGCGACTTTGGCGAACTTATCGGTTCCTACGGAGTGTTGGAAATCCATCAGTATGGATTATATCTTCGGTTTTCCGAAGTCCAAGGCCGGTAACACCGGCATATTGGTCTTCCTAGACCGTTTGAGCGAGATGGCTCACCTGGCGGCGGTGTCAGAGTCCATTGATGGACAAGGAACAGCTAAGGTGTTCCTAGACCTGTCTTTCGACAACATGGTCTACCCGACTCCGTTGTGTCGGATACGGATCCCCATTTTACGGGACAGTTTTTGGGGGGGGCGCTGTTTAAGGTGCTGGGAAACAGGCTCCTCATGTCCACTGCGGATCATCCGCAGACGTACGGTCAGACGGAACGCGTTAATCGCGTTGTGGAGGATATTCTCCGGAGTTTATGTCCGGATTCTCCAAAGAGTTCGAGTGAGATGCTTCCGATGGTTGAATTTGCTATCAACAATTTGGTCCATGCATCTACGGGGTTTACTCCGTTTTACGTGAACGCATTAGTGAATCCGAGGGTTCCGTTGACACCACGTGTGTGTGGCCCAGGGCTTGAGGGGGGAGGATTCCCTGATGTCAGCCCTGTATCTGTGCGAAAGCACATCGATAAGTTTTATCGATGCGCCTTAGTGTCTTACGACACGTATGCGATGCCATGGCGGAAAGCCAAGACAAGCAGAAGGAGCAAGCTGACCGCAAGGGGAGGCGTAACGAAAAGGTATACAAAGTAGGAGAAATTGTTTTATTAAACGCTAAAAATATTCCTACACATGCAGTTTCAAATGTGTTGCGCAATAAAGTGCGCCCCAGGTTTCTGGGGACCTTTAAGGTGTTAGCCCGAAAGGGCTTGTCGTACACCTTAGACATCCCGAAGGCGATGCGTACGCATCCAACCTTTTATGTGGGTATGCTTAATCCATACCAGAACCCGAAGGCGGGTCCCCTCGCGGAGGAGGGTGGGAAACCGGATAGCCAAAAGGCGCAACAGGTCGGAACATCTCCGACAGGGTTGATATACGACACTGAAGCTCCGCAACGAGATTTTCGAGAGAAGCAAGCCTCTCCTCGAGGCGTTCATTCGCACTCCCCTCGTTGCGGAGTTCCTCCTGAGCATCTTGGATGCGAAGGCTGTGCCGATCACAGCGCTCGTGGAAGTCACGCAGCAAGAGCGCGACCCCCTCCTCCAGTGCTCGATACGGAGGGTACGCCACATTATCATGTGGAACGCCTGATGGCACGACGCCATCACCGGGGTGAGACCCAGCACCTGGTGAAGTGGAAAGGGTATCCACATTCCCAGAACTCGTGGGAGTACGAGACTCCCCTGCGGCAGGATTGCCGTGACGTCGTTGACGCTTTCGAGCGGGAGAATCCCACTGAGAGTCATCGCCCAAAGGGGCTGAAGAAGCCCCTTCACTCCCAATAGATGGGAGTTCGACGGAGGCAGATGCTGTGCTTGCATTGCTCTCCGGCACCACATCGAGAGCAGAGCGCGTATAATAGGAGGCAGGCAATTGCCCTCGCGCATTGGCCTGAGCATTGGCCAAGCGTAGCGCTCTCTCTACCCGAACGTCGTGTTCGGAAAAGCTGTTGTACAGCGCACCGAAACTGGGGAGGTGTTTCTCCCTTTCCTCCCAGGCGCGGAACGCCTGTTCTGCGTCTTCGACGCTTTCGTCCCTCAGGAGAACAAGGGGAATCTTGCGGAGAACATCCACGAGGGCACCGCGCGCCTGTTTCCCGAGGCGCGTCCGGTAGGCCTTGACAGAATAATGTTTGGTCGTTAGTAGTCGGGCCCGGAGTTGGTTACGATGCGCAATTTCACGCGAGAGTATAGCCGCTGGTCCAGGGGTATAAGAGGCTAAGCCCCTCTTGACCGCGTTCTTAGCCCTCTTTTGAGGGTCGCGAGGTCCCTTACGTGCCCGTCCGGAACGTCGGGCCTCTAGAAACAAGGACGGTTCATTGGTGGTGGTTGCCTGTGGCAACCTGGAGGTATCACCCCTAGCGGGTAACGGTGGCGCACGAGTTAGTGCGTTCTCCCCACGTGTGGGGAATGGGTTGGATGACTGATAGCGCCGTTCGGCGCTATCAACATGGCCAGCCGTTGGGGAGAGCTCCCCAAGGGCGTCCACTTCCGAGCCGTCGGAATAGTTTGCGTCCATAGCACCGCTGAGGGTGTACAATGGACAGCCAGAGGTACTGGCGTTGGAGTTCTCCAACAAAATTTTGTTTATTGCGTAAGCAATAGTCTTGATGGGGGAGGATGTAACGGGGTTACATTCGGGTAACACTGAGTGTTGGTGTACATGAGTACACCACGGTTGAGGCCAGTATTGGCCGGGTTGAAAGGTTTTGAACCTTTGGTTATTTTAACCAATCAGGTCATGGGCCCTTGGTGTGGTGGTGTGTCAGCCATCCACGTGTCAGTACACAGGTGTGTACACTACATTTTAGCTAGGTACGAATTAGTAATATTCTACTTAGTGTTACATATAGTTTATATTAGTTTAAATAATTACATATTAAATATATTCAGTTTTACTTTCACTCTATCTTACAGACGCACGACCTCGACCGGTCGTGCGTGTAGTGAGTGCCGTAGCGTAAGGGGGGCCCTCCCCTTAGCTACACCCTTTGTAAGGGAGCCTTGCCGTTAATGCACTATTACAGGCTAGAGTAAACTAACCCGGGAATCTTGGCCCCGAGTAGGAGAGCTCTCTCCTACTAAGCCCTTAATAAGGGCGTATCGGCTAAGTAGCGGCTAACGCCGCTTTAAGGAAAACCTTCCTCTGTGCGCTAGCCGCACCGTGCGTATACGCACCGGCTACACCAATCCTCTTGGTTTATCTTTTGCAGAGGAAGTTGTCGCCTACCAACACAGGTGTTGGATTGACTACAAGTGCTACCAGATGTAGCAGGTGCGTACACGCACGGTGCGGCTAGCGCACAGAGGAAGACTTTCCTTAAGCGGCGTTCGCCTCTACTTAACCGATACACCCTTATATAAGGGCTTAGTAAGAGATCGCTCTCTTACTCGGGGCCAAGATTCCCTTGGTTTACTGTTAGTAAAGACTAACGCCTTGACACAAGGCTTCCCTTAGAAAGGGGGTAGCTAAGGGAGGTATTCCCTTTGGCTACAAACACTCACAGCACGCTCGACCCTTGCGATCGAGCGTCTAGCTGGGTTCAGTGTATTTTGTAGACTGATTTTATTTAATATGTGATAAGCCTAAATTAATTAAACTAATGTAAACTATAAGTAATACTAAGTAGAACTTACTCAATTCGTACCTAGCGGAAATGTAATGTACACCACCTGTGTACCAACACGTGGCAGGCTGCCACGACTACACCAAGGGCTCCTGCCCTGATTGGTTAAAAAACCAATAGGTCCGAACCTTTCGGACTGGTCAATACTTGACCTTAACCGTTGTGTACTTACGTACACCAACGTAACCAAATTTAACCTTGTTACAGCCAACGAACAGATGCATGCGCCACAATTCGGCCATGCCATGCATAAGATTCCCAGGCTGGATGTGGTAAAATTTTTAGGGAAAGGAATATACCCAGGCCTAGGTGCCGGGTTGAAGTGGTGGGCCTACTTGATTATGAAGGCCATCGAGATTGGAGAATTAACGTCCGGTTTTAACCGGACTGAGCGCCTCAAATTGAACAAGCTAGTCGAGCATTTAGAAGGCACAGCTGCGGAGTATTTTCTGTTGAACATCGCTTCGTGGTGGCAAGATGTCACCGCATCTACATTTCCTCTTGGAGCAGATTTGGTTGAGATTCAAGGTGAATATATCCCACTACCAAGCTGCCATGTGGTTTTGCTGCAGAGAAGGACACAAGAAGAAGCTGGACGCAGCATTATCTCTACCTAGTAGCTCTGTCCCGCGAAAGTTGGTCGAGCGAAAAGTTAATTGTCGAGAACATTTTAAAGTTTGCAGCGCCGCGTATGAAAGTTATGCTAAATGGCCAGTTACGATTCTGCTAGGAAGGGCGTGTGCCACGCTCAAGAGCTCATAGCATGAGCTCAAGAAGATGATGCGGTGAAAGTCAGACCCCCCTCTAGGATGTGTGGAGAAGCGCATAGAAGGTTTTTGTCAACGGTTGTGAACATGGACGGGTCATCCGGAGCAGAAGCGACGGGTGATATATCAGGTTGATTGTTCGATGATATATCAGGATGGGTAGAGTTGATTGGTCGATATTAGGAAATTGGTTGATTTTAGGATATAAGGAAAAAAAGTTCTCCTTTTGCGTTCGATCAGCTAGATCATCGATTGGGACGGCGTGATAACTTCGCGCCTCCCTTTCATTGCATACGAACCTTCACACGTCCCGGGAGGGAGCACGTAGTGCACTTTTTGGCCCACCGGCAGACGAATGTTCAGAAGAACTCACCTCAACTCCGCCCGCTGTGTCAGCGTCCCCTTTTTGGAAAGGTTACTGGGAGGGTGATCGAGCCAAGTGTTCTCACCTCTTCCCCCATTGGTTTGCATCTATCCTCTAGATGTTCGGCTGCTGTAAGCGCCCCTTGGGAACTCTAGGTGGATTTTTGTAAATCCGTCGATCTGCACATAGAAGTTCAGATCGACCCACTTCCTCTTAAGTTTAGGCTAGGAATACAAATATATTGGGTATTTCCTTAGCGATATGGGCTTAAGAGGCTCGACGATCAAGTGGTGAAGACTTCCGCCACGTGATCAAGTACCCCTTCGCTGATTACCACTAGATCGACACCATCGTTCTGCGATCATCGATCATCGATCTGCGACCTGCGATTAAGGGTAGCAATATAGCCAATTCGCACAATATCAACTGGGTCGATTTGCGATCTACGGATACGCACTCTCGCCAATCAGCACAAGATCAACTGGGTCGATCTGCGATCTGCGAATATTGATCTGCGATCTAGGGATACGCAATCTCGCCAATCCTCACAAGACCAACTGGGTCGATCTGCGATCTCGCCAACTCGCACTAGATCAAGGAGATCGATCTGCGATATGCGATCATCGATCTGCGATCTGGCCAACTCGCACTAGATCAACGAGATTGATCTGCGATCTGCGATCTGCGATCATCGATCATCGATCATCGATCATTAATCATCGATCATTGATCTGCGATCTTCTACCCCCAGTTTTTTTCCCGGGATCTCTAATCTGCGATTTTCCACCAGATCGACACCCGTCGATCTGCTACTAATTCACTCGATCTGCATCGTAATTGCACTGATCTACGTCCCAGTCACCTGGAAAGCGACCCACTCCCAAACCGTCGGGTACTAAACGTGAGAAAGACATAGGCCTGTCACAGGACCACCGGAAGACCCCCTTCGTTATTCGGTAGTCCGGGCGCTGTGGGAACGACTGTCCAAGCCTCAAAATTTGTCCAGACGCTCCACCACAGATGCACGCAAACTCGACTACGAAGAATGAACACAAGCGGGTGTGCTACACCTGCAGTAACGATGGGCATATACAAAAGTATTGCCCAGAAAGACTTCAAAGAAATGGCATTCATCACAATGGAAAACGACAAAAAATCAAGTTACGGGTGGTCGAAGAAAGTGGTGCTTTCAACGATGGAGTCAAGTTTTGACGATGAAATAATAGCATGCAGTAATGTAAAAAAAGCGAAAATCATGTGGATTATTGACAGCGGAGCTAGTAGACACCTAGTGTCGAACGCGGAGCTATAAGTAGACGCAAGAGAACGTGGTCCGAACGCCATATTTGCGCTTCCGGACGGCGGTATGATTAAGGATACCAAAGTCGAGAAAGTCACTCTGAACATATAATGAACCTTCAACAGTCATTGAATTAAAGGAAGTATACTGTGGCGAAGTGAAGATGAAATTTTACGACCAGTGTGTACCGGTATACTGTTGATCAGTTGGAGCGATCGGATTAGTTGAAAGGGGGGAGTATTTTGGGCCATTCGTGTGTCAGGAGTGTTAAGTACGCAGTTTAGGTGAGTCACACGATTTTGCATGTAGTTTACATCTTAGGTTTTTAATTGAATATTAAATATAGTGTTCGTTTTTCTCTGGTTTACGCACAAGTCGCCCCCTCCTACTACGGAGTCTTTGGGAGCGGAGGGCTAACAAGGTCCCCTCTAACTCAACTTACCCGGCCGGGACGCGTTAAAGACGCACTTGGCTCGATGGAAGTCCCACAACGGGAACGCGTAATTGCATAACGACACTCACCCTCAAATCGCACACGTTTGGAATGTGTCTCTATTATTGAAAAGGTTACGTGGAGATCACATTGGTGGAGCCCCGAGCTATTGGATACGTTTTCTTGGCTGCTCTTTATTGGTTTATCGATCTCTCGTTTTGTTGGTTGGGTCTACACATCTCTATACGCGATCTGCCCCAAAAGTATACTCGAATTAAGTATACACAAGAATATTGGTTATTGACGTATTTGGAGTGACGATTTCCGCTCTATTTACACCCTGAAATTATATTGGATTAACTATATCGTTGGACATTGACGTGTTTAGGGCGAAGATGTCCACCCTAGACACAACCTGTAATGGGGTGCCATTACATAATTGATATTCAAGTTAGAATATCACAGTTTAATTTCAGACGCGTTGTCTGAAATTTAAATAAGAGATTAAAAGTTATTATAATCTACGAAGGAAAAGTCGATTCGGTATATATACCGAATCTTACAGGTTAACTAATAGTACAGTTAGTTGAATACTTGATATTATTATATTAATTAGGTAGTTACTATACCATTAGCCTCTAAACCACCCATTAAATAAACACTCTTAATTTTGCGTTCTTAAGATAAAGTGAATATTTATATTTACTTTTTAGTATAGGATTAGTTGTTATCAACTAATCCTGCCCTAATTGTATTGCGCGCTTCCTCGCAATTACAATGTAAGCCTGTAACAGGATCAGTCCTGTTACACCTGGTAGCACTTTGTGGTCCGTCCTAACGACCACAGTTCCGTTCTGCTAGTTAACTAGCGGAGCGAAAATTAAGAGCCGCTCGGCATCATGTCGCGAGACATGACGCCTGCCGAGCGAGAGAGAACGCTGGAAGTGGTGAATAAACACTTCCCTCACTTCTCGTCGCGTAGTAAAGACGCGAAGGTAGAAATGGTTCGGTCCATGGGGACCGACATCATTACCTTCCTCCAGGCTAAGTCCCCGGAGGAATTGATACAGGTGGTGAATCGCTTTAGGCGAAACCACCTAGAGAAGCCAGAACGGCCCGCGCAAGAGGCAGCGCGGACCGCATCAGCACCTACAACGCATAAGGTTGAAGTGGTAAAGGCGCGAGTACCGCCCTTTACCGGTGAAAGGGGCGAGCCCCTTCGTAGATTCGCAGAGGTGGAAGATGCCATCTCTGCGCAAAATATTGTTGACGAACGTCAACAGGCGTACTTCGCCACAACATGTCTAGGCGGCAGAGCCACGGCATGGGCGATGAGTCGCAGAGCCACTGATGACTCTGCGTTCCTTACTTATAAGGAATTCAAATCTGAGATAAAGCTCAACTTTGAAGCTCCAGAAATGGAGCTAAGTAGTCGGCAGGAGTTCATGGAACTCCAGCAAGGTAAGCTTGACCTTCAAGCTTACGCTCAGAAGACGCAATATTTGCTGTCAAATATTGTGTATGAGCCGGTGCCCCCTGCTATGCAGGTCACTGGCTTCATGAAGGGACTCAATGATGGTCCCGTCAAACAGAGTCTCTACCGGCACCCGCCAACAGACTCTAAGGGATGCCATTGATATGAGCATCCGTGAGGAGTTCAGCATGCGATCAGCGTCATCGCATGCTGGGTACAGCCGAAGGGCTTAAAAGCCCTTCGCTTTTGACATGCCGCAACAGCATGTCAACAATCAGCAGTGAGGCAGACGAAGTTCACACTTCGTCCCAAGAAACAGTCACCCGCGCCAGAGCATGGGCGGTGGAGGTCCAGAGCCGATGGACCTATCGGTTGCGGTTGCTTCGAAAACGAAGCAACCGAAATTTGAGAAGAATATTCGCTCCAATAGATGCGCGAAAATGGGGCATTTTGCCCATGAGTATGGCACCGCGTCCGGTGCCACGCAGTCAGCGGACGGAACCGTCCGCTGCACGGCGACATCAACAGGGACATCACCCTGTTGGTGCAAAAAACGAGAACCGCCAGTACGGGCGGGGCGCCCTACTGGGAATGTTATCCCACGTACCGACATAGGGCATGTGAGGGTAATAGCCCCAGACGGGACTATGTCCTGTCAAAAGGTGCAGGGTGATGGGAAGCCTCTTATCACCCTGGAGGTTAAGCCGCACGGGAGCGATGTCCCCATGCGAGCTTTGTTTGACACAGGAGCGTCAAACAATTTCGTTAGAGCTCAGAGTCTAACGCTGTTGAGCTTCGTGGAGGTAGAAACCCCACGAAGTATGTTGTCAGTCCGGTTAGCAACAGGTGCAACCGTGACTATTCCAAAGCGTGTGATTAAAACACGCTTCGAGTTGAATGAACTGTCATTCGAGGATGAATTCATAGTCCTCGATTTAGATGACAAGTTCGATGTGATACTTGGAATCCCATGGATGTCCAAGTTTAAACCTTCGATCGACTGGGTTAACCTATCTATCGACTGCGGCGGATGCACAGGATCTGATCACCCTGTGTGTAATTCGGATGTATCAGAGGATACAACCGCAGCGTCAGACAGTTTGGTGGATAGCGATGGCACCACCAGGTCTGTTCTGACACGATCAGCGGAAGGTACCTCCGCTGGTGAGAGTACAGAAGGACTACCACACGCAACAGAAGAGTCGTTGCGTGTTGGAGAGACATTCCACGGGTGATAAAGACCACCGTGAGAATGAAGTGATATCCACGGTGGGAAACACCCACCGTGAGAATGAAATAGTATCCACAGTGGGAAACACCCACTGTGCGACCGAAGGTTCCAACACGAGGAAAGAATTCCGTGTTGATGAGAGTGAACTCACCATCAAGTGCAATCGTGAGCACAACTCCGTGGTGGCGAGTGCCCACCAAGTTGCGTTAGCCATGCACACGGGTGATAAAGACCACCGTGTCGCATAACAGGCGTCCGATCAGACGAGCACATCTGATCGCCAAGAAAATTACATGGCATGCAGTGGCCACCATGATGATGAGTATTCGCACACGGTGAATCGTAATCACCTTGTAGCAGTCAATCCGACGAGTGCGTCTGATTGCATGGACAGTTCCGTCGAGACGATCAACGTCTTGACGCAAACGGAGACCGGATTAGCTACCCAGTCTCTGTTGATGGAACACCCTCCGAAAGAAGATTCGGAGGTGATGGATCTTCCAGCGCTAAGCTGGAAGAAGTTTATGAGAAACTTGCACGATGATCAGATCGAACAGATCTGTATTATCGTTGCAACAGATGATGTAGTGGATATTCGTGAACGAATATCCACATTACAAGTGAAAACATTGGGAAAGACGTTCCCAATGATCAAACCAAAGTTCAGCGCTTTGAAGCGAAGAGCTGGGAGTCGCTTAAAGCGAACTACCCATTTTATGAGGTACTTCGGGAATACGCTGACGTATTCCCAGAAGAAGTACCTATCGAGCTCCCTAAGGATAAGGGAACTCGTCATGAGATTGACCTCGTGCCAGGCACGAAGTATTGCGTTACGCGGCAATGGCCGTTGCCGCGTCATCAGGTAAAAGCGATCGACGAGTTTTTCGAAGCTCGTCGTAAATCAGGCCAAGTGCGGGAGTCTATCGCACCGCACTCTACCCCCACCTTTTGTGTGAAAAAGTCCACAGGTGGGTGGAGAATCGTTCACGCTTACAACAAGCTGAACGCAGCAACGGTACCGGCGCAGACGTCGATACCGCGAAAAGATGTCATCATTGATGGCATGTGCGGGAGAAGCATCTTTAGTGCTCTCGATCTAAGAGATGGATTTTATCAAATCCTAATGCGTGAGAAGGATATCCCTCTCACGGCGGTAAGCACCCCAAGCGGCATGCTTTGGGAGTGGCTTGTTATGCCGCAGGGGCTTCGAAATGCCCCTGCCACTTTAACAGATGCGTAACGCATCTATTACGCCCGGTGCGAGAATCTCACCGAGTTATTTCGATGACGTGTTCATCCATAGTAAGGGTGAACACGATAAAAGCGATGTAGATGTCCATAGGGAACATCTACGTCGAGTGTTAGAGCTTATGCTTACGCATAAGCTCTATGCAAATCTAAAGAAGTGCACCTTTGGTGCACCTGAGATGGATGTTTTGTGGGCAAGAACGGGGTGCGTCTTGATCCAGACAACGTTTAGGAACTTCGAAAATTCCTTGGGTTGCAACATATTTGCACAAGTATTCTTGCATCTATGCTGGGTTAATACGACCTCTTTCTCAATTAATTAAGAAAGATGTCGAATGGAATTGGGATACCCAATGCCAAGATGCTTTTGATGCAGTCAAGCAAAGATTGACTGAAGCGCCTGTCTTGGCTATAGACGATAACGAGCGTCCGTTCCACGTCGTTTGCGACGCGAGCGATTTCGCTATCGGCTGTGCTTTGATGCAGCGTGATCACGATGATCGGGATCGCCTAATCTGCTATCAATCGCGTCAGTTGCGCCCAGCCGAGCGCAACTATCCAGTGCATGACAAGGAACTCCTTGCCATGAAGTACGACCTGGCCAAGTTTGGGATCTATCTATTGGGAGATAGACCGTTTGTGGTTTACAGGGACCATGCGTCGCTACGCAAGGCCGTGAATTCACCACACATTTCTCAAAGGATGGCTCGATGGCTGTCATTCTTTGCTGAGTACAACATTACGGTTGAATACACCCGGAATGTTGAACGTGATAGCGGATGCGCTATCACGAAGGCCCGATTACGAGACGAAACCGTCCGTAACCGAAGGTGCCAGTGCAAACGCGATCCGTTGCACTGCTTTGTCGTCGTCAATTATACGACAAGTACGCGAGGCGTACAAAACAGACGAGGAGACACGTCTGTTGATTGATTACTTAAGTAATCAATCAAGTGACAAGCGCGACGAACTCCCATAGTTCCTCCGCGCTTGCGTGCATCGATATCGACTGCACGATGGTCTGCTGCTTTACAGCACAGACCAAAAAGATGAAAGTCGCATCGTCGTTCCAAGCGACGATGATCCCAAACATCAAATTATGTTTGAGTATCATGATGCACCGATTTCGGGGCATCAAGGTCGAGAGAAGACATACGCTTCTCTCGCACGTGACTTTTACTGGCGAAACCAGTACAAGTGGGTACGGAAATACGTATGCGCTTGCGAGATTTGCCAGAGCGTTAAGCCTGCGCAGTCTGCACAGGCTCCGCTGCAATCTTTGCCGGTTCCTACAGAGTGTCGGAAGTCCGTTTCAATGGACTTCGTATTCGGTCTTCCAGCCGACAATAGTCGGAAGACCGGAATAGTGGTCTTTGTAGACCGTTTAAGTAAGATGGTACATCTTACTGCAGTATCAGCGAACGTAACCGCCGCTCAAACAGCGCGGATATTCGTTCATACGGTATTCCGTTTGCACGGAATGCCGGAAGACATTGTCTCGGATCGAGATCCGAGATTTACAGGACGTTTCTGGCAAGAAACGTTCTCATTGTTGGGAACCCAGTTGAAGATGTCAACTGCGGACCATCCGGAAACGGATGGGCAGACGGAACGGGGTAACCGCGTTCTCGGAGACATGTTGCGATTATACTCACATGCCTTTTAACAGTGGAGTGACTACCTGTCACTCACTGAATTTGCGATTAACAATTCGGTGCATGTTTTAACTAAGCATACACCGTTCTACGTGAATGCCTAAGGCATCCACGAACCCCAGCTTTACTTGGCGGTACGCCAAATCTAAGTGGGGAGGGACCCGCCCAAATTTTGAGCGAGTCAATGCGCAAGTTGCGACTGCAACTTGTGAACAAAACGATGGCCCTTCTACTGAAAGTACAGTAGAAGCGGAAGCAGCTTCAATTGAAACTGAAGCTGCATACGATGAATATGTATCTGCATCAATGGCTGCAGACAACGAGGACAATGCACCTACTGCTGATAAAGCAGTAGATGAATTCGTATTACAGCGCCAAGCTGTAATACGCTATATAAAAGATGCACTTGCCTCTGCTTTTGATAAGCAGAAGCAAAATGCAGACAAACAAAGAAGGAAGAACTAAAACTCCTTTCTGAAAGGTGAATTGGTATTATTAAGTACTACCAATTTGCCTACACATGCAATAAGGTACTTCCCTACACGGAAGTTGCTTCCTAAGTACATTGGACCTTTCAAGGTCCAAGCGATTCGGGGGAATGCCTATACCTTAGACATTCCCACAGCAATGCGGCTTCACCCAACATTCTATGTTGGGCGGCTCAAGCCGTATCACTCGTCTTCGTCTTACGACGAGACGCAGAACCACGGAAGATACCGTGCTTCTCCAAGTCTCCCAAGAGAGACTTGTAATCGGCTTCCAGCCGTTGATGAAAAGAGCGGAGAGTCGTTACCTCCGCCTTCGACTGCTCAAGATCAGCCGTGCGCCGATCGAGCTCTCCCTTATAGCGGGAAAGCTCAATGTACAGAAGATCATTCTTCTGCTGGAGGGCAGTGTGCCCCCCGATGATGTCGCGGACATCCCCGCGAAGAGACCAATATGTCTTCACACAGTGAGACATATCGCTGCTCAAGGAGGAATAACCCTCCTCGAGCTTGCGGAGCAAAGAACCATGCTCCGCAACAACAACAACGGCGAGGGAATTCTCAACCTCCGCCGCCTCTGATTGATAATCAGGGGAACAAGCGATATATCCTCGAGCGCTTGAACTAGAAGCGCTCGGTGCCTTTGAAGAAGGGGCAGCGTAACGGGTACTTGGTACGCTGGATGGGATATCACCAAGAGTTCGTCTTGGGAGCCGATTGAGGTTGTGAGGGCCGACGCCCCAGGCCTTTTGACTGAGTTGGAGAAGAAGTCTCAATCTCATAATGCGAAGTAGCATCAACAGTAGGTGTTGATGCATTCAGGGTATCAATTAAACCCTGAATTTCGGCGGGTACGGAAAAACCACCGTACCCCCGCAACTCCTCCTCTGACAGACGAGGAGCGCCCTGCGTACACCGAGGGCAAACGAGGTGAGAAGGGACACCACACTTTAACCCTTCTTTGATGCAAACAAAATGGATGTATTCCATTTTGCCTCTTCGCGAGTGCTTTAAAAAGCGCTCGCGCATTACGTGAACTTTATTCACGTAATCATCTGGGCTTTTGTTGTAGTTGTCAACAAAAGCATTCCAACTCTGCGTCAGGGCGTCTTTATCGTCCCTGTTCTTCCTTGACCCTTTCCGGCTCGAATAATATCGAACCTGGAAAAAAAGGTCAATAAAGTACAGACGTCTATCGTCTGTACGTAGATCGAATCGACGTGACTGGATGTCTTCGCAGTCATCCAGCACGTTGACATCGAACAACGCATATTGGCAGTCCCGCTTACGGTGACCGCCACTGTTGGGGGCAATAGCCCATCCAGGGGTCCAAAACCCCACTTTGTACGGAACATGTGGTTCCGTACGATGATATGCTTTAGAAGCGGCAGGAGCCTCTTCTGTTCGAGCTCTTTTAGCAGGCGGAGTACCGCCTGCTTCAACACCACGCGCCGGGGATAAATCACCCCGACGTGGAGACGTACTTGGTCCAGGTGGGGCTCTGCGTTCCCGCAACCACCTGTGATGACCATTGTCGCTGTCATAGCAGACAGCGACACCAGAGTCGTCATCGCTGTTGGGCGATGAGCACCTAGCGAGTTTCGACTCCCTAGATCCTTTAGTGGAGACATTTGTATCCCCATCACTTTGTTCGGAGTCAGAACTCCCGAACATGGCCCTCTTGGCAACACGCCATTCGGAAGTTGCCATCGTGCGAGATGTTGCATTAGCAACATCTCCCTGTTTCTTGCCATATGACGCCTTAGCAGCATCTGTGGTCGAAGACAGTACGTCTTCCGACCCTTACGTAGTTGACGCTGCTAATGAAGCGTCACCGTTGTCACTCAACACCTCAGCACCTAGTGCTGAGGCGGAGGAAGAAGCTCCTTCAATGTTTTCAGCAGCGCTCTTTAGAGCGCCGCGCATGTGCCTTGACCATCGAGTTGATGGTCAATCAGTTGGTGAATGAGAAATTTCGACCAACAAGTGCCACCTATGATTGGCCAAAATAAGAATTATTATTGGCCAACCATCTTAAGTGGGGGTGATGTAATGGGGTGCCATTACATAATTGATATTCAAGTTAGAATATCACAGTTTAATTTCAGACGCGTTGTCTAAAATTTAAATAAGAGATTAAAAGTTATTATAATCTACGAAGGAAAAGTCGATTCGGTATA
>CM047592.1:14026963-14082674 GCA_026184515.1 Peronosclerospora sorghi
CACTTTGCTGGTTAGACCGGTCTTGGGCATGTGGCCGCAGAGGTGGTCTAACCCGGTCTTCCATGAAACTCTCCATCATCGTCTCAAACATGGTTTGGACGTTAGCTGGAGTCATGGGCAAAGTGTTGATACCCTCCTTTTGCGGAACTGAGACCTATGGGGGTCGCTGGAGCCCCGACTGGCAAGCAGCCCTTTGCTGCCGCACGTCCCTTTTTTGTTCCGGCTGGGCATGGTCCACCCCCATGGTCATCCGCTCGACACCGGTCTCTAACTCTGATGAGCTGTTAGAGGCTGGTGGAGACTTATAAACCGATTCGTCATCAGAACCAATGTCGACAAGCGCTGTGGAGGCTTCAGCGACCTTCACTGCTGCAGTGGGAGTTGGGCGGCGAACCGCCCCCACCAGTGGGACCAAATGGTCGTGGAAGGTCGACATCGACGATTTCAGCCTCCAAGTCTCAAATTCAAATAGTTTTTGGACATCGGCGGGGTTCTTCATTTTAATGCCAACCTCCGCCAACATCGCCACCAAGTTTTTCACCAACTGTGATGGGCGATCACTCTGGACCGGCTCGGTAGTGGGACCGAGAAGATGGTCGGGGATCTGGAGGTTCAACACCCGAAAGACCACGTCAAAACGAACAAATCGTTTCAGCTCAAAAATGTGGTACATCTTGTTTAGGTCTTCTTCAGTGATGCCTTCATCTCCGACCTGCGACTTTTCTTCGAGGTTGTCTTCGTCGGCCGGCATTCCCAACCCTTTCTTGGGAATCTTGGGTAGCTTGGGGACCTTGGGGAGGTCGGTCTGATCGTTCTGATCAGCTTCCAAGTATTTTTCGTCTTTTGATTTTCCATCAACTTTTTTATGCACATACATAGGATCAGGACCAAGGTCCTGATCCTTTCCGGGACTATAGCATGACTTGCTATAGTCCCGATCGGCTCCGGTGGGAGCCTTTTGGGGAGGAAAAAAATTATTAATCCCGATCTGGTCCTCCACCAGGCCAGACCGGACATCGCAATCTTTATCGAGAACGGTAACATAAGGCGATATCCGCTCCTTATGTCCTCTCCAGAACGTTCCATATTCAATTCATTGTAATCAATTCTTTGCTGAATATCGCTGCGGTGATATCCACGATCACCAAGTGATCCGAGCACGCGCACCATTGTTGTGGAGTCAAGTTCGAAATCGAATACATTTGTATCGACAACCTGACCACCACCACCGTGCCCAGCCTTCCAACTTACGGGGGGGTACCCCGCGGACCTCCATTCGAAATCTGGTCCGATCGTCCGCTGCTGGCAGACGACCGGTCATCATCCAAAGACACTTGGTCCGATTCACTTAAGTTCATCTCACCTTGTGTACCCGATGGAATGGGCTAGTTACACACTCGGTGGATCGGGATCGCAGATCGATCTGATTCGGTCTTGAATATGAGACCGTGCTGGCTAGGTGTACCTAGGGCGGAACTCTTCACCCCAGGTACGTACAGACCAGAAACACTTTCCAAAAGATAAATTCCAATAGGTCGATCGTCCAAACGATCTAGACCTGACCAATACGAAGTAACAGAGGGTAGACCGGTCTAGCCCCTGACCAATATGAGAGAAGACCAAAACCGATCTAAACTCCAACCAATGTTACAATAAGCCAATATGTCCACGTAAAGACCAAATATGCCCGTGAAACTCCACAAACGATATATCCACGTAAAGACCAATCCAGTGAATAGCACGTTCCAAACGTACTTGAGTCAAAGTGTCGAGATCGCCAAATCGTACTCCCGTCGAGGGACTTCCGGTGGCCAAAGTGAGCGTGCAGCGCGTCCAGACCAGGTATAATAGGCGAGAGGGGATAATTCAACCCTCTGCCCCCAAACACTCCGCGGCGGGCTGAGGAGACTAGTGTACGTGCAAAGAAAAACGGCGACCCCTTGCTGTGGTATAGACCAAGACCAAATGACTTCTACTTAAAAAAATCCTGCAACCAAAAGACTTCTACTTTTTTAGGCAAATCCACAACTAACCAATAATACTACCTCCCTATGGTCCCTAATGTACCCACACAAAATTATGTAAAATACCCAAAGTCAGGTGACTCACCCAAGACCAGCGTTCTTGATACTCCTTGAATTTGATAGGCTGAAAAGCCCCCCCCTTGTTTAGACCAATCCGAAATTCGACCAACTGCCTTGACCAAAAGTGATCAAATTTGTGGTACACTTCACCACAGTGGGGTTTCGGACCCCTGACTGGGCTATTGCCCCCAACAGTGGCGGTCACCGTAAACGGGACTGCCAGTATGCGTTGTTTGATATCAACGTGCTGGATGACTGCGAATACATCCAGTCACGTCGATTCGATCGAAGTAGAGACGATAGACGTCTGTACTTTATTGACCTATTTTTTCAGGTTCGATATTATTCGAGCCGGAAAGGGTCAAGGAAGAACAGGGACGATAAAGACGCCCTGACTCAGAGTTGGAATGCTTTTGTTGACAACTACAACAAAAGCCCAGATGATTACGTGAATAAAGTTCACGTAATGCGCGAGCGCTTTTTAAAGCACTCACGAACAGGCAAAATGGAATACATCCATTTTGCTTGCATCAAAGAAGGGTTAAAGTGTGGTGTCCCTTCTCACCTCGTTTGCCCTCGGTGTACGCAGGGCGCTCCTCGTCTGTCAGAGGAGGAGTTGCGGGGGTACGGTTGTTTTTCCGTACCCGCCGAAATTCAAGGTTTAATTGATACCCTTAATTGATCAACACCTACTGTTGATGCTACTTCGCATTATGAGTTTGAGACTTCTTCTCAAACTCAGTCAAAAGGCCTGGGGCGTCAGCCCTTAGAACCTCAATCGGCTCCCAAGAGTCGAACTCTTGGGGATATCCCAGCCAGCGTACCAAGTACTCGGTACGCTTCCCCTTCTTCGAAGTCACCGAGCGTTTCTAGTTCAAGCGCTCGAGGATATATCGCTTGTTCCCCTGATTATAAGTCAGGGGCAGCGGAGGTTGAGAATTCCCTCGCCGTTGTTGTTGTTGCGGAGCATGGTTCTTTGCTCCGCAAGCTCGAGGAGGGTTATTCCTCCTTGAGCAGCGATATGTCTCACTGTGTGAAGACATATCGGTCTCTTCGCGAGGATGTCCGCGACATCCTCGGGGCGCACACTGCCCTCCAGCAGAAGAATGATCTTCTGTACATTGAGCTTTCCCGCTATAAGGGAGAGCTCGATCGGCGCACGGCTGATCTTGAGCAGTCGAAGGCGGAGGTAACGACTCTCCGCTCTGCTCACCAACGGCTAGAAGACGATTACAAGTCTCTCTTGGGTGACTTGGAGAAGCACGGTATTTTCCGTGGTTCTGCGTCTCGTCGTAAGACGAAGACGAGTGATACGGCTTGAGCCGCCCAACATAGAATGTTGGGTGAAGCCGCATTGCTGTGGGAATGTCTAAGGTATAGGCATTCCCCCGAATCTCTTGGACCTTGAAAGGTCCAATGTACTTAGGAAGCAACTTCCGTGTAGGGAAGTACCTTATTGCATGTGTAGGCAAATTGGTAGTACTTAATAATACCAATTCACCTTTCAGAAAGGAGTTTTAGTTCTTCCTTCTTTGTTTGTCTGCATTTTGCTTCTGCTTATCAAAAGCAGAGGCAAGTGCATCTTTTATATAGCGTATTACAGCTTGGCGCTGTAATACGAATTCATCTACTGCTTTAACAGCAGTAGGTTCATTGTCCTCGTTGTCTGCAGCCATTGATGCAGATACATATTCATCGTATGCAGCTTCAGTTTCAATTGAAGCTGCTTCCGCTTCTACTGTACTTTCAGTAGAAGGGCCATCGTTTTGTTCACAAGTTGCAGTCGCAACTTGCGCATTGACTCGCTCAAAATTTGAGCGGGTCCCTCCCCCACTTAGATTTGGCGTACCGCCAAGTAAAGCTGGGGTTCGTGGATGCCTTAGTCATTCACGTAGAACGGTGTATGCTTAGTTGAAGCATGAACCGAATTGTTAATCGCAAATTCAGTGAGTGACAGCTAGTCACTCCACTGTTCAAAGGCATGTGCGTATGATCGCAACATGTCTCCGAGAACGCGTTTAACCCGTTCCGTCTGCCCATCCGTTTCCGGATGGTCCGCAGTTGACATCTTCAACTGGGTTCCCAACAATGAGAACGTTTCTTGCCAGAAACGTCCTGTAAATCTCGGATCTCGATCCGAGACAATGTCTTCCGGCATTCCGTGCAAACGGAATACCGTATGAACGAATATCCGCGCTGTTTAAGCGGCGGTTACGTTCGCTGATACTGCAGTAAGATGTACCATCTTACTGAAACGGTCTACAAAGACCACTATTCCGGTCTTCCGACTATTGTCGGGTGGAAGACCGAATACGAAGTCCATTGAAACGGACTTCCAACACTCTGTAGGAACCGGCAGAGATTGCAGCGGAGCCTGTGCAGACTGCGCAGGCTTAACGCGCTGGCAAATCTTGCAAGCGCGTACGTATTTCCGTACCCACTTGTACTGGTTTCGCCAGTAAAAGTCACGTGCGAGAGAAGCGTATGTCTTCTCTCGACCTTGATGCCCCGAAATCGGTGCATCATGATACTCAAACATAATTTGATGTTTGAGATCATCGACGTTTGGAACGACGATGCGACTTTCATCTTTTTGGTCTGTGCTGTAAAGCAGCAGACCATCGTGCAGTCGATATCGATGCACGCAAGCGCGGAGGAACTATGGGAGTTCGTCGCGCTTGTCACTTGATTGATTACTTAAGTAATCAATCAACAGACGTGTCTCCTCGTCTGTTTTGTACGCCTCGCGTACTTGTCGTATAATTGACGACGACAAAGCAGTGCAACGGATCGCGTTTGCACTGGCACCTTCGGTTACGGACGGTTTCGTCTCGTAATCGGGCCTTCGTGATAGCGCATCCGCTATCACGTTCAACATTCCGGGTGTATTCAACCGTAAAGTTGTACTCAGCAAAGAATGACTGCCATCGATCCATCCTTTGAGAAATGTGTGGTGAATTTACGGCCGTGCGTAGCGACGCATGGTCCCTGTAAACCACAAACGGTCTATCTCCCAATAGATAGATCCCAAACTTGGCCAGGTCGTACTTCATGGCAAGGAGTTCCTTGTCATGCACTGGATAGTTGCGCTCGGCTGGGCGCAACTGACGCGATTGATAGCAGATTACGCGATCCCGATCATCGTGATCACGCTGCATCAAAGCACAGCGGATAGCGAAATCGCTCGCGTCGCAAACGACGTGGAACGGACGCTCGTTATCGTCTATAGACAAGACAGGCGCTTCAGTCAAGCTTTGCTTGACTGCATCAAAAGCATATTGGCATTGGGTATCCCAATGCCATTCGACATCTTTCTTAAGTAATTGAGAAAGAGGTCGTATTAACCCAGCATAGTTGCAAGAATACTTGTGCAAATATGTTGCCAACCCAAGGAACTTTAGAAGTTCCTTAACGTTGTTTGGCGTAGGCCATTCAACAATCACCCTGATCTTTTCTGGATCAGGACGCACACCGTGCTTGTCCACAAAGCATCCAAGAACGGGTATCTCAGGTGCACCAAAGGTGCACTTCTTTAGATTTGCATAGAGCTTATGCGTAAGCATAAGCTCTAACACTCGACGTAGATGTTCCCTATGGACATCTACATCGCTTTTATCGTGTTCACCCTTACTATGGATGAACACGTCATCGAAATAACTCGGTGAGATTCTCGCACCGGGCGTAATAGATGCGTTACGCATCTGTTAAAGTGGCAGGGGCATTTCGAAGCCCCTGCGGCATAACAAGCCACTCCCAAAGCATGCCGCTTGGGGTGCTTACCGCCGTGAGAGGGATATCCTTCTCACGCATTAGGATTTGATAAAATCCATCTCTTAGATCGAGAGCACTAAAGATGCTTCTCCCGCACATGCCATCAATGATGACATCTTTTCGCGGTATCGGCGTCTGCGCCGGTACCGTCGATGCGTTCAGCTTGTTGTAAGCGTGAACGATTCTCCACCCACCTGTGGACTTTTTCACACAAAAGGTGGGGGTAGAGTGCGGTGCGATAGACTCCCGCACTTGGCCTGATTTACGACGAGCTTCGAAATACTCGTAGATCGCTTTTACCTGATGACGCGGCAACGGCCATTGCCGCGTAACGCAATACTTCGTGCCTGGCACGAGGTCAATCTCATGACGAGTTCCCTTATCCTTAGGGAGCTCGATAGGTACTTCTTCTGGGAATACGTCAGCGTATTCCCGAAGTACCTCATAAAATGGGTAGCTCGCTTTAAGCGACTCCCAGCTCTGCGCTTCAAATCGCTGAACTTTGGTTTGATCATTGGGAACGTCTTTCCCAATGTTTTCACTTGTAATGTGGATATTCGTGAACGAATATCCACTACATCATCTGTTGCAACGATAATACAGATCTGTTCGATCTGATCATCGTGCAAGTTTCTCATAAACTTCTTCCAGCTTAGCGCTGGAAGATCCATCACCTCCGAATCTTCTTTCGGAGGGTGTTCCATCAACAGAGACTGGGTAGCTAATACGGTCTCCGTTTGCGTCAAGACGTTGATCGTCTCGACGGAACTGTCCATGCAATCAGACGCACTCGTCGGATTGACTGCTACACGGTGATTACGATTAACCGTGTGCGAATACTCATCATCATGGTGGCCACTGCATGCCATGGAATTTTCTTGGCGATCAGATGTGCTCGTCTGATCGGACGCCTGTTATGCGACACGGTGGTCTTTATCACCCGTGTGCATGGCTAACGCAACTTGGTGGGCACTCGCCACCACGGAGTTGTGCTCACGATTGCACTTGATGGTGAGTTCACTCTCATCAACACGGAATTCTTTCCTCGTGTTGGAACCTTCGGTCGCACAGTGGGTGTTTCCCACTGTGGATACTATTTCATTCTCACGGTGGGTGTTTCCCACCGTGGATATCACTTCATTCTCACGGTGGTCTTTATCACCCGTGGAATGTTTCTCGCCAACACGTAACGACTCTTCTGTTGCGTGTGGTAGTCCCTCTGGACTCTCACCAGCGGAGGTACCTTCCGCTGATCGTGTCAGAACAGACCTGGTGGCGCCATCGCTATCCACCAGAATGTCTGACGCTGCGGTTGTATCCTCTGATACAGCCGGATTACACACAGGGTGATCAGATCCTGTGCGTCCTCCGCAGTCTATAGATAGGTTAACCCAGTCGATCGAAGGTTTAAACTTGGACATCCATGGGATTCCAAGTATCACATCGAACTTGTCATCTAAATCGAGGACTATGAATTCATCCTCGAATGACAGTTCATTCAACTCGAAGCGTGTTTTAATCACACGCTTTGGAATAGTCACGGTTGCACCTGTTGCTAACCGGACTGACAACATACTTCGTGGGGTTTCTACCTCCACGAAGCTCAACAGCGTTAGACTCTGAGCTCTAACGAAATTGTTTGACGCTCCTGTGTCAAACAAAGCTCGCATGGGGACATCGCTCCCGTGCGGCTTAACCTCCAGGGTGATAAGAGGCTTCCCATCACCCTGCACCTTTTGACAGGACATAGTCCCGTCTGGGGCTATTACCCTCACATGCCCTATGTCGGTACGTGGGATAACATTCCCAGTAGGGCGCCCCGCCCGTACTGGCGGTTCTCGTTTTTTGCACCAACAGGGTGATGTCCCTGTTGGTGTCGCCGTGCAGCGGACGGTTCCGTCCGCTGACTGCGTGGCACCGGACGCGGTGCCATACTCATGGGCAAAATGCCCCATTTTCGCGCATCTATTGGAGCGAATATTCTTCTCAAATTTCGGTTGCTTCGTTTTCGAAGCAACCGCAACCGATAGGTCCATCGGCTCTGGACCTCCACCGCCCATGCTCTGGCGCGGGTGACTGTTTCTTGGGACGAAGTGTGAACTTCGTCTGCCTCACTGCTGATTGTTGACATGCTGTTGCGGCATGTCAAAAGCGAAGGGCTTTTAAGCCCTTCGGCTGTACCCAGCATGCGATGACGCTGATCGCATGCTGAACTCTTCACGGATGCTCATATCAATGGCATCCCTTAGAGTCTTTGGCGGGCGCCGGTAAAGACTATGTTTGACGGGACCATCATTGAGTCCCTTCATGAAGCCAGTGACCTGCATAGCAGGGGGCACCGGCTCATACACAATATTTTACAGCAAATATTGCGTTTTCTGAGCGTAAGCTTGAAGGTCAAGCTTACCTTGCCGGAGTTCCATAAACTCCTGCCGACTACTTAGCTCCATTTCTGGAGCTTCAAAGTTGAGCTTTAGCTCAGCTTTAAATTCCTTATAAGTAAGGAACGCAGAGTCATCAGTGGCTCTGCCGCCTAGACATGTTGTGGCGAAGTACGCCTGTTGACGTTCGTCAACAATATTTTGCGCAGAGATGGCATCTTCCACCTCTCCGAACCATCTACGAAGGGGCTCGCCCCCTTTACCGGTAAAGGGCGGTACTCGCGCCTTTACCACTTCAACGCTATGCGTTGTAGGTGCTGATGCGGTCCGCGCTGCCTCTTGCGCGGGCCGTTCTGGCTTCTCTAGGTGGTTTCGCCTAAAGCGATTCACCACCTGTATCACTTCCTCCGGGGACTTAGCCTGGAGGAAGGTAATGATGTCGGTCCCCATGGACCGAACCATTTCCACCGTCGCGTCTTTACTACGCGACGAGAAGTGAGGGAAGTGTTCATTCACCACTTCCAGCGTTCTCTCTCGCTCGGCAGGCGTCATGTCTCGCGACATGATGCCGAGCGGCTCTTAATTTTCGCTCCGCTAGTTAACTAGCAGAACGGAACTGTGGTCGTTAGGACGGACCACAAAGTGCTACCAGGTGTAACAGGACTGATCCTGTTACAGGCTTACACTGTAATTGCGAGGAAGCGCGCAATACAATTAGGGCAGGATTAGTTGATAACAACTAATCCTATACAAAAAGTAAATATAAATATTCACTTTATCTTAAGAACGCAAAATTAAGAGTGTTTATTTAATGGGTGGTTTAGAGGCTAATAGTATAGTAACTACCTAATTAATATAATAATATCAAGTATTCAACTAACTGTACTATTAGTTAACCTGCAAGATTCGGTATTTATACCGAATCGACTTTTCCTTCGTAGATTATAATAACTTATAATCTCTTATTTAAATTTCAGACAACGCGTCTGAAATTAAACTGTGATATTCTAACTTGAATATCAATTATGTAATGGCACCCCATTACACATTTTGTGTTTTGCGTCCATACAAGATGATGAAACCCCATTGGCTGAGATGGGTGGATACATTTTCGGTTACTTTTAGTATACATTTTAGTATGGTTATATTTTAATGTAACTTTACATAATACACTTTTCATTTTTATCCCTCATGCAAACAGCTAAAACCTCCCCAGCGTGAAAAGCGCCGCGCAGTTACTTTCTCCTGCGAAAGATTCTACCTGGTCAAAAGTTTTCAGGCCAGGTAGTTTAAGATCTATTAAGTGGAAAATATACTCTACGTTGTTTTTCTAACAAATTTAAGTTTCGAAAATGGACAACAAAATTTCTTAAGATGGCGTGGGGTCTCTGCTCGACCACCATGCCAAAAAATTGGTCGTCCTCTCCGAATTCACCCAACTTTGAAACCCCCTAATAGTAGCATTCATCAATTGCTACAGTACCGCCCCTTTACCGGTGCAAATACCGGTGTACTTGTCATTAGTGTGTCAACAGTATTCATTCTTATGGCCAAGAACGCTCTGCTGAATTTGTATCTCTTGGCTTTCAATGGCGTCTCGTGTGCTGGGTGGGCTTACGTTTTGTATCTAACCGTTACGTCAGTCGTCAAAGCGTACGAGGCAGGTCAAGATTGGTACCAGGTGGCTCAGAGCACGTGGGATGTGGTTTCGCTGCCTCTTAAGGTGGTGCAGACGATGGCTGTGATGGAAATTGTGCACGCTGCCATCGGCTTCGTGCGCTCACCTTTGGGGTCAACGCTTATGCAAGTGAGCTCTCGTCTGTGGCTTGTTTGGGCCATTAATGTATTGTGTCCCGATTCGCGCTACCACTTCGGCTTTCCGCTCATGGTCACTAGTTGGGGCCTCGTCGAAGTGCCACGCTACTCTTTCTACGCGCTTAATTTGTACGACGCAGTGCCGAGCTTGCTCTTCTTTCTACGATATCACCTTTTCATGGTGCTGTATCCGTCGGGTGTGCTTGGTAAGTGAACTGAGCAGATTTTATCACCTTTTTTATTTGGTACGAATGCTGCCAATATGTATGCGGTTGTTAACAATATGGGTGGTCTTTTTTCCATAGGTGAGGTACTATGCATGTTGAACTCGCTCCGTTTCTTGTCAACAGGTGCATATGCCATCCAGCTACCCAATACGCACAACATCTCCATCTCGCTTTACGTAGTCGTTTTCCTCGTGCTGCTCGTATATATCCCGGGCTTGCCCATCATGTACGGCCACATGCTCACACAGCGCAACCGTGCGTACTCGAAAAGCAAGACCAAGCAGGCCTAGACCAAACGAGGAAGAAATGAGCGCTAAATTAACATGACGCGAATTTGCTCTAGATTCAGATCTTCATCAAGAAAAACCTGCACCTGATACGTATGTGTAGTCTATTGATTTGCACAAGCAAAGCTGCCTTAGTACTCCTCAAAGACCTGTTTCAGTCGATAGCAAGGCTAGCAGTTCGTTGATAACATTATCGACGTTAAAAAGATTCACATATCATATACTTTCGACTTAAAAATAACCCGAATCCTCTAGACTATCATCGGTCTCCTGTAGTACCTTTCGCGATACAAGCAAAACCAAGACAACGATAGATACAACAATACCAATAATAACGACCATGAACTTTTGACCCAGAGAATTGCTTGTGGTCGTGAATGCCGAACTTGGCGTCTCGTCGAAAGCCTCAGCTGTATTCGATTTCTCGTACGGTTGATCTGGTAAATTTTGTCCATTCAGACTGGGAGGTGACGGCACCTCCTCCTTCGTCACTAGAATTGGTATTCTTGGCGGATCAGAGTGCAATTCAGAAGCCTTAGAAATTGCCTGCCTTGGGGGTAACGGCGATGCCGGTGTTGTTGGCGGTGCCAAAATTGTTGTCTTAGTTCCAATAGCTGGCGTAAGAGTTGTCTTGTTCTTACTTGTTGTTTGTGCAGTATTGTCAGCACGGACGTCCTCGGATGATTCATCATGACGGCTAGTATCCATCCTTTGATTTGTCGTGCTATTGGATCGATCGACAGTCGTAACCTCACGATTATTTGTCGCGTATGTTGTTGTACTTACTGGCTCTGGAGTCGGAGGCGCTGGTGTCGTCCTCACCAAATCTTGAAATGAAACGGCCCTGGTATCTCTTAAATGGTTGTCGTTTTCTTGATGGTTGGAAGCGCTGTCCGTGTTTATATTCCACGCCCTAGTCGTTAAGCTGGTAGCGTTCTCCAATAAATTGGTCGTGACAACTCCCAATATAGATGATGTCGGAGACGTATTCGCTGTGGTTTCACGATCGGCATTGACCGTCAGTAACAAGAGCGTGAAGGCTACGAACGAGCGTCGACGCCATCGTGGCGCCAAGTGTGCGCACATTCGCCACCGCCTCGTCCTCCGATAGCTGAGGATTGTGTGGAGGTCAAAGGTAAAAAAGAGCAATTAAGAAAGTTTCCACTTCATAGGGTTGTAAAGGCTGGCCTTTTTTTGGTGGTGGGCGTAAAATTTGACAGCTGGTTGGTTGATGGTCGTGTATATACTTACCTGTCAAAAGAGTCAGCTGAAAACAGGTATACAATCCCCTAGATAAAATGTTGGTGGGTAACATAATCCCCTAGATAAATGGTGCGGGGTAATCTTAAGCATTACAGTGACCAGTTTTACGGCTGCGACGCTTGAACGAAATTCTTTTGTCAGCAGCTTTTCATTTCTCGAGAGCATCATCAAATCATCTCACATCTTAGAGTGATGTTTGCAAAGCGCGAGTCGACGCTGGCAGTTTCTTGGCTGAGTGTTTGCAAGTACCTATTTAAGGTTAATGATACTGTAAGTATACACCGTTTCCCGGGAGATTTATTGATTGTGGTTAGGTTTGCGGGATTGAGTGCGAGAATAGGTCGACGGGTAATCCTTACCCCGCCCGCGCCTTTCTTACTCTTATCGACACTTGCGATGTTTCCTGAAAACCCTTATTGCAGCAATCTGCATCTCGATTCCTTCTTCCCATGTTGCAGGACTTTGTCCTTCTACGGCTGCTGGAGTAAGCTGCAAAATGCACTCACATCACATGCTTTTGATGCACTTTATGTAATTTGGAAGTGTCCTTTCGATTGAAAGACAAGTGAAATTTCATGTCATGCAAAATAGTACTAGACAAAATTTAAGTTAAGTTTAGGATTGCTGTCAAATAACACTATTCATTTGGGAAACGTTAAAACGACCCCACTATAAAATATCATAAGCCCTAGCTCATGTTCCCAAGAGCATTTTGTAAAATACGAAACGCACAATTTGTATATCTTGGTGAGATTTCGGACCACCTGGCCTGATAGTTGTTGATTTTCGACGTAGTCATGTTTGGCTTTCGAGGTAAATCATATGCGGGAAACGGATAGGCTGATAACACTTTTATGTATGGTGTGTACAGGTTTTAAGTCTGTAGCGCTTAGTGGAATTAAGCCTGATTTATTGACTTAAAACTTTTTATACTTACATAATATATATGATTTTTACTTTTGGCATACACCGAGCAATTGGATAGGCACTTCGGGCTACGGCTATTGAGAGCCGCTACAGCCCATCTACACACGCACTTCAAGCTACTAAGACGACCTGCGCCAACAGGTTATGAGCCCAAGTGGCAGCGTGGTTTTTTCGAAGTGTTCCTTTTGATTGAATTCAACTTTGCGAGCAAGTTGTTTCTTGTGTTTTTTCTCGAGTGGTTTATGTAACGGGGTTACATTCGGGTAACACTGAGTGTTGGAGTACATGAGTACACCACGGTTGAGGTCAGTATTGGCCGGGTTAAAAGGTTTCGAACCTTTGGTTATTTTAACCAATCAGGGTATGGGCCCTTGGTGTGGTGGTGTGTCAGCCATCCACGTGTCAGTACACAGGTATGTGCACTACATTTTAGCTAGGTACGAATTAGGAATATTCTACTTAGTATTACATATAGTTTATATTAGTTTAAATTAATTTAGGCTAATTACATATTAAATATATTCAGTTTACATTTCACTCTAAAGTGCAGGCGCGCGACCAAGCCCGGTCGCGCGCGCAGTGAGTGCCGTAGGTAAAGAGGGATCCCTCCCTTTACCTACACCCTTAGTAAGGGAGCCTTGCCGTTAAGGCATTAGCGTAGCTCCTTGTCTTTAAGGCATTAGCGGAGCTAGGCGCACGACCACGCCCGGTCGCGCGCGCGGTGAGTATTGTAGCCCAAGGGAGTTCTCCCTTACGCTACATCCCTTTATAAGGGAAGCCTTGTTACGAGGGGTTAGCGAAAGCTATCTGTAAACCACCCCGGGAATCTTGGCCCCGAGTAGGAGATCTCTCTCCTACTAAGCCCTTTTATAATGGCGTATCAGCTAAGTAGCGGCGAACGCCGCTTAAAGGAAAGTCTTCCTCTGTGCGCTAGCCGCACCGTGCGTGTACGCACCCGGCTACAGTTTATTTCTCGTGTAGATACCATTCATGATACTAGTGGAAGTCCCCTCATTTTCGGAGGGCTAGTGGAATTGTTGGCGTTGGTTTGCGCCGGTGTAATTTTTGATTTATTACTGTTTTTAAGATGGATGATGAGGAGAGTGGTGGCGAATCCGACTTCGAACCGGAAGTGGCTCTGCGCGCTATCCTTGACGTGACGGCGGATATGAAGACTCGCATGAAGTCAATGGAGCAAGCGCAAGCACGCGCATCCGTCGCAAGCACGGTTACCGCGCCAAAAAAGGATCCCCCGCTTACTGCCCGGAACAGTGTGCTCCGGGAATCACTTAAGAACTGTGGGCCATTTGGCAAAGAGATGACGCTTAATCATCTGGCGGACGGCATTGGTATTGAAGTCGGTAGAGCAGCCCGGCCGGACGCGGCCAAGCTCCCGACAAATAACCAAGGAAACGCACAGAATGATGGAAGAGTGAATACGCCGGCGGTGCAGACGCCCGAAATGCACTTCAGGCAATCAGCTCACGCGCCTTCTCCACAGCCTGTGCAGCCGTCGTGTGCCAAGATCCCCAAGCTCGGCATCGAGATGTTCTCGGGGGTGGAAATATTACCCGGACTCGGTGCCGGTTTCAAGCAGTAGGTGTACCTCTTTATCGAGGCCGTTGAGATAGCTGAGATGACCTCAGGCTTTGTGTGGACGGAGCGCCTGAAGGTCAACAAGCTTGGGGAGTACCTTGAAGGGGTGGAAGCGGATTATTTTCGTGCAAATATCAGCACGTGGTGGCAAGCTGACCCGGAATTGTGGGCGATTTTGGATTATATGTACATGGAATTTCGTGTAACAATCTCCCCCCACCAGGCTGCAGTGTGGTTCGCTTCAGAAAAGAGTCCCAAACGGACTTGGACTGAGCACTACCTGTACCTGGTAGCCCTGGCTCGTGAGAGCGGGATGGGCGAAAGGATGGTGGTCGAGAATATTGACAAATTCGCCGCGCCACATCTAAAAGTTGCGATCATGGCCAGGTATACTCCTATGCGAGAGGATTACTGTGCCATGCGCAGGAACTTATATCATGGGCGCAGGAGTTGGACGAGGATATGCTGAAAGCAAAGTCACCTGCCCGACTGCACGCGAATTCGGTGACTGAGGCCGGATTCGCAAGGAAGTGCTATGGCTGCGGGAATCCAGGACACATAAAAAGAGAACGCCCGCAAAAGGGCAGAAGAGTGCAAAGGGCTGCTAACTCGAAAGATCAGGGAGGTTCGGGAAATTAGTGGAACCGGAAGGTCGCGTTATCCACCATTGAAGTGGGACATGGCTGTGAAATTGATGGAATTACTGTCGGAGATGACATGTCAGCAACGACGTGGATCGTCGATAGTGGTGCCAGCCGGCACCTGGTGGCTGATGAAAATTTACTGGTGGATGCTATCACGTGTGGGCCGGAAGATGGGTTTATGTTGCCCGACGGCGGGAAATTATCGATCACCAAGGTTGGAAAGATCAAGTTAGTTACGCCTGGTGCCGATCCTGTTTCGATTGAGCTAAGTGAAGTGTGCTTTGCACCCAAACTTGCCAAGAACCTGATTTCACTTGGCAAGTTGCATGAAAAAGGGTGCAAAATAATGGAAAACAGTGGAAAATTATTGATCCAGTGGAACGGAAACACGCTGTTTCCAGTTGAGATATGTGGATCAACCTTCGTGGCAAAATTGATACCGGAAAAGTTAAGCGGACGGGTGCAGCAGTTCACGCACATGTTGCTGAACGCTGTCGCTGCCGATACTGATAATGATGTGCAGGAGGGCACGTTACATCTTTTTCATGCTCGCTTGGGTCACTTGGCTTACGACACGGTCGAAAGACTAGCCAAGGACCCCAGGTCAGGCATCAAGTTGACAGACAGTAGTCGACCAAATTGACTGACCTGTGCTGAAGGAAAGGGATCAAGAAAGCAACAGCCAAGGACTGATTCAGATGATAATTTGCCGATCGAGCGCGTCGGCGGTGTGATATGTAGTGACTTGAAGTGTCCAATCACACCGCGCGACAGGCGAGGAAATCGCTATTTGGTGGTATTTGTAGACCACTATTCAAGCTATGTACGTGTTTTCCCCGCTCGAACTAAAGCCAGAGCGGCGAAGATGTTTGAACATTTTCTAACTTGGTTTGAAAATGAGTTCAAGTGTCGCATTCATGTTTTACGTACGGATGGAGGCGGTGAATATAAAACCGTGGAATTGTTCGGCAAAAGGACTGGAGTGCGCCGGCAAGTTACGGAGGCTGGTAATCCAGCCTCCAATGGAAAATCTGAACGGATGAACCGGACCATTTTTAACATGGTCCGGTGTATGACTTTTGGGTCGGGGGTACTTTGATGTACTGGTCTGAGGCAGCGGAATACGCCTCGTACATTTTGAACCGTACCCCGACCCGTTCGAATCCCGGAAAAGTTTCGCCTTTTGAAATGCTGACGGAAAAAAAATTTATTGAAGGAAATTGTGGTGTTTGGTTTGCCGTGCATGGTGTGGAGGGACCCACGGAAAAAGGCCCTTGCAATACATGATGAGCGAGCTTTGATTTTGGGGCGCAGTGATGAAACCAAGGGTTTCAAGGTACTACTGCTAAAGGACAGAGTAGTAACGGTCACTCGCCATGTCAGTGCAATCGAAACACTGGATAAGGAGGCGAGTGACCAACTTACGAGGACGCTGGACGTTGCAGCTGAGGAGGAGCTGGAGAAAAGGGCTACAGGACGTGCAAATGCGAGATCGCCCCAAGAAATCACTACAACAGTCAATATGAAGTGCAAGACACAATTGACAAGGCGCATAAGCATCCCAGAAAGTCCGGACGCGTGGTCAAGAAGACTCACAAGGCGGTTGCACTGGAAAAAACGAGTAAGAAGAAGACAAGAGGCGAAGAAAGTGTGATTGAAGCGTCTAACACTGAAATGCGCGGAATTGATGACATTGGAAACGATATTTCGAGTGATGGGCCCGGATTTGAAATGAAAAGACCTGGAAATGATGTTCCAGAAAACGCGATGTGTATTTACGCTGTGGTTGAGACTGACGATAATGGAAGTGGTCCCGGGTTGGAGTTCCCGACCCGAAGTCATTTAAGGAGGCGCATGAAGGCGCAAATTCTGACTTGTGGACGAAGGCGGAACAAGAAGAGCTGAAAGCACTCGAAGACATAGGTACATGGAAAATCATCAAGCGTCGGCCAGATAAGAAATTGTTGCCCACTAAGTGGGTATGCAAGACCAAGTTGCGTGCAAATGGAACGGTCGAGCGCTACAAGGTTAGGCTTGTGGCACGCGGAGACCGTCAAATTTACGGCCAGGACTACTACTTTACGTTTTCGACAGTCATGGAAGTCGATAACGTAAAAGTGATCCTGGCCATGTCGCAGATCTGGCAGGTACCGGCGCGGCACGGTGATGTGCCGAGCGCCTACCCGAAGGTGAGGACAGAAGAGGATTATGAGGTCTATTTAAAGATCCCGCAAGGTATGCAGATACCTAAAGAAGTGTGTGAAATGTTTGACGTGGATTCAAGTGATGAACTCTGGTTAAAGTTGGAACGGAACTTATATGGCCTAAAGCAGGCCGGAAGATTGTGGCACCAATTATTGTGCCAGACATTGGAAGAGTTGAAGTTCAAGCAGTGCGTTACAGATACCTGCGTGTTTGTGAGGCGTGTTGTGAATGGCATCGTTCTGTTTGGGGCGTATGTTGACAACCTATTGGTCACCAGAAATACGTCAGACGCAGTTAATAATTGTTTTGTTGAGATGAATGTACTGGAACTCAAGGACCTTGGAATCGTAAGCAAGTTTTTAGGCGTTTGCATCGAAGGTAACACCCGCGATGGCTATATATTGGATCAGGAGGCTGCTATTGATGAGCTCCTGATCACACATGATTTTGGGAAAATAAATTCAACGCGCACGCCGGTGCTTGACATGGACGGTGTGGAAGATTTTAAAGAACTGTTGACAGCCAAGTCAAGGGAAAATTTCCAAGCATAAAAAGTTTTCAATCGCTGGTGGGCAGCCTCCTGTAAATATCCCGCTGTACGTGCCCGTATATTGCTTTCGCTGTGCACCGTGTGACGCGGCACACACAAGCGCCCACGATAGGAGATTTCAAGGCCGCAAAGCGAATTGTAAGATACCTGAAGGGCACCAAGACGATGAAGCTAAGACTGAATCACGATGAAGAGCTGCCATTGCCGATCCGGGTCACGTGCTATACGGACGCAGATTTTACAGGCGACAAAACGGACCAGAAAAGTATGAGCGCAGTGGTGATGTATCTAAATGGAATTATCGTATAATGGAAATGCAAGAAGCAGACTGCAGTGGCATTGTCTACGGCCGAAGCAGAGTTTGTGGCCGCAGCTGTGGCGGACGTGAGGCATTAGGACTGCGGGAATTACTGCTGGAGATTGGTGTTTTTTTCGAGGGCACCGCTGCTGATGAAAATGGATAATCAGGCCGTCATCAAGCATGTGGAGTCCGAAGCGAGTGCTGTCAGTACGAAGCACATTGACATTAAGTTGAAGTTTCTGAAAGATTTGAGCAAGAATGAATAAGGCAGATCACGTGCCAAGTTTGGAAATGGTGGCGGCCTGCTAACGAAGGATTTAAGTGCACAGCGGATGCAAGATCTACGGAAGCAAATTGGTTAGTATTAAAGGTGTTACAGCGCGCCGTTTCAGGAGGAGTGTTGATTTTCGACGTAGTCACGTTTGGATTTCGAGGTAAATCATATGCGGGAAACGGATTGGCTGATAATACTTTTATGTATGGTGTGTAAAGGTTTTAAGTCTGTAGCGCTTAGTGGAATTAAGCCTGATTTATTGACTTAAAACTTTTTGTATTTACATAATATATATGACTTTTACTTTTGGCAAACACCGAGCAATTGGATAGGCACTTCGGGCTACGGCTATTGAGAGCCGTTACAGCCCATCTACACACGCACTTCAATCTACCAAGACGACCTGCGCCAACAATAGTTTGGGTCAGGTGGGATCTCTAGTAGAGGCGGACTGTCGAGCGACGCTCGCCACGCGGTAGAAGTTTCAGCTGGGTATACTTACCAAAAGAGAAAGTTTATAGAATAGGACAATTTTTTTGGCAGTATTTCACAGAATAGGACATTTTTTTATTAATTTCACAGAAGACATTTTTTAAAGGGAACTGGTAAATCCACGTACTGAAACATTCCAATAGTGATATCAATAGTAATATCCAGTATTGCGTAAGGGCGTATAGTGAATTAATTACGTGGACACCGGGTATGTTTTCCGGCTCCACCGGGTCCGCGGTGTGGCCCTATTTTGTATAAGTAAATTCTTTCGAGTAATATCTACTTTGCATGATGGACGAGCTCCTGGCGGATCTACGCGAATTGGACGAGACACAAGAGCGCGTCGAGGCTGTTAGCGATGAAATGCTGCGTGTGTAGCGCTCAGGCGATACTGCTAGGGCTAGAGAGATGGTTTGGAGCTGGATCCAGATGCTACGTACTAGCGACTTCCAGTCGGTACGTATTGCGTTTCTTTACGTGGCCAATCACGTGCTGCAGAAAACACTATTCACTTATTCTGCGACTTAAATGACGCACTATTGGTGGAACTGTTTAGTTGTCACCTGGAGGAGGCAGTTGCGCTCGTGTGCAATTTCCCGATGGACCAAAATAACGTTACGAGACTATTGGAGCTGTGGCATGAAAAAAGTTTTTTACAGATGCGCAAGTGTGGTGGAGTCAAGTTCAAAATCGAACACCGTAGTGTCGAGAACCTGACAACCATCGTGCCCAGCCTTCCAACTGACGGGGGGGGTACCCCGCGAACCTTCGCCTACGATCCGATCTGATTGTCCGCTGCTAGCAGACGAACGATCATCAGCATAAGACGCCTGGTCCGATTTTTGCGTCTCCATCTCACCTTGTGTACCCGATGGAATGGTCTGGTTGCACACTTGGTGGATCGTCGCTGTAAATTGATTTGGGTCGAAAATGCGAGACCGTGCTGGGTAATGTACCCTGGGCCGAACTCTTCTGTAACAGGGTTACATTCGAGTCACATTTAGTAGGTGGTGTACGTGAGTACACTACGGTTGGGGTCAGTATTGACCGGCCCGAAAGGTTTTGAACCATTGGTTATTTTAACCAATCAGGGCAGGAGCCCTTGGGAGTGGCGTGGCAGCCAGCCACGTGTTGGTACACAGGTGGTGTACACTACATTTTAGCTAGGTACGAATTTGGTAAGTTCTACTTAGTATTACATATAGATTACATTAGTTTAAATTAATTTAGGCTAATTATATATTAAATATACATTCAGTTTACATTTTCACTCAACGACTGCAGCACACGACCTCGACCGGTCGCGCGTGTAGTGAGTGCAGTAGCGTAAAGGGAGCCCTCCCTTTAGCTACACCCTTAGTAAGGGAGCCTTACGTTAAGGCATTAGCGAAAGCTATTTGTAAACCAAAGCGGGAATCTTGGCCCCGAGTAGGAGAGCTATCTCCTACTAAGCCCTTAATAAGGGCGTATCGGCTAAGTAGCGGCGAACGCCGCTTAAAGGAAAGTCTTCCTCTGTGCGCTAGCCGCACCGTGCGTATACTCACCGGATACATCTGGTAGCACTTGTAGTCAATACAACACCTGTGTTGGTAGATTAAGGCATCCTCTGCAAGGGATAAATGAGGACGATTAGGATAGGTTGACCCTCGTCCAGCAGGAAGCCTTTAACAGGCTGTTATCCTTACTGGGTGACGAGGGTATGCAGCTCCTAGTGGAGCAGGGCCTTGAGGCCGTAAAGGCAAGGGTCAATGCCCTCATCGCCCATGAGGCGAGTTTAGGTGGAAGTCGTTCTACGGGGGTGCGTCCCCCATTATCATTTAAGATAAAGGAGTTCAGCGGGGAGGAGGGTGACAACCTTTACGTGTGGTTGCGAGAGGTCGAAACGGCCTTCGCCACAGCGAATGTGATCTCTGATCACTTGCAAGTGGGATTTGCATTGACCCATCTTATGGGCAAAGCCCGTACATGGGCGTTTACGTGTCCGGATTCGGTCACAAGCGTGTTTCCAACCTGGGAAGTCCTTGAGCAAAAGATTATGGACATGTATGCAACGCCTGATCTGGTTTTCCAGAATCAGATGGCGTTTTTGAGGTGCTGTCAGGTCACTAGAGACTTGGAAACATATGTACAAGAACTGAAGACCCTGTTGGCAGGGATGTACGCGAAAGCGTATTCGGATGATGTGTCCATCCCCGTCTTCATGGGAGTCCTGAAAGAAGGGCCAGCACGTTCGGAACTGTTCCGATGCTGACCCCAATCCCTGGAGGAGGCGTTTAATATGGCGTTTAACGCCGAGAGGAACTTCCGTTCCTCTAAGGTGGGTCCCGAACCCATGGACCTGAGTCAGGTCGAAGCGGAGGAGAACCCTTCCGCTAAGAGTCACGCTGACTCTTTTTCGCAAGCTTCGAAGCAGAGCTCTTAGCTATGTTGCAGCGGCATGGGCCGCTGAGATGCTTCCTGTGCGGAAGCACGGATCATCTGCGGAACAGATGTCCGAAAAATCCCCAGCGAGATAGTCGCTGGAAGGGGCCAAGGGTTGGGAGAAATCCCTTGCCCAAGCCGTCGGGAAACGACGGCTCCCAGTAGGTGCGGGGCGCCCTACTGGGGGATCCCTCAGTGATGTTAAGCCCCAGGGTATGGGACGACAGCACAAAGCCCCGAGGGAAACGGTGCTTTCTAGCACCGAGTTGGTGTACCAGCCAGGTTTGCTGGTAGTCCTTGCGGACGTGAAAGGCTTTGAAAATCCTTGGAGAGTCTTGATAGACTTTGGAGCGTCTGACAATTATGTCTGACGGGCTTCTGTTGACAAGATTCGGCTGTATGCCGAGGCCCTAGAGGCACGTTCTTGTGACGTTGTCCCGGTCCGTCTAGCGACGGGCGTACATGTTTCTGTACCCAAGGTCTCGATTGACCTTAAGCTGAAGTTTGAAGACTTCGACAGCTTAGAACGTTGCCTAGTCCAGGATTTGGACTCGAGGTATGACCTCATTCTGGGCATGAAGTGGCTGGAACGCCACGAGCCATGGATAGACTGCAAGTCTAAATCCATTGGCTCAACGCACCCGCGATTGGGTGAAGCATTGGCGAGTCATGAACCCACCTTTGCTCGATCGCAAAAACGATTCTGGTGTGAGATTCTAGAGATTGGGATGTCTGAAATGATCATTCCCAATGACGTTAAGGAAGAGTTCCTTAACGAGGGGGATTCGGCGGTTAATCCCCACGCCGTTAACGGTGAGACTTGTGAGTTGCCAGTGGCAGAGGTGGATTCCTCTGAGGCGACTCCAGTGGTAGGGGTAGAGACCCCTGCGGTTAAGCGCGAGGCGCTTCCAAGCGAAAAGACCCGAAGTTCATCTCTTTCGCACGTCGGAAATGATTCCAATTACGCCGTTATAGGTGAGACCGGCGAGTCACCGGTGGTAGAGGTAGATAAGTCTGTGGATAGGCGCGGGCGCTTCCAGTAGATGGGGCAATTGACTCCCCCCATCTGGGTCTCGCGATGAGTCCCGAGGCCAGTAGTCAGTAGTCCTATAGGATGCTGAATAGTGTGACATGTGTTGTCACAGAAGGCGTAATCCTTGAACGGTTGCCTGGTATAGGCGAACTGTTGGCGTTGGAGGAGATGTCCTTCAGCGAGTTTGAAACTGCTTTGAAAGCAGATGAAATTGACGAGGTTATCGTATTACGTCCGGAAGAGGAGTTGAACTCCTCATGAACGATGGACGAGTCAGTTTTGGTGCAAACCAAACAGGCATTGGATGCCCGAAGCTGTCTCAAGATCCTGGCGGATCCTGAGGACCCTTACCATTCCTTACTAACGGAATTTGGAGATGTCATTAGTGACAACCCGCCGATGGGGTTACCACCGGATCGGGGAGTCCGACATGAAATTGATTTGGTTCCTGGAACCAAATACTGCGTCACTAGGCAGTGGCCTCTCCGAAAGGAGCAATGCGACGTTATCGACGCATTATTCAAGGGGAAAGAAGAGACAGGGATGGTACGGGAGAGTAAGTCTCCCCATTCTTCTCCCACTTTTTGTGTTCGTAAACCGAACGGAAAGTGGCGCATTGTGCATGCGTACAACAAGCTGAATGCAGCTACAGTACCCATCCAGACTCCTATTACTCGGAAGGATGTCCTCCAGAACAATATGGCGGGCTGTACTGTATACAGTGCCTTAGATCTGGTGGACGGGTATTATCAGGTGCTCATGCGAGCATCAGATATTCCGCTTACAGCGGTCACGCCTAGTGGCATGCTGTGGGAGTGGCTTGTTATACCACAAAGGCTTTCGAATGCACCAGCGACTTTCAATCGCTTGGTGAGTCAACTCTTCCGCCTTCATAGGAAGTACGCTCAGACGTACTTCGACGATGTATTCGTTCATAGTCACGCGGAAGGTGACTCGTCTGATGTTCAGACGCACCTAATACACCTTCGAGCTGTGCTCGAATGCATGCGAGAGCATAAGTTATATGCGAACGCATCCAAATGTATATTTGGTGCTGAGGAAATTCCTTTCCTCGGATGCTTCATCGGTAATGATGGAGTGCGGGCGGATACCGCGAAGGTGAAAGCTATTGTGGAGTGGCCTTCGCCTGTAAATCTTAGAGATTTACGGAAGTGGCTTGGATTAGCCAATTATCTACACAAGTACAGCGAGAACTACGCTGAAATGGCGAAGCCATTGACAGAACTTCTTAAGAAGGACGTAGATTGGTGTTGGGAAACCAAACACCAAAACGCTTTTGAAGCGGTTAAGGGGATCTTGTTAAAAGCTCCCGTTCTTGTTCTCCCAGACTCTGGGAAACCATTGAGTGTCGTCTGCGACGCCTCCGATTTCGCAATCGGATGTGCTTTCTTACAAGCAGACGATGCAGGAAGGGAACGCGTAATTACGTTTGAGTCGAGGCAGCTTAAAGCTGCGGAACGAAATTATCCCGTTCATAACAAGGAGCTACTTGCAATGAAGTATGCTCTTGTCAAATTTAGGGTTCACTTACTCGGCTCAAAGCCGTTCGTGGTTTATACTGACCACGCGTCCTTACGGACAGCGAAAAAGTCGCCTCATCTCTCGCAACGGATGGTCCGTTGGCTCTCCTTCTTTGCGCAGTACAACTTTGAGGTTAAGTATAAACCTGGTAAGCAGAACGTGCTTGCAGACGCGTTGTCGCGTCGTCCCGATTACGAGCTCGCTCACGCGACATTCGTCACCTCATCTGTAGTGGATCTCATACGCCAGGCGTATGAGAAAGACTCTCAATGTACGGCTCTTATCAGCGCGTTGGGTGGAAAGGGACTTGGCTCGTCTGAGCCAACCCTGTCAAGTCGAGCTAAAGCTCGTTTACACCGTTACAGGTACTGTGACGGTTTGCTATATTATAGCACGAGGCGGAGGACACTCCGCGGGTGGTAGTTCCTCATGATGAGGAACTGAAGTATAGAGTCCTCTTTGAGGCACATGACGCCCCTACCGGGGGTCATTTAGGTCGGGATAAGACCTACAGCGCTTTAAGCGCTTTGTATTGGTGGCACAAGATGTATAAGTGGGTCGGTGCGTATATACGCACCTGTGAGACGTGTCAGAGGGTTAAGCCCTCTGCAAGTTCAGCTGAGACTTTGGCGAGCTTATCGGTTCCAACGGAGTGTTGGAAATCCATTAGTATGGATTTTATCTTCGGTTTTCCGAAGGAAAAGGCCGGTAACACCGGCATATTGGTCTTTGTAGACCGATTGAGCAAGATGGCTCACCTGGCGGAGGTGTCAGAGTCCATAGATGGACAAGGAACAGCGAAAGTGTTCCTAGACCGTGTCTTTCGACAGCATGGTCTACCCGATTCCGTTGTGTCGGATCGGGATCCCCGTTTTACGGGACAGTTCTGAGGAGCGTTGTTTAAGGTGCTAGGCACCAAGCTACTCATGTCCACTGCGGATCATCCGCAGACGGACTATCAGATGGAACGCGTTAATCGCGTTGTGGAGGATATTCTCCGGAGTTTATGTCCGGAATCTCCAAATAGTTGGAGTGAGATGCTTCCGATGGTTGAATTTGTTATCAACAATTCGGTACATGCATCTGCGGGGCTTACCCCGTTTTACGTGAACGGATTAGTGAATCCGAGGTTTCCGTTGACGCCACGTGTGTGTGGCCCAGGGCTTGAGGGAGGAGGATTCCCTGATGTCAGTCCTGTATCAGTGCGAAAGTACATCGATAAGTTTTTATCGACGCGCCTTAGTGTCTTACGACACGTCTGCGATTCCATGGCGGAAAGCCAAGACAAGCAGAAGGAGCAAGCTGACCGCAAGGGGAGGCGTAACGAAAAGGTATACAAAGTAGGAGAAAGTGTTTTATTAAACGCTAAAATCTTCCTACACATGCAGTTTCCAACTTGTTGCGGAATAAACTGCGCCCCAGGTTTGTGGGGCCTTTTAAGGTACTAGCCCAAAAGGGCTTATCGTATACCTTGGACATCCCGAAGGTGATGCGTACGCATCCAACCTTCTATGTGGGTATGCTTAAGCCATACCAGGACCCAGAGGCGGGCCCCCTCCTGGAGGGGGTTGGAAAGGCGGATAGCCGTAAGAGCCGTAAGACACGGCAGGGCGGAGGAAGCCCGAAAGGGTTAAAATGCGACCACGAAGCTCCGCAACGGTCGTCTCGAGAGAGGCAAGCCGCCTCTCGAAGCGTTCAGTGGCATCCCACTCATCACGGAGTCTCTCGTGAAGATCAAGGATGCGAAGGCTGTGTCGATCACAGCGCGCGCGAATATCACGTCGCAATTGCGCGACCTCCTCCTCCAATGCTCGATGCGGAGAGTACTCCACACTTTCATGTGGAGCGGCTGATGGAGCGGCGCCATCATCGGGGTCAAACCCAGTATCTGGTGAAGTGGAAAGGTTATCCACACTCACAGAGTTCGTGGAAGTCCGAGAATCCCCTACGGCAGGATTGCCGCGACGTCGTTGACGCTTTCGAGCGGGAGAATCGCTGCAGGTCAACGACCAAAGGGGCACGAGAAGCCCCTTTACTCCCAGTAACTGGGAGTTCGCCGGAGGCAGATGTGGCGCTAACACTGTCTTCTGGCACCGTGGTGGAGACAGGGGCGCTGGCGTAGCGCGTGCGATATGGAGCACGTAATAGCTCCATCGCTTTGGCTCTGGCGAATGCCAGGCGCAACGCCCTCTCAACCCAAATGTCATAACGGTAATAGCTGTTGAGATGCTCATTGAAGCTGGGGAGAAGCTTCTACCCTTCCGCCCAAGCGCGGAACTTCTTCTCCGCATCACCAGCACTTTCTCCCGGAGAAAGAATGATAGGAACCTTGCGTAGGCTCCCAACAGGGGCACCCTGTGCCTGCCTGTCTAGGCGCTCTCGGTATGAGACGCTAGTGAACTGCTTTTGCGTAAGCAATTGCTGCCGGAGTTTCTCCCGGAGCTCGCATTGATACGTCTGTTCAGCCGCGTGGGAAGGGGTATAGGATGCTAAACCATTTCTTACCACACGCCTAGCCCACTTTGGAAGGTCACGAGGACCGTCAAAATTATATGCCGCCCTTGGCAGGCGTTTGGGGGCGCGCAAAGCATCCTTAGTGCCTGTGCGGCAAGTTGGCTTTCATGAGATGCGTTCAGCTCATTGGTGATGATCGCCTCCGGCAATCCGGATGTATCATCCGACATTGGCAGGGGTGGCGCACTAGTTAGTGCATTTTCCCCACGTGCGGGGAACGGATTAGGCTGCCGACATCGCCGTTCGGCGCTGTCGGAGCGGTCAGCCGTTTGGGAGATATCCCCAAGGGCATCCACCTCCGAGTTCTCGGAATAGTCTACCTCCTCTAGAGGAGACTCCATAGCACCACTAATGGTGCTCATGGATAGCCAGAAGTACTGCCAGTTGGAGTTCTCCAACAAAATTTAGTTTATTGCGTAAGCAATAGTCTTGATGGGGGAGGATGTAACAGGGTTACATTCGAGTCACATTTAGTAGGTGGTGTACGTGAGTACACTACGGTTGGGGTCAGTATTGACCGGTTCGAAAGGTTTTGAACCATTGGTTATTTTAACCAATCAGGGCAGGAGCCCTTGGGGGGGGTGGCGTGGCAGCCAGCCACGTGTTGGTACACAGGTGGTGTACACTACATTTTAGCTAGGTACGAATTTGGTAAGTTCTACTTGGTATTACATATAGTTTACATTAGTTTAAATTAATTTAGGCTAATTATATATTAAATATACATTCAGTTTACATTTTCACTCAACGACTACAGACGCACGACCTCGACCGGTCGCGCGTGTAGTGAGTGCAGTAGCGTAAAGGGAGCCCTCCCTTTAGCTACTCCCTTAGTAAGGGAGCCTTGCGTTAAGGCATTAGCGAAAGCTATTTGTAAACCAAAGCGGGAATCTTGGCCCCGAGTAGGAGAGCTCTCTCCTACTAAGCCCTTAATAAGGGCGTATCGGCTAAGTAGCGGCGAACGCCGCTTAAAGGAAAGTCTTCCTCTGTGCGCTAGCCGCACCGTGCGTATACGCACCGGCTACATCTTCACCCTGGGTACGGGCAGACCAATTATACTCAGAGTAAGTATACTCCAAAGGGCAGATCGCTTAACCGATCGTAGAGCCCAACCAATGCGAGAATAAAAGACCAATATTCCAATATGTAGATCCAACGAGAACGTTACAAACTCCACGAACGTTATCTCAACTTAACAATCCAAAAACTTGCTTACACGTTCCAAACATGTGTAACTTGGGCTTGCGAAGCCGACCAATGCGTACTCCCGTCGAGGGACTTCCGGCGGGCCAAGTTCGTCTGTAACGCGTCCCGGCCGGGTATAATGAGCTAGAGGGGATTACTCAACCCTCTGCTCCCAAACACTCCGCGGCGTGAAGAGGCGACTAACTTACTTGGCAAAGATGTTAACGACTTCCTTGTTGTGAGTTAAAAATCCAAAACTCCAAAACTCGGTAAAACCAAAACACTCTTAGAAGGAAAAATCAAAACTAACCAATCCTATCTCCCTACCGTCCCCAATATGTACAAACATGAAATATGTAAGTACACGCAATATCATGTTACTTACCAAAATCTGTGTTATTGACGCTGCTTGCACACGATAGGCTTACAATCCCCCTTGTTTTCCTCCAATCTTGAATCCACTACCACAGCCGCCCCTGATTCTGGTCGCAGCCGCGCAACGGTAGAGATCCGATCTCACCCCCAGTTGGCATCCAAGAACTTCGCAGTAGTGGACTTCTTCACCAATGGACAGATCTTCGAATCCGCCCTAGCCAGGTATTTGTCCTTGTGCACCTGATCATGTTGATGCAGGTGCGCTGTGTTCCCAATCGCCCCATGTCAATTCGCCTCCCCAATCGGCCCGATCTGACAGCCCTCGCAACACTCCAGATTCCGAAACACCGGATGGGCATCAGATCGGGGTCGATCAGCTCCGGAAGACAGTCCGGGAGCTTCAGTATCAGTTGGCCACAAAGGATTCATAACTCCGGCAACTGCGGAAGGAGGTGGATACTTTGATTCCCATGTCCACGAAGTTGCAGGAGGTGATCGCCGAGAACGCGCATCTCCGGGCCCAGATCGCCCAAAAAACAACGCGAGGTAAGCTGATCGGTCGTTGTCTTTATCTTGGGTCTGGTCTAACCTTCCTTCGCGTGTAGATCGGCTGCCAACCGACATAGCCAGAGTGTTTGAAGGTCTACTCGCGGCTGATCGGCAGTCGCATGACCACTGCGATCAGCTCCGACAGATCTTGGACGAGCTGATCGGCACACGCCCCGATCTGTCTCGCTTGGAGGCCTACAGGTCACACCTCCGGGAACAGCTCCCGCTGGTCAACCGGCAGAGGTTGGAGGATCAGTCCGATCGGACTTTACTCCGCACCCAACAGGGTGACCTGGAGAGGCAGATCGGCGAGTTGCAAGTCGTGGCAAGGAACAGATCAAGAAGGTCGAGTCCTTCCAGAGCCGATCGGACGCCTGGACTCAGGAGTCAAGCCATCGTTGGGCGACTGTTAATCGGTGCCACCAACAGTTGACCGACTTGTTGTACCGGCGTCCGGCTGCAGGCTCTAGCGTTGACCGATCTGCATCGGCCGCTCTGATTGATCTGCACCAAGATCGGAAACGACGCCATTCATTGGCCAAAAGTCAATATTCCAAAATTCCAAAAGTTTCCAAGAAGCGTAAGGACGCGTCGAAGGGCTCAAGGGCGCGGGGTGTAGCGCGCGACTCCGAACTCGAGGAGAAGGAAGCGGTGCCTCAAAAGAAAGCGAAGACGATGGCGCATCTTCCAAGCCCAAGATCGGACGCAGGTGACACGTCCATCACCGTCAAATCGCATGCGCCCTTACGCCCCCGCGCTGCTCACACCAAGCATATGGAGATCTCCTCCGGAGAGGACTCGGGGAACGAATCGGGAGATTCTGCGTTCTTGTTCACTGCTTTGTCCAAGTCCCGATCCGATTAACGCCGAGGTCCTGTTCCAGCAAAAGTCTGCATTGGGGGCGGATAAGGTTATCAGCTCCCAGGGTGATGATGTTGCGCGAACGCGTGCGTTAGCAGAGTCGGCTCCTTCTTTCCAGCCCGGTACATCTAGGTTGTGTCATCACGCCCGATTAAAAGGGGTCTTGATCGGATATCGGCCTCTTCCGTCGCTGACTTCGGATGCCGTTTTTCCATGGTCACCGGGGCAGATCGGTAGTTTGCACCGATCAGCCCTAACCAAACAATATCTGGCCCGTTCGATGTCCCGACCTGACTTCTGGCTCTTCCCTCCAGCTTTGAAAACCCCTGACCCGTCTGCGTGGCGGGCGGATCTAGTCACAGGACCGCAAATCGCCCGTCTGTATGCAGATCGACCATGGGAAGTGCTGCTCAGCGCCATGTTGGACTCCATATTCGCGTCGACTCCTTGGATCGATTCGCTTCTGGGTCGGATTCGGGCTTTTAATACAGCCCATTGCCAGGCGATCTGGGAGTCCACCCATTATCTCACGCTTCCCGCTGGTCGAGCGCTACGTGATCAAGACCTGATCCTGTTTCAGAAGCGCCTGAAACAGCGCCGGAGTCGGGCGGGCGAGGCTGGCTGGCCCTATGCCAGTTTATTATGGAAGGGATGCTGGCCTGCGAGTGCGACATCGACATCTTTCTGTATCCGGTGTTTCTTCATATGGCTAAGCGTCGCGTTGAGAGCCCCGGGGCGTTAACTGAGGACGGCATTTGGTATCCCGGTCTCCATTGTGACGAGCCGATCACAGACCTGAAAGACGCCTTGATACAGATCGATCGGAGGGAGCCCTGGCGCAATCAGCATCAGGACCAGATCTAAGGCCATCCGGCATTGACTATCGGTCGTCTGTGGGGTGACTGCGAATCTTGATGCGGCATTTAGTTGACCAGATAATCCATAATACATGTCATCATTTTTCCAAAATTCCTGATCACCTGATCACTTGACCAAATTTCATCACTTTCTTCAAACTTGTACCAATACGTTATCACACACAGTTTCCATACACATCGCAAAAATTATCACCACGTTCGTCACTCCACTACTCCAGTTCATCACAGTTCATCACACTAATTCACAATAATTCAGACCTTACAAATATTCACACCGATCGATATACTGATCGGTGCTACTGCGTGTCTTGATCTTCATCTTCATGAGCCTTCATCACTGCGAAGGGATTCCGACTGACTCGTTCTCGCTCGAACTCTCGTAGCATTGCTCCACAATTTAGATCGAGCTCGTCGATCCAAGTTGCTTCGTCATGATCCTTCCAGCGGACCAGATATTCTCGGTGGGTGCGACCGAAACGCGTATTCTTAACCGATCGGACATCTAGCACATTTTCCACCTCGAATTCTTCCTCTTCCAATGGCCTTTCCCAACTGTCTTCCGGCAGCAGAGCTTCGTCAAAATCAAATCTCTCCGCTTCGTCCACTAGACAGGGTATTTTAGGCCGATCGGGGAACTCTCTGACCAGCTTCAATTTGGACACATGCACGATCGGAAAAACTTTATAATCCGTTCCGATCGTGATCAGACGGGCAGCATGCTCACCGATCAGCTCTGCCAAACGGAAAGGACCGTGCCACATATGAGCCAACTTCTTTGCATAGCCTTCCTTGACCCGATCGAGGTATAACCATACCCTCTCCCCTGGTTCAATACCATGAGGACGGACCTGATCGTTATTCAGATCTGCTCGATCTTGCGTGGCCTGACGCAACTTTTCATTGACGACTTCTTTCGCATGCTGATAATGCTTCTGGACCTGCATGTGCCATCGACGGGCATCGCGATCGTGGGTCCGAGTACAGCCGATCGGTATCGCTGCTTCAAGTGTCGATCGAGGGTCCCATCCATACGCCAGATAGAAAGTCGTCTCTCCTCGGACCCGATCGGTCGACGAGTTGAGTGCGAATACCAGTCTTTCTGCATACTCATCCCAGTCACGTTGGTCTGGGTTGGCCACATACATCTTGATCGCCCTTGTTATTGTCTGAACCATGCGTTCAGCCGATCCGTTCGCTTGCGGACGATATGCCATCGTCGCGCTCTGCTTCTGGCCTAGCATGTTATTGAAGGATCGGAACACCTCAGCCATAAAAATAAAACCGGGTTCCCGATCGTGTCTAATAACTTCGCTGGCGCCGAACCTTCTGAACACGCATTCCTCGTAACTCTGGGGGATCTGCTCCGCAGATCGGGATGCACTAGCCTTCGCAATCACCGGACCCATGAACAGGACGACCCAGATCAGTAGCTCAGTGTTGCCGCTCGTCGAGCTGGGCAGCGACGGTATATGGTCCATTGCTATCACCTGGAAAGGGTTAGTGGCCTCGATATTCCCGGGCGATCGCCCCTTTGATTACCGGCCTGTCCTTTCCGGTCTCGCAATCAGTGCAACAGCCCACATATTTCTACACGCTCCGAAAAGTCCTCTCCAGTGAAAGTGGGCCCTGATATTGTGATATGTCCTGCCTACGCCCTGATGTCCCCCTTCTAGACTCACATGGTAGTGATGAAGGACATCCGGCTGTAGCAACTCAGGGATCACCAGTTTCGCCAGTCGATCTCGATCGGCACTGTCTTGGTTAACGTCACGGCAGTAATATAGCAATCCATTGTCATCCACATCGTAACTGTCCGCGATCTTGGTACACTCTTTCTCTTGATCATTCGTTAAATTAGACAGTTCACCGCGCAGATAGGCTTTCAGGTTGACGATCCACTGTTCTTCGTCCTGCGCCTTGAGGATCCGTTCCGCCCTTAGCTGTTGTACAACGTACTCACTCAGCCTTTCCTTTGGGAACGATCGGCGAGACTTTCTAGTTCGCGATCTAATCGCCGCCATCACATGCACCTGATCAGGGCTGTCTTTGTGCTTGATCAAATCCGGGAGCCTGTTTATGTTCATAAGTTCATGTAGAACGGCCTCCTCGGAGATCGTCGCCCCGATCTAGTCCCGCATGGCTTGGGCCGCGAGGTGATCGGCGCTTCTGTTCCAATCCCGTTTCACGTGCAATAGCTCGTGGTTGGGATAGTCTTTCAGCGCCTTCATCACCCGATCACTTAACAACTTCAGCCGTGGTGCCTTACAGTCGATCTCCCAAGTGATCTGCCTTATCACTAAGTTGGAGTCACCACATATGATGATCCGCCCTTTTTTGTGATGACAGAATATCGAGACATAGAAGGAGCCCCCGATATTCCGCCTCGTTGACCGTTATGTCAGGCGTTAAATCGGCGTCGGTTGCTACTATAAACCATTCTGGTAACTTCCACAGTATGGCAATATAGGAGCCGACCTTCTTCTTCACGCTAGACTATCCGTCGAAACTCAAGACCAGGAGTTCCTCATCCTGATCGACGATCGGTGGCGGCAGCGAGATTGACTGTCGAGGTTGCTTCCTTGGGGCAATCGCCATCAGAGCTTCATCCACTTCAGACCGAGGGGTGATACTGGCAGCCAATGTGCCCAATATCTCCTCCTCTCCCTTGGTGCACTTGACGACCTCTAGGGACCACTGCGACAAGATCGCTGACCATCTGCTGAGCCGACAGTCCATCCCATTGGATGATAACAGCCAGACCAATGTCGACTTTCTCGAAAGAACCTTTACATATCGGCCGACCAGTAGGTTGTAGCACACATCCAAAATCCGGAGTAAAGCCAGAACTTCCTTTTCGACGATCCCATAGTTAACTTCGTTCGGCTTCAACGTCCGGCTCTTAAAAGTGACCGGATGGTACACACCATCATGTTCTTGCACTAGAGTGGGAGAAATGGCCCACTTACTAGCGTACACAATGACGATCGGCATTTTTTTCGGATCGAAGTGTCTGAGAATCGGTGCCGTCGCCATTTTGGCCTTCAGCATACCGAAAGCAACCTTTGCACGCTTCATGTGATCCTCTGCCTCCACATGAGGAAAATATGCGGGCAGATCAGAGTCGCAGCCCTCCCGTAAAGTTACCCGATCTCTTTCGCAACATATGATAGTCGACTTCCCGGAGATCGTACAGCACGGCCGCGTAAATCGCAAAGTCTTCAATGAAGCGGCTGTAGTAATTTAATCTCCCTAAGAAGGACTGCATTGCCTTCAGTGATCTGGGAAACGGGGGTTTCTCAGTGACTCCAGATCCTTAGGATTAGCCTCCCGCCCACTGATTGACACCATATGACCTAAATAGGCGACCTTGGACATGCCCCAAAAACTCTTCACAGCACTGATCGACAGGTTCCAGCGATCACATGTCTCCAACAACCGTTCGACCTTCTCGCACAGATCGCTCCATGACGAAGCAGAGATCAGAATGTAGTCGATATTACGATCGCCTCGACAGAACGGACGGTTCCTTTCCCGATCGGGTTCACCCTCTGTAAATACATCATGATTTTCGGTGGGGTCACAATCGGTACTGATCTTGAAGTGTCCATACAATGCGTTTTTTCTCGATCAGTCTCTGGTAGATCTGGGGCGCGCTCTTCAAACCGAACGGCATACGGTTCCATTCGAACAGACCGAACGGCGTAACAACCGCGGAAATATCGCGAGCCCGATCGGTCATCGAAACCACCCAAATCCACTTTCCATATCCAGCGAGCAATACTATAGGGTCTTGTCGAGATCTTCTAGTAGATCGCTGACCAGCGGCATCGGGTACACCATAAGCTTGGTCAACCGATTTACCAACCGATAATCGATACACTACCTGATGTCGACGCCGTTCTTCTTGATCACAATCCCGACCGGTGAGGCCCACGGCGAGGTCGACGGCTTAATGATCTTGGTAGACAACAGTCCTTTAATAAGATAGGACACGCGGTACTGTGGCGCCACACGTCGGCATAGCTGGGCGATCGGCTTGGCATCACGCACGTCGATATCACAGATTGCTCCGCGAGCAGCAGTGGGTAAGGCGTTGCCTTTTCCGATCAGCAGACGTTTCTTTTCCCATATGATCTTCTTTAGCTGATCGATCTGATCGGGACTGTTGACATCCCGATTGCCCACTTGCAGGTCGTCCAAGGTGACTTCGGGCGTATCATCAGACACTTCAGGGAGGACTGCCATCTGGCTCTTCAGCTCCTGAATATATTTATCTCCGCCCTCATGGATACAAACTTGGTCATGTTTCGGGGAAATATAACCCAAACCGTCCTGATTGGTTGAACAATGCTGTTCCCGATCTGCAGGCTGCCTTTCAACGACATCGATCTGCTTAGGCGCGCCATCGTGGTCCGCCACAGCAATCCCATGTTCCTTTCTTTCTGTTTCTGATTCCGTGTCCTCTGTCGCCTGTTCTTGTGAAACCGCCATGTTGATGAACCTTGGCTCATCTGCTTGATGGTCCACCGTGTCCGGCGACTGCGGTGCCTTTTTTCGGACCAACATCTTCTTTAGGGTTACATAGCTGGGTCGTTCCACCATAGGTGAGGTATCTTCTTCCACCGGTCCATCACCGCTGACCAGATCGGTGGTCGCTTGGTATGCCAAGTTCTGCCACTCGACATACCGTCTCGATCCGATCGAGACGAACCCCGACTTTCTTGGCACCTTCCCTTCCTCTAGCCGCATGCAAACAATAGTACTGTTGTCAGGCGTAAGCGGCTTGTCACCGATATTAGTGAGTCGAACGTAATCAAACCGGCCGGCGCTCTTCACAAAGGTCGGCACCCACCGGTCGCCCCTGGTCACCCATAACTTCCTTGATCAAAAAACTTTATCGAACGGGGTATCAGCGGATTGGCCGACTGGAATGGTGACATCTTGATCCCACCTGACCAGATCGGTGTGTGATCCGTACAGGGGCCGCCGACCAGCTAACTGGATCTGGACCTCACCCGGGAGTTTAAGCACTCCATGAGACAGATCTAGGCGAATACCCGCCGGCACCATAAAATCCATGCCTAACAGGGCATCCTGACCGGCCAGCTTGCCAACCCTAGCGCTGAAGAAGTAGACCAACGAACCCGATAGGGTGATCTTCACGCGCGTCCTTCCTTCGGTCATGTAAGAATTTTACCCAATTCCAACGCATTATTGTATCTGGGTATCGTCTATACGACATCCAACCTTACGAGAAAAGGCGAAGTCTATAATCGAGATTTCGGCCCCAGAGTCGAACAACATCGTCTACTTCTGGTTGTTAATCTTACCACAGGCTTTCGCCTGCTTAAACCATTTGTCGGGCGCATGATACTTCCAGTATCCGCGAGACTCCCCAGGCAGCAGATCCAACTGCATGACCACCTTCGATCGGGAATATTCATCGGTCCTGAGATTGTAGACTGGATGATACCGATCTACGCAATTGAGAACAGAACATGTATTGTCGGTTTTATTCTCCTTGCCGACATATGCATAGATGCCAAACGTAGATCGCTCGGCTCGATCCAGATTCCAACCTGGCGAGCATTCTAGTTTAACATCTTCTCAACGTCAGGTGGAAGCATTCCCGCGTGCTTACCCGGCACATACCACTTGCGCATCAGATTGAAGAACTCTTCGATCTTGCACTGGCCAGCCTCGTGGATCTCTCCACATGACTTGCACACGAAGAGGCAGTGATCGGTGGGGTGGCAGCATCTTTCGCACTTCTTGCATATCAGCTTCTTTCAGCATTCCTGATCATCGTGCTTGATTGACCCGTAGTGAGAACACTTCTTGCGAGGTCGGTCCGGATCGGACTTGCTTCCACTCCTGCCATTCCGATCTTCCTGGTTAGGCGTCGATCTGGTTCTTGGTGCAGGTTCCGCGACGAAGATGTGGCGATATTGGTCCTCGTCTGAATCCCGACTGGACTGGCCGCAAATTTCTTCTTCCGATCCAGTGCTGTCTTCAGTCGCGATCGACTTAACAGCACGGGCCGATCTGGTCAGGGGCCTCTTCACAGGGTCGGTCTGGGTCTTCGATCTGTAGCGACCCTATCCAACGGCGCCCTTCGCCCTCATGCTGCGTGAGTGTTGCAACGTCCGCAACGTCTGCTCCACTTCCCCCACATCTCTGAGGCGCAGCAGAGTGAGCTGATCTGCCAGCTCTTGGTCATCAAGGGTACTGATATAGTGACCCACGTGCTCCATAGCGGCACCGGTCGGCGGGTAGCCTTCCTTGATCACTATCCCGGCGCGAATTGCAGCCACGTTCAAACGATTCAAGTACTCGATCGGCGTCTCGTCTCTCCGCTTCTGCTTATGATGGTATTTGCGGGCGGTAGAAAATCCGGAGTCGCAGTACTGCCCCTCAAATTCTGAACATAGCAGATCCCAGTCAGATCGGACATCCCGACTCAACTGTTGGATCCAGTTCGCAGCCGGTCCTTTCAGCATATCTCTAAAGATCAAACACCGTTCCCTTTTTGGTGTCTGATCCCGCAAGAAAGCAGACTTAACCCGCTCAAACCACGATCTGGCTTGCTCCTCGTCAGCGTCCTTGCCAGTGAAATCCTTGAGATCAGTGGTCGCAGCCATGAGAATGCGTGGGATCGCAGTAGATCCAAAATCAAAGGCGGTCGTAGAGGCTAGGTTATCCCTGCGCGTTCTGTCCGCACCTGCACCGTCTGACCCATAGTGGTTATCCGGATCGCCGATCCAATCCATGTCGAAATCGCTGTTTTTGCTTGATCGGCGCGGTCGGACTGGCTGCGTCTTGCGTCTTCCTCTGCCAACTGCTCTGCCACCTCGGGTAGCCTTATCTGTTGATGCCACTGACTCCATATCAACATACCGGCAAGTATTGACATTTTGCCGGGTAGATCGGTCCTGGGCATGCGGGTGCGGAGACGATCGGTATCGATCTCCCATGAATTGCTCCATCATTGCATCAAGCATGGCTTGGACGTTAGCTTGGGTCATGGGCAGCGTGTTGGCATCCTCCTTTGGAGGTACTGAAACCTGTGGGAGATCCTGGGGCCCCGACCGGCATGCAGCCCCATGCTGCCGCACGTCCTTTTTATGCTCCCATGGGTGTTGATTCACCCCCATGGTCATCCGCTCAACACCGACCTCCAACTCCGATGAGTTATTAGAGGAAGGTGGAGAATGATACAGCGATTTATCATCGGAACACACATCATCGTGTGCTGCCGTGGCCTCAGCAGCCTTCAATGCCACGGTGGGAGTTGGGCGGCGAACCTCCCCCACCAACGGCACCAAATGGTCATGAAGGGTCGATATCGACATCTCCAGCTTCCAAGTGTCCAGATCAAACAGTTTATGTACTTTGGCGAGGTTTTGCACTTTTTTGCCGACCTCAGCCAACATCTCCAGCAGGTTCTTCACCAATAGCAACAGCCGATCGCTTTGGATCAGCTCGGTGGTGGGTCCGAGAAGGCGATCGGGGATCTGGGGTTTTAAGGTCTGCATGACCTGGTCTTCACGAATAAATCGCTTTAACTCGTGGATGTAATACATCCTGGTCATGTCTTCTTCCTTGATAACCCCATCACCGACCTGCGACTTTTCTTCCAGGTCATCTTCATCGGGTGGCATTCCCAGCCTTTGCTTGGGAACCTTGGGAGGGTGGATCTGATAGTTCCGATCAGCCTCCAAGTTGTTTTCATCTTTTATCTTTTCATCAAAACGTTCATTCAAATGCGTAGGATCAGGACAAAAGTCCTGATCCTTTCCGGAACTATATCAAGACGTGCTATAGTCCCGATCGGCTCCGGTGGGAGCCTTATGGGGAGGAAAAAACTTATTAATCCCGATCTGGTCCTCCACCCGGCCAGATCGGACATCGCCATCCTTATCGACAACGAGAACATAAGGCGTAGCCGTTCCTTATGTCCTCTCCAGAACGATTCCACATTTAATTCGTTATAATCAATTATAGACGACGAGATATCATCTCGGTGATATCCGCGATCACAAAGTGATCCGTGCACGCGCACCATTGTGGTGGAGTCAAGTTCAAAATCGAACACCGTAGTGTCGAGAACCTGACCACTATCGTGCCCAGCCTTCCAACTGACGGGGGGGGGGGTACCCCGCGAACCTTCGCCTACGATCCGATCTGATCGTCCGCTGCTAGCAGACGAACGATCATCAGCATAGGACGCCTGGTCCGATTTTTGCGTCTCCATCTCACCTTGTGTACCCGATGAAATGGGCTGGTTGCACACTTGGTGGATCGTCGTCGTGAATTGATTTGGGTCTTAAACGTGAGACCGTGCTGAGTGGTGTACCCTGGGCGGAACTCTTCACCCTGGGTACGGGCAGACCAATTATACTCAGAGTAAGTATACTCCAAAGGGCAGATCGCTTAACCGATCGTAGAGCCCAATCAATACGAAAATACAAGACCAATATTCCAATGTGGAGATCCAAAAGAACGTGACAAACTCCCCGAACGATATCTCCACGTAACGATCTAAAACTTTGTTTACACGTTCAAAACGTGTGTAACTTGGGCTTGTGAAGCCGACCAATGCGTACTCTCGTCGAGGGACTTCCGGCGGGCCAAGTGCGTCTGTAACGCGTCCCGGCCGGGTATAATGAGCTAGAGGGGATTACTCGACCCTCTGCTCCCAAACACTCCGCGGCGTGCAGAGGCGACTAACGTACTTTGCAAAGATGTTAACGACTTCCTTGTTGTAAGTTAAAAGGCCAAAACTCCAAAACTCGGTAAAACCAAAACACTCTTAGAAGGAAAAATCAAAACTAACCAATCCTATCTCCCTACCGTGCCCAATATGTACAAACATGAAATATGTAAGTACACGCAATATCATGTGACTTACCAAAATCTGTGTTCTTGACACTGCTTGCACACGATAGGCTTAAAAGCCCCCTTGTTTTCCACCAATCTTGAATCCACTTGGCCACACAAGTACTTAGATGTGGCGCTGTACATGTGAAGATCTGCCTGAATTTTGAGGCTGCAAACAGGGATACGCCCACGAAAGGAGGGACTTCGAATCACAGTGAGAAAGACATTGAGGAGCTAACGGATATTTGGGACGCCTCCACCAAGTTCTCCCTACGAAATTAACCTCCCACTCGGCAAATCTAGTACTGAATGTACTAAAAAAGATTGACCATCATAAGTCGGTAGTGAAGTATTTGGATAAGAAGATTCAAGGGAGATACCAGCTACTAATTCAAGAGTGTCATAAAGTACAAGAGTGCAGCAGATATTGTCGCCGATAGCGCAAAAGCATCATCCCATATTAAGCAAAAACTGAGTAATTCTTAAGACTGGTAAAGTGCCCAATGTAAGTCTCGGAGATATTTAGTAGAATGTGGATGGATGAGGAATGACAAAACAGCGTGTGTGGGGTGTTGTTGGCAGAAATCCATCAATCGAGTGGAATCTTTAAATGCGCAGCTTTCAGACGCGTTTTCTAACCTGATTAAATACGAGGTATGACTTTAAGCAAAGAGTAGTGTATCGGTGGCGCACGCTAAAAGTGGTGATGGTCATCACTGCAGAAACAATCGGCGAAGAAAATTGAGCAGAAACGCGAGGTATGGTAGTTGTGTGAATGGTATCATTATTTCTATTGACAGCGCTCTAATTCGCAAAAATTTAATATATAATATCAATGTAATGAAATTGACTTAGGGCTCATGGATTTGGCCGATCATTAAAAGAAATTCTCTGAGAGGTACAGTGGTGTTTCCTCGGCTTCATTGAAAACATAAAATTGTGGTGCAGTCCAGTTCAAAAATCGAACACCAAAGTGTCCGGAACTGAACCACCATCGCGCCCAGCCGACCAACTAACGGAGGGGGTACTCCGCGAACCTTCGCCTGGGTGCCGATCGGGTGACCGATCGGCATTACAGGACGCCGAGTCCGATTCGTCTCGTGTCTCACCTTGTGTACCCATTGGTATGGGTGGCTACACACTCGTTGGACCGTTGCTTAGTGAAGACTTCAGTAGGTGTTGATACGGGTGTACCACTTCTGGGGTACTGATCCAAAATTCCAACGAAAAGATAATCCAATGGTCGATCGGCAAACGAAGCGGAAATCGTCACTCCGAATGCGGACAAATTTGGCACTTAATTGCACGTAGTAGTGAGTGATCCAGCCAATAAGGTTTCTGGAACTTGACGTCAGAGCAGTGAGTAATCCACCCAGTAATAGTTTCTGTCACTTGATTGCGAACGCAATGAGTAATCCAACCAATTCCTGGTACTTGACCGCAGATAGCGATGAGTAACCCAGCGAGTAAAACACGTCTCCGAACGTGGACGAACTTGAGGGGTGAGTGAACGTAATGGGTGCTTCCCGTCGTGGGACTTACGGTGGAGATCTTTCCTGGACGGGCTTAACGAGCTAGAGGGGACCGTTTTAGCCCTCTGCTCCCAATAACCCCTCGCGGAGAGGCGACTTATGCAACCCAATGTAATACGAACACAATATTTAATAAACCAATTAAAATCCAATATATAAACTATATGTAAACCGTGTTCCTTACCTCAAGTCTGCGTACAAAACACTCCAAGCACGCGATTGGCCCAAAAACACTACGTCCTTTAGCCAACCCGATCGATCTGCCTTGACAACTGGTACACTGGTACAAACTGGTCGATAATTTTCAATTGCACTTCACCACAAAACCGTTAGCTACGTTCTGTTGTAGTGGTCCCTGGCACGATTAGTGAGTCTTGGGAGCCAAAAGCAACGCGAGAGGATTCAGCGTCAGAAGGAAGAGGAAATTGCTCTCTTGCACCAGGAGCCTATTTCCAAAAAAAAGCGCGATGCATACCATGATCTCGAGGCTGACATTAACTCTAACTCGGCCTCGGAGTTGCAGTCGCTATCAAAGGGTTCAAGGATCGCCCCCAAGAAAAAGATACCAAGACTGACAACGAAAACGAACTTGTCTGGAACGCATATGTAGCATATATGATTTGTTAAAATAGTATTTCTATTTCTAATTCTATACTATAATTAGGTAGGACTATTTTAGGTAGCAACTTGCATTTCGTCTGTTACAAGCATAATTAGATAATTAGATCAGTACTACTCGGTTCTGAGTACGCATTTTTATGTTACGTATAAGGCATACATACCACACACAGATGGAAGTTTACCATGACTTCAACATCTGTTCACATAAGTTCATGATTAGCTAGATAATCACTTCTCAACATACATCCCGTTGATTAAGTCCCTGCTTGGACATATTCCATACTACATGAACTGTTGGCTGATACATTCCTCGCCAGTAACGTGTGCTTGGTTTTGGAGATATCACGCGTGATTACTTTTCGCTTATACTGAATTTACTATTGGGCATTTTCGACTCAAGATTTCAACTACATCTACGCTATGAATTTGACTGCAAATCAAAAGGTTATAAAACCAATGGGTCATAGTGTCTCAAGTGATGACAGTTCCGTGGAGGAAAATTCCGCATGTCTTGGAACTGAAGGGGTGCAGATTCTGAACATATTCCAAAAACTATGCAAGCGAATGGAAAAATTGTATGCTTCTCACGCTATCCCTCCGGATAACAACTTCGGTTTGAACAATACGATGCGGTTGGGAACTCGTATGTGGGTCAGTTATTGAAAGTGTATAAGGTGTTTCAGCCGGTTAAGAAGTAACTATCGAGTATTGAAGCCAGCACTGAAGAAACCAAGAAGTAGTAGGTAAAAAAAGTGTTTGAAGTGGACACAGTACTTAGTAATACTTAGATATATTCTAATTTACCCCCTTTGAGAACAGTAGTCTGCAACCTCACAACAATCCTACCATGGAATAACAAAAGAAAAGCAAAAAACAAAGCAAAGATACATGTTTAAACAAGAACTGGAAGTTTGTTGGAACATGTGGATAAACCACGTTGCAGTTTAGTTTTTGAATGGCGCAATATGGTTAACTATGACGATGATGATATAGAGAGTGAGCCTATAAGTGCTACATAAATTAGAAATGAGATGTGAAACTCGTGTGGTGAAGAAGAGTGTACGAAGAGATACCCTAAAGGTATCAAAGGTGCAAAACCTGTACGCCCAGCATACGAAAACAAGAAGAAAAGCACAATAATAATGAGATCGTACGAAGATATACCTATCAAGGTTCTAAAGGTGCAAAACCTGGAAGACAATAACAAGATGATGCGAAGAGATACCTGTCAAGGTCCCAAAGGTGCAAAACCTGTACATCTATTGTGAAACAAATCGGAGAATCTCACAACAAGAATGAGATCGTCGAAGAGATATTTATAAAGGTCCTAAGGGTTCAAAACATGTACGGAAATAACAAGATGATACGAAGAGATACCTGTCAAGGTCCTAAAGGTTCAAAACCTGTACATCTATTTTAAAATATCATGAAGAAACCTGTGAATCGAAGGCAACCGTACGAAGAGATACCCAATCAGGTCCCACAGGTTAAAAACCTGTACGGAGAGTCACAAGATGTCGCGAAAAAAAACAAACCATGGGGCAACAAACCTGAGTGTCAATCGCGGCTATAAGACGAGATACCAATTAAGGTGCTAAAGGTGCAAAACCTGTATGGCACCCCAAACAAACTGAGCTTAAGAAAAATAGTTGGGAATCAGTACAACAAAGACAAAACAGAGCATACGACATGAGGCAGGCCCAGAGAGTATCAAATTGACCTAAAAAGTGTGACGAAACAAGAGAGCCAGTGAGCAATTTGTTACACTGAGCCGGTGATATATATTGAAGAAGAAAGAAAGATTGACATACAAGGGTTGGAAGAGCGCCTAACGAGTGGGATCACATACGGCAATTGTCCAGGGGTTGGAGTTTATGTGTGGTCCATAAGAACGCGCGAGTTATCTGTGAGAGAGTAGGTAATGTTGGGTATTGGAGTGATAATGGATTTTTGGGTGATGAGTTTCGACCAATCGAATGCTACCAGTGCCGGACAGATCAGTTCCGGACAGTTCAAGACCGGACGAAGTATAGGATCCATGTATGATTGGAGTGGTATTGGATTTTTGGGTGAAAATTTCGACCAATCAAATGCTATTGGTACCGGCCAGAACAGCACCGGCCAGATCAAGACCAAACGAATTATGGAGGGTCCGAGTACGATTGGATTAATGTTGGAAATCTGGGTGAAAGTTTTCGACCAACTAAGTGCTACTGGTACCGGTCAAGTCAGAGTATCACAGGATGTGATTCGGCTGATAATGTCAGTATTATGGACCACTCAGGCTGTTGTTTCAAATGATCTCCGAAGAAAACCGTCTACAGAAGGACCAGCTAAACTATGACCGGCCAGCTCAGTCCCGGCCAAAATATCCAACGCAGGAAATTGGCCAATGAAACGCATACCAGAAGCTTACATTATACCCGCGTTGAATTAACGTGAAGGTAAACCAGTTAAAAAGGCAACATCTGTAGCTGCCGAAGAATTCAACTGGATCACGAGATGAACAACATGGACATGATAGAAACGCTGTTAAGTTTGAAAGCGTAAGAACAATTAGCCAGCAAGGTGGAGAGAGACAGGAAGGTGACCGCGTCGGTGATGCTGTAACCCCAGTAACAAGCAAATCAACAAACACGACTGCGCCATCATCTGTACTTGCCTCTAAGTGGACCAAAGAAGAAAAGGAAGAGTTATTGAAGATACAACGTACAAGTGAAAGTCTAGAAACATCATCTTCTGATATATATGACTATACAGTCAGCAATGCCACACAAATGAATGGACCAAAAGAGCTGATGCAGGGGTCAAGGTTATGTTAGGGCGACTGGGAGTTACACGAAAACGGGATGTTGAGCGGGATGAAAGTGAAGTGGAATGGTTGACAAGTCTAGTAGAACAGAAAGCCACTGCCACCCAAATATCTGAGCAATATCTGGTATACTTTCCACAGTCTAAGAAGATACGCACTGTAGTGGCCGTGAAAAGGAAGATACAAGCATTGCATCGCTCCGTGATATGCAATCCCAGACACAAACGGACAAAGATAGAACCCAACGTACACGTAGAGAAGTTATCAGGAGATGGACGAAACAAGAAGATGATATATTGGTAGAGGTGATGAAATGTGGAGATGTGGACGTGAAATCAATCGCTAAGAAGTTGCATGATGCAACAGACATGACCAAACACAAGCACATGCCAAGAACAGAGAGTGGAATTAGGCATAGACTCCTCCGACTAAAACATAAGCTGTTATAACACCGAATACTCATTCATACGGCCAACGTCCCAGCTGGAACAAGGAAGTCTTGTGAACGATGTCGAAAAAAGACTAATATGCACCAAAAATTGTCCGAGAGCCAGAGTCCCGGATCAGAAGAGGAAGGGAAGTTAGAACAGTTAATAGAGTTTACACGGACTCAACTAGAACTGAAAAGAATGAATGTTGGCTGAAGATGGAAACACTTGCAAGGATGTAGCATATGAAGGTGCAATACAATGTGTAAAGGTGATGAACTCCAGGGAATACTTAGAACAACAGCAAATGGTCCAGCAAATACTTAGAACAACAGCAAATGGTCCGCGAGGATATGAATGTGGGCGTCGCAAATACTGAATATCAGACAGTGGCAAACAAGAAAGCTGAATTTATGAAGGAACAGAGGATGGGAACGACACTAGACGATGAGAAATCTAGACGCACCTTAGAGTATGTTAAAGAAGAAAAAATAGATACTCCAATAGTGATAAATTGGGCAGATTCGACAGAAGGCTCGGATCCAGTTCTTGCAAGTGTGGTGAAAATGAATTGGTATGTAGAAACAATGAGATGTCATACGATAAGGATTGTGATGTGTCAGAAGAGGAGGATAAATTTGTCTCAGAATGTATTGACCCCTCAACAGTTGCAGATAATGAAAATGATGAGCTGTGCCGAGAAGCCCTTAGCAACCTTACTCCGATGACTGACACAAATGCAGAGGTGCCTCAAACAGTTACTCAGAGGAAGGTATAGTATCGAAATTTTACGTTTAAGGAGTGTCTGATCACACCAAAATGTCCAGAGTTGGTGTTGCGTAGTGCATGTAAGCAAGGGTCAACTGTAAGGCAAGTGATAACACGCATGTCGGATGTCGAAAGAGAATGGTGTCAGGAGGTCGACAAAAGTACTATCGATCCATGAGCTATTATTAGCAAAGCCCATTCTTTGAACTTACACAGGGAACATGGTGGAAGACTGCAAATTAAATCGATCACTCCGGAAGATGCAAGGAACGTATTATTCGCTGTCACGCTGCTGTTAAAAAATCCAGAGTCTTTAGTGGTTCTCCTTCGTGAGTGCCTGGTTGGTGGTTATGGACCTTCAGAGATGACTTGTGTAGTCTGAAATACGATGTGACTATACCACAGTTAAAGTATGAAGGAAGATGCTGACATTGGCTGCATATCAAATATCGGGAAGTGTACATGGACAACTTTACGTCGGTAAATGACTGGATCGCGATGTGTGTGTATGGATCACATCACCTCAGCGTACACCATGAGTGTTGATTGCGAGTGAGACTGATGATACCGCTGACACTCATGGTCACTGGCGACATGATCAAGTTCATGGATGGGAATTGATCAAATGCACAGATAGGTATCGACATAGCGGTATGTGATTGGTCAGGATAACTCAGGATTACATTTCAGTTGTATAGTTGTATGCCTTACGGGTAAAACCGGGTCAGCGTATACTGACCTCCCCCTTTTCCGTAAACTGATCGCCCCGGTGGCATAGCCATGAGACTTTATAACAAATTCAACACGGTTACAGTAACCGTCACGTCATGGCCCTATTTTGGCATTTACCCCGAACATTATACTACAAAATGACGCCGGAACGAGGGTTGTGTGGCCTGGGAATCCATTGGTGGGTGAAGTGTATCTCGTACAGCCTTCTTATTTTTTGCTATTTCCGGACCTCTAATATGTAAAGGGTCGCATGTCGTAGCAGTAGCCATGCCCCTGCTCACCTGGAGATTATGGCATAATAACAAACGGGTAGATGCGAATACATACGACATCTTCCGGATGGAAGCCAAGTAAATCTTCCAAGTATTTACGAGACCATTGGTAGTCATCTTTGTCCTCCATGGGAAGGAATGAGACACACACGGTGAAGGCCTTCCATGCAATGTATTATTACAATGTAATAGATTAAAGCGTTCTTTATGCCGTGTTCATCCAACCTTGTTAGTGTCGGTCACTCCGACAACATGCCAAAGCTGCAGCAGACAGCTCAGTTCAGAATCTTCCGCTACTAAAAAACAACGGGTACATGTGGTGACCTTGTATTTGGTCTTGTTTGTTTTATAAGTGCAATCAAACAACATGCTGACCCGCGAATTCTTCTGCGCAAGGTCCCGCATCTACGTGAATCCGATAAACAGGCGCCATAGCTTCTGGTCATCATTGACATATTTCTCAAACTCCACTTGACCTCTCTCTCGTGCTTGCTGGAGTTCCAAGCGCAGCTGTTCAATGTCATTTCGACCTGTAAGGTGCGGGGGATGCAAAGACATCACTAAAAGAAATGCACCCAGACCTTTCCAATAGTAACCTACTACAAACCTTCAAACAGCACGCGTTTCATCTTACGGCGAAAGTTACCAATATCGTCAGGTGTAAGCAACACCATTAGCTTGTCCTGCACCTATTCAATGATAGATCGCGGCGTATTCCCATGAGGATGCGCCTCTCAATCTCTGCAATTAATGCGCTGGTTTGAGTTTGTCGCCGCGCCCTGGGATTCGTAATGAGTTAGTTCCCTCCATCTCAGCTTACAATGTCCAGAATGCTGCAACATTGTCTCTCCCAACCTCCAAGGGCTTTCTGGATGGACATCCCTGCAAGAACGTCTCAGGGATAGCTGGAAGCCACAGTCAACTTTCTTGTTTCCTCGGCCAGGCCACAAGGAGACTCTTGGGCACTCTGGCGGTTTGTAGGTGGCCCTGCCCTTGGCCAGACCATTCATGGATTCCGGATCTTTTCAAGCATCCCTTGGGGCACTATCACGAGGGTTTCTCCGGAGCCACGCTGGGTGAGGTCATCCCCATCGAATGTAATTATCGCCTTGGGAACGAGAAGACGAATATGGTTGGGAAGCACCAGAACCTTGCGGTCGACGACCCGACAAGTTGGGATAGCGGACACCGTAGATCGATGTATCCAGCTCGATTTTCGGTAATACCCAATAGGGATGGACGTCCTCAAGCTGAAGGGGGATTTGCTGATTGATATTCTTATCCAACAGCTCGTGCCGACAAGAAATACCCAACACGCGCCGCGTCTAGGTAAGACATGGGCCCACAGCGGCACCATCGCGATCGAGCTGGTTGGCGATATTCCTCGATTCCCGGAACTCCGCAGCGATTATCTTGATGGCGTAATGCGCAACCGCCCGATAGAGGGAGTCGAAAAGTCGACCAAGACCCAACGCATGCAAACGGGTGGTGCTCTCGTGCAAGAAGGAGTCTTCGATGCGCTACCTGTTGTATTCTTTGCTTGCTTTGAGGGATTGGAACACGGTGCGAAGCTCTGATACGCTGTTCGAGAGACAGCTTTTTATTGAGGTGTGGTGACAACCCTTGCACACGGACGTGACGCGCCGGTCAAAATGAGCTCGCTCATCGATGATGTACGATGAAAATGCTGTTTGAAAGCTAATTTGTTATTCTCCAAATACGCAATAGACCGTGGAACGACAGGGCGGAAGTTAGCAAGAGCAGCCCAATTCTCATTGAAGTCGATTTCCGTCTTGGAATAGACAACGCGTTGCCAAGCCACGAAGAATCTGCCCATGCTTTTTTCAAATCATCGTCATAGGCCTCTTTAAACAGCTGCCGGCAATTTGCCTAGATATTGTTGTTGATGTGCCAAGTACATAGCATCACCTGTACCCTTCGCATTTCCCAGCAGTCATCGCCGGATGTGAGGACTTGGTATAAGGCTTTGTCATGGTCAATCGTCTATTGTTCCTCCATTGTATGTATTAATCATTAATAGATACAATGGGCCTCCTCTTGTGATTGCATCTCCAGATGGTCCTCAGAGAAGCGCTCGTCGTGGCACAGATGGACCTGCCAGCACTGCTGATTCTTCAGGGAACTCTGGTACCCAAAGGATATTGTAGCTCTAGCTCTATGCCTCTGCTCACTTGAGGGTTACGGGCATTAGCCGCCTCTTGTGAATGCATCTCCAGGTGGTCCCCAGAAAAGTGCTCGTCGTGGCACAGTTGGAACTGCCGGCACTGCTGATTCTGCAGCAATCTTTGGTAGTCACAGTTAGAACTTCCGGCACTTCTAATTCTACAGGAATCTTTGGTATGCAAGCTCGACATCAAAATGGCCCCCACCTGTCGCGAGAAATATGAGGTCCTCGCAGCATATTTGCTCATCGAAAATACTGCGACGGAAGAGGCCCTATGCGCTCCATCGACCAGTCAACCTGATTTCTTAGTCGTCCGTCACTTACCGTTAGGTACCCGTACCTAGTACCGCTTCTAATCCGATGGCCCGTCCATGTACCTACAGTTGTACACACAGTTGTACCCACAGTTGTACACAAAATTTACGGTACACTTCACCACACTCCTACTTACTTTCAAGGACTCTTAGTGGTTTTACGGGTCAGCGCATACTGCCCCCCCCCCATTTCCGTAAACTGACCCCCCACCCCCGTTGGTATCCTAATTATTGTAAGGACAAAGCCGGACAGACAACTTTCTCGTCCCACTTGCCTCCGCCGTTACTGCTCTCGCTCCATTCGAAGAGGGTGTCACTATGGTTGAAATATGGACAGCTCCATCACCTCCACTGGCCCATGGGAACAGTTTGAAGATGTCCAACGAGACCTACAACAATGGGCTATGGAGAATGAGTTCTCGGTCAACGTTCGGCGCACCTGAAAGGACAAGTCCAACAAAATCGAGGTCGGCAAATTACTCAAGTTCGAGAATGGGTAGTTCAGATTGGTTGGTATTAGGTAATTGGTAGATTTTAGGATATTAGCACTAACCAAGTTCTCCTTTTGCGTCCGATCACTCAGATCACCTACAGGGACGGCACCTAGTGCCTCCCTTCTTTTTATACGCACCTCTAAGTCCCGGGAGGGATCACCTAGTGCATTTTTGGCCCACCGGCAGACGTAGAGTTCTTGGGAACTCAGCTTCAACTCCGCCCGCTGTGTCAACGGCTATTCATCTGTAAAGGTTTTCTTTTTGGGAAAGTGATCGAGCAGTACGCTCTCACCTCTTCCCCCATTGGTTCATGTTTGGCCCCTAGAATTTCGGCTGCACTAAGCGCCCCACGGGAACTCTATGTGGATTTTGTTAGAACCGTCCATCTGCACACAGAAAGTGCAGGTCGACCCCCTCCTCTTAGGTCTAAGATAAGAATACATAGTATATTGGGTGTTCTATTAGCTGACTAGGCTTAAGAGGCTCGGCGATCAAGTGGCGAAGACTTCCGCCACCTGATCACGTACCCCTTTCGCTGATCATCGATCTGTAACCTGTGCCCTGCTATCATCAACCCGCAATCGCGCCAATTCGTGCAGAATCAACTAGATCGGTCAGAGGTCTGCGATTATCGACTATTGATCTCGATCACTCCAGATCATCGATCACCGACCTTGATCAACCCCTGATCTTCGATCATCGACCTTGATCATCTCTGATCATCGATCAGCGGTCTTGATCATCTACATTTCGCACCTGATCACGCCTGAACAAGCCTGATTAAGCCTGATCACACCTGATCGCACCTGATCGACATACCGGTCGGTTCGCTACGAATTCATCCCAATCTTGCATTAGAACCTCGCGGATCTACGTCCCAGTCACCAGAAGAGCGACCCACGCCCAAGCCGTCAGGTACACAAGGTGAGCAAGAACACAAGCAGTCACAGGACAACCGGAGGACCCCCTTCGTTAGTCGGCAGTCCGGATGCCGTGGTAACGTCTGATCGAACTAAACAATTCTGATCAGCCGCTCCTCCACAGGAGTAGCGACAGGAACTATAACAGGATTTAAATCAGTTCCAAATTTACCGCATTCTATAATCGTCTGCCCCAACCAAGCTTCTTCTATCACATAACCTTGGGAGCCGTGTTGAGGGACCGATTGGAAGAGCGCACTCTGACAGGCTGTCCTAGCGCATGTGTTCGCCGAATCGCCTCTTCTTCTCCACGCGATCCGTCCGCTGATACGGATCGGTTATCGCACTGCTGATCCGAGAAGCTTGCCAATTCAGTGCAATTATCATTACAGATTCCGCTGGCGCAGATAAAAAAACTATACGAGAAGGGGAGGAGGAAAAATATTACTTTCGCCCATTCCGAAAATTAACGACCACTGAATATCCTTCTTTTTCGGTCCATTTTCAAGCCATTACCTTTCTTATTGACCGGTATCACTGAGTCGGAGATTATCCCCGTCTCTTTGGACCCTAGCAGCTTCTGGCATGCTTCTTAAAGTTTGAATGTTTCCGGTGGCAACAAAGGTTTCTATAAAGATCTTGTATCCGGCCGGTTACCACCGTTTTGATGCGCTTTGAGCCATGGAATATTCTTGATGACGGACATGTCGACAATTATGTCTTTACTTCCCGTGTTTATCGTAAAAAGCTTGACCAATTGTCCAATCCCATACCCAGACGATCTAGAAATCCGAAATCATTATTTACTGATCTCGCCAGAAATTCAGAAAGCTGATCCTAGTCTAGCCAATTCGTCAGCATCTGCAAGCAATATCGCAGCCAGTCTGGGGAGACATGAGTTTTAATTTGCAAATATGTCTTTTTGGTATCCAACTGGCAAATGCGACTTTGATATCATTCGCTATCCCCCTTCCCGCTTTGAGTTAAAACGCGTGGACAGTAGGGCAGGATGATGGTCAGTCTTCGATCAGCACCCAAGAAGAATCATGGATCAAAGTGACTGATAAAGCTGTGGCGCTACCTAACAGTGCTAGTACTTCCTCTTTCACAATACCATAGTTGACATAGTTGATTTTGAGCGTTCGTCTCATAAACATGACTGGACAGTAGACACTATCATGGGTTTGTATCAGCGCGTCAAAGTCGCTCACTTACTCGCGTACATGAAAACCACCGGAAATTTGTTCAAAGCCAAATATTCCAAAAGAGGATATTTGTCCTTAGCATACCAAGTGCACATATTGCTTGAGCCATCGGATCTTCAGATCTTGTGAGACCAGCTTGGTTCTTCAATCCACCGATCCGATTGGATTGGTCCACCTATCTGGTGTTCCGATCGTCGGTATTTCTTGCTGATTTGCTTTCGAAACTGAGAGTACAATACCCCACAACTGAGTAGAGCGCTTGGCTACATAGTTTAAAAACCGAGAAAATATACATGCTAATAACGAGCTAGAGAATGGCAGGATGCTAAGTGAGTCCAAATCCTTGGATCTTTCTTCCAAACCGCCGATCGGTGATCGATAGATTCCAGCGCTAGCAAGTGTCCAACAACCGTTCCGCATTCTCACATACAAAGTCTGATTTGGTACATAGGAAATAGGATCTTAAGAATTCTTTAAATGTCTTCTATTCCTATTTTCCACAATTAAGAATCGTAACGGCACGCTATGCCGAATACTGGGAAGGGAGGGTTAACCGAGATCCCTCTGATCCTTTATATTTTTGGACAAAACGAGCACTGCTGACCAGAAGCCCAACGTCGGGATTTATTGGAAGTATATATAATCTCGCAAAAAGACCTATGTGGAATTCAAACATAATTGAAAAGGTTCTATGGATATATAATTGGTTTTGGTGTGGAAGATCATATGAAAAAGGAAGAAATAGAAATAACTAGATTATGTGGTCCACAGCATGGAATTCGGCTGAAAAGGCACGATGGATGATCGATAATTTTCTGGTGGTGTGATGACGTTAGGATTATGTAAACTAAGAGCTGTGAGCTAAAGAAGAAAATGAAGGAATGTGATACGATCTGGATGTATCAAAAGTGGTCATTTTTGTTGAGTATGGGTTGGCTGGGTAGTGGCCACGACCGATCTTGTCTGAGTCCATCTAGCGGATAATCGATGCTTTATTGAGGCTCGATCGGCGGAGATCAACCGGGTATTGAAGACCGATACAGAGATTAGTTCGAACGACAGATCTGTTAGCTGTATTAGATCTAATGGCAAGATACATCTGTGTAACTGGTACGGGTTGATAATACACCCAGCGTGGATGACTGACCGGATCACGTCATCCGATCTATAAACCGAGTAGCGGATCGTGATCGCTGACATGTTTGCGGATTTGTCTATCGATCGAGACCCACGAAACGCCTGCAGGAGATCAAGATCGGTCAAGTTGTTTCGGATGGTGATTCGACCAATCGCGTGACAGGAGATTAATATATGGAGTTCTAGGTAAGCTGCGTGGTTCTGTTTGTGTACAAAGGAAGAAGATTTAAATACTTGTATCAGTGTGTGCCTCGCTTTCTCTACCTAAGGAAAGAGTCGTGGTACGTTTTACCATGTATTTGAGGCCAAGGTTAACCAATTCCCCTCCCGTTAAACCAATGACGAGCACAAGCGCACTTTGGTTCGTCGGAACTCCTACGCCGGAATTGTATACGCTTAAGTGCAGATCACCGTATTTCGAATACAGACATTCTTGGAAAGGTTGTGTGGAGACAATTTCTGTAGAGTATGTGGCTAATAGTAGAGTTTACGTTTTTTCTGAGTTTTTATCGTGCTGGTTTGACCCGATCGATCGAAAAAAATTTTTGATCGGAGTTGTTTAGGTACTTTGACCAAGTAACTATCTTAACCCGTACCCTCTTCCTCTCCGCAAGTCCTCCGAACCCACCCTCCCCCCTTTTCTAGTTCCTTCACTAAAGCTGGAAACTGCATGAGAGGAATACTCATGCTTACGGACCGCTTGTAGCTGGCGTGTTTCCTCGCGATTGAAAAATGCCGGATTGAACATGAATGTTTTCGTCTCCAAAGTGGCTTCCACCTGCCATGCAACTGTCTGTGCCTACGTCTTAAGAGGTATTCAACTGTTGATGGTAAAAGAGCAACTGAAATATATGAATGGACAAACAAGTACCTATCTTGCCTATTTCTGGTCTTTTTAGTAGAATATACTTCGCTCTAAACCCCCGTATCGCCACTTAAAGATCAACGGCTCTCTGTTTAGGAGTTGATTTAAGCCCTGTTCGTATTTTTTCTCATCCGTCATATTCACCACGATGCGCTAATTACACTACAATGCGTACTACAGCGTGCTTCCAAGGTAAAGTGAACTAGACAAACAATGCGCGTACTATAAGAACGAAAATAAAACACCTTTATTCAACGTAATTAATTCCAACAAACGAAATCTCCACAGAGTAACGCGAGCATACCAAACGTAACGTTATAACCAATTTCACTCTCCACAGACAAGACTATTTCAGTTCGTAACACGAGAAAAACAAATGTACTAAGCCGCTCCTGTGTACTTATGAACAGTTCGAATTCTGAAATGATTATATTAGAATTAAGTAAAAACCTAATCTAACAAAATGTATATATAAATTTGGGTAACAACTATATTGAAATTGGGTGTTACCCAATTCACTTTTACTGAAAGTCGCAATTTCCCAGATACGCCCGACCCACGGCGCGGCAGAATTTTGGGTCCTCTCAAATTTCCTTCTCGACTTTCCAGTAAAAGAGAGTTACTTGCACTTGTTTGCCCTCAGACCCAGCCTTTGTTACATATACTTCAATCTTGTAATGGTTAGTCCTTTTGTGATAGGTCTACAAGAATACTCTTCATTGGTTTATACTCAACGTCGATTAGACCATCGCGTCCCTAGGAAACCAAAAACTTTACTCGAAAATCGATGTGCTTGGTCCTTGATGTCTTGCAATCACCATTTAATGTCTTAATTGCCGCTTGATTGTCACACTTCAACTTCATCAGTGACATCACCGTCAATCCACTTTCCATAGCCATCTCTTTTAATCCAAGTAGTTCGCACTTCATCACTGAAGCCGCATAAAAATCCTCTTCCATCATCGACATAGACACACACGACTGCCTCTTGCAATAATCATTGCGTAATTATACTACCCTTTAACGTTAAACCACCGCTTATGGACTTACTGTCCGTCTTGAACCCTGCAAAATATGCATCGCAATACCCACTAACCGTGACTTCGTTCCACTTGCTTTCCCTGAAGGTTTCATCAACCTCCATCTGCAACTTCGTATCCGACGTGACTTTTAAAAACCGTTATATATTGTTCGCTAGACTCCAGTCCAACATGCTCTGTGCGTGCGCCCTACGAGTCCCCTTGTGCACTGCATACACTATATCAGGCCTGTGTAGCGTGCGATCCACAACAAAATTCCCGTGAGTGACTGAAACTCCTTAATTGTTGGCTGCCCTTCACTTTCGCCTGCACCCAAAAGTTTGTGCTCCTTCAGCGCTCAATTTGATGGTCATCACTAATAGGTGTTTTGACTCCATTTGCATCTTCTATCTTGTAAGCCACTAGTAAGTCCCTTATCATTACTTCCCGATCCAAGAAATATCCATCGTTTTTTATCGTAAATAACGCGCATTCCCAAAAACTTAGACACCTCTCCGAGACTATTTATCTCCAACAATTCCATGTTTCGAAAGAAGTCCTCCAAAATACACCACGTTCGTTCCATGAACCAGCAGATCAACAACATACACGCAAACAACCACAATTTCACCCTCACTCTCTTTTAATACAAGCAAACGTCCGTATTGCTTTGTATGTATCCGTAATGTAGCAACGTCCCATGCAGCAGGCGGTTCCATAGTCTGCCCGTCTGCTTTAAACCGTAAAGAGTCTTCCACAACTTCATAAACCAGACTTTTGCCGTCTCCCACTTGCAATTGTTCCAATTTATCATGCCTAATTTCCATTCCATTCGACACGTAAAAAATATCATGTTCATTTTGCAGGGCCTTCACGTATGCGTTCGGGATGTCTCCATGTAACGCATTAACTTTCCAATTCCTTGCGAGACACAAAATAAACTTCACCGTGACATCGCCATTACAGCTGCGAATGTCATCTCGTAATCCACACTGAAAATCTTCTCGTTTCCGCATGCTACCAAGCTTGCTTTAAATCTCTCCAGATTTCCGTTCGCGTCCGTCTTCGTCTTGAAGATCTACTTAGTGTGAAGTGGCCTTGCGTACACTGGCTTACATATGTGGCGAAGCGGACCCAAGCATTTTGGTCGTTTTGCGTCAGCAGCACACCGATCGTCTTGCCGGCAAGCGGATTGGTGGAAATCAAGAAGGCTTTTGGGCCTATCATGTGCAAGAGGTGTCAAGAACACGGATTTTGGTAAGTCACATGAGATTGCGTGTACTTACATATTTTCATGTGTGTACATATTGGGGGCCATAGGGGGTAGGGAGTTTTAGTGTTGGTTTTGGTTT
>CM047592.1:14082684-14113138 GCA_026184515.1 Peronosclerospora sorghi
CCCCCCCCCTCGTCAGTTGGAAGGCCGGGCACGATGGTGGTCAGGCTCTCGACACTACGGCGTTCGATTTTGAACTTGACTCCACCACACATACAAAATACCATAATTGGTTCTCTTCACGCTTCTTTATCTCTTCCTTAATCTCCATCATCCACCTTTCTTTGTTTACGCAATTCACCGCATCCCATTAGCTCTTAAGGTCTCCTTCAATCACCATGTTAGCTTCTTGCCTTGGATATTCTTTTGTTTTCCTAGCTTCCGTTTGACTCCGCAGCTCTTTCTACTGCGTATCTGCGAGTCATATGTCTGTCGCGCGTCCACCGGGCCTTTTTCTTATTTTTTCCCTTCCTGGTGCGCCTTTCCTTCGACTTATGTCCCTTGAGGTATCTAAACCGGCGTTATCGTCTGCTAACCTCCCGCCACCTCCTTATAACGATTTACTTCGTTCTTCGTTTGTAATTCCAGTTCCATTATCCCCAAAACTCTCCCATAAATGTTTATTCAGCGTCTCACTTAGTGTCTCCACGTTCCTCATGTGCTGAGTGACCGTTTCCTTGTTATCTCTCTTGAGATACACCTTGTAACCCTTCGTCCCTTCGCTCTTGCCGATGATGATTCCCACTTGCGCCCTGTGTGCGAATGTGTTCGTACCTGGGTTCCTGTACACTGTACTCGAGGAACCGAACGTAACAATTTTACCTAGATTAGGCTTCACTCCAGTCAATAATTACAGCGGTGACATTTTCCTTGTGTTCTCACTGGTCGGGATCCTATTTAAAACACACGCCGCGTACTCGGCTGCATCTCCCCAAAAAGATAGGTTCAATCCTCTTGCAAAAAGCATGCATCAAGCTATGTTCATCACGGTCCGATGGATGTGATCCGCCTTTCCGTTACTGTCCTGGTTACCAGCTTCACTAATCTGCCTCGAAATTCCGGTGCTTCTACAAAAATAAAATAACCCATCGCCTTGTATTCTGATATATCATCGGTTCTTAAAACATTAATCTTGTAATTAAATCATCTTTCGAAAAATGTCATGAAATGCTCGAACTTTGTTGCCACCAAATCCTTGGTTTCGCTAAAAATAACGCACGTATTGCTTTTATAGTCGATGAAATTTATGAGATACCTGTTTCCCATTCTATCTCGCGGCATTATAGACCCCTTGAGATCTGAAAATATCATCCCGCCAATTTTGCCAATCGGCGCGAGATCCCCCGTGTAATGGAGCGGCTGATCAAAGTTTTTGAGGCTTGATCAGGCGGTACCACGGCGACCGGACTGCCGACTAACGAAGGGGGTCCTCCGGTTGTCCTTGACTGCTTGTGTTTCTGTTCAACTTGTGTACCCGACGGCTTGGGCGTGGGTCGCTCTCCAGGTGGCGGGGATGGCACACTGCAATTCCTTTTTGCAAGACCGAGTCGACTTGTGATGAAACGACTGATGCGATCAGGCGTGATTAGGCGCAATCAAGCTTGAATCAAGTGCGATCAGGTTTGATCAGCGGTGATCAGGCTTGGGCAGGCGCTAAAAGTCGTTGATCAGCTGTGATCAGACTTGATCAGGCTTGATCAGGTACTAAAACTAGTTGATCAGATGTGATCAGACTTGATCAGGCTTGATCAGGAGCTACAAGTAGTTGATCAGCCGTTATCATACTTGATCAGGCTTGATCATGTACTAAAAGTCGTTCAGGAACGAGTTGTCGCGAGTTGCGAGCAGATGAACACGGGTCGTGAGTTGTAGAGTGTCGATCAGGTGTTGATCGGTGAAGGGGGTACTTGATCAGGCAGCGGAAGTCTTCACAGCCCGATCACGGAGCCTCTGGAGTCTTAAACAGCTAAAGGAACACCCAAATATCTGTATTCCTAGCCTAGACCTATGAGTGGGGAGAGTAAATTTTACTTAATCCACCTAGAGTTCCCGTGGGGAGCTTACAGCAGCCGAACGCTAGGGGCCAAACGTGAACCAAACGGGGAGAGGTGAGAGCACTGCTCAATCACGCTCCCAAAACCAAAAACCTTTACAGAAGAACCGCTGAGACAGCGGGCGGAGTTGCGGGGTGAGTTCTCACACTCTACGCCTACCGGTGGGCCAAAACGCAATCAGTGCTCCCGCCCGGGACGTAGAGGTATATACTGGAGAGGGAGGCGCAAATGTGGCGTCCTAAAACGATCCGCTAGATCGCACGCAAAAGGAGAACTTTATTATCACTTATAGCCTTAGATCTACCATTCCCTAATTTCATCCAATTAGAACCGTCCATTCCAGCGTCCTCCGTCCACCAATCGACCTGATTTCTTCGTTGTTCGTCGGTGTTCGTTGATACCTGTATGTAATCGTCCCATCTTCTCATGCCCTGTCTATGTCCTGACTATGTGCACCACGGTTGTACACGCAACTGTATACACCGTGGTGCACACAATCGTATACGATTACGTACCCAATTCGTGTCCACAATCGGACCCCTAATTAGGCCCCTAATTAGGCCCCTAATTAGGCCCAATTATAGCACGCTTTACCACAGCCGCCCCTGAGCCTCGTCCCAGCCGTACAGGGGTTGGGGCGAAGGTCGATCATGCCGTTGGATATCGTAGACCATGCTACCGTTGGTCGAGTTGGCCACACACATCAATCATGACACTATCGACCAGGTAATCATCACCCATCACTCTGCCCTTTCTCCCGCCGATCAGGTCCCAATCGGTCAGGCCGTTACCGTTAGTGGTATGCCCCTCGCGATCCAACGTTCATCCTCCACCAACCGTGGCATCTGCGATCAAGCTGTCTCGATCAGGCATTTCTGCATTTCCATCATGCAAGCGATTACGGACGGCACCCCAGAGAACACCGCCAACTCTCCTGCCCTGGTTCGGGCCGCAGATGATCAGGCGATCGCTGCAATCAATCAGGCTTACAGCTTACAAGAGGCCCTCCACGCGCGCGATGAACAGATCACCGTGTTATCCGACTCGCTCGCGATGAGCGAAGACACTATCGCGATGCTTTGACGGCAACTCGCTCGTGTCAAACGTGCCGTGGTGGAACGAGATGCCGATATCAAGCGGGCCTCCTTTAAACATCTTAAGCCATCGCGTGACTTCTTTGACACTGCGGTCACGATCTCAAGACTAAGTTAAAAACCGTCGAAAACGCTGTGGCCGATCAAGAGAAAACCATGGTTGATCAACGCGCCCGGATCCGGAGAGCCGTCGTGACCGTGATCGCTATCTGCGATCGGTGCATGAAGATGCTATCGCTGATCGAGCGCAAGAGCTGTATCAGCTTCAGCAGCGCATGGCCAAGTTACAAGAGGAATACGATCAGGCTGCTTCCAAGAATCAACGCTTGGTCGAGCATGCGTTCAAACTCACCTTCGATATTGACAGACGCAAAAATCAATACGATCGCCTCCGGAAGAAGCGTAAGAACAACCTCATGCAGATGGATGACTATACCGCCATCATGTCACAGACAAAGGAGATATTTGAGCGCGTCGAGGGAGTGTCCGACCTCCAGGCCGAGCTGGGTGATCTACACGCCGCGTATTCCAAGATGGAGGAAGAGATTTCCACCACGCAATGCCACTTTGATCAAGTTTCTGCAGAGCGCGACACGCTGCGCGATCAACTGCGACAGACTCAAGACGAAGTCATGCAATTACGCTCGTTTCACTCGGACCTTCAGGCCCAATTGGCTGGTATGTCGTTGCGGATGCAGATCGCACCGGCTGCCCCTACCCCTCTGGCAAGTTCTAATCAGGCCTCATCGCCTGCTAGCCTTCCCGCTGCTTCTCCAGACGCTCAATCAGCCGCGCCGCCCCTTCGCCTAAAAGGCGTATTCAGCGTTCCCGATCTTCCTCTCGGTCGAAGCTGCCACGCCTCCTTTCCCCCATTTCGGAGGCGAAGACGGAGGACGATGATCCTCCAAACCCTGATCAGGACGATGAAGGCGGATTTCCTGACCCGATCGCTTCCATTCCATCTACTCCAACCATTAGCGAGTTCGAGAGCGAGTATTTGCCTGATCAAGGTTCTGCCAGGTCCCTTTTTCCTCGTACGGGTGATTTCAAGTCGTTGATAACGGTACCTGATGATGCCAGTGACGCCGACATCCTGCTGTGGGCTCCAGATCAACTCGGTGGGTTCGATCTGCGTAGCGTCACGGCTCAAGTGGTCTTTGAATACTTGACCCGCCCCGCAGGATTGTTGTTCCCGACCGCCACGCATGCCCCTCCAGCTGATTCGTGGTTTGATCATTTGATCACCCAGCCGGAGGTGGAGCAGTTATATTCCCAGCGCCCCTGGGACATTTTTTCGACCATGCTGCCGCCCATTTCTTTTCGCTCAGTCGGCTGGTTTGCCTACTTGTAAAAAAGTACCGGTCGTTCCTCGACCATCACGCGCTGGCGATCTGGGAGTCGACGCATTATCTCCCCATCGCGAAAAGCATTCGCGAGGCTGATGACTTCTTCCGGGAATATTATAACGACCGACGTCAACGCAGAAGTCGTGCCGGGGCGACATGGAAGAGAGTTGTGGACTTTATCCTGCGGGGAATGATCGACGGGAAGTGTGATCTCGACATTTTCCTGGACCCGTCGATCACCCATTGTACTCGAAACCGTCCTCTCAAGTTTGCCCCGGCCGACGATGGGGCGTGGTACCCCGGGTTCTTATCGGACCCGCCACCTCGGACCCTATCGGACGCGTTGAGAGAGGTTGATGAGTTTGAACCTTGTCGGGTTCAATATCTTCTTTCCCCCGAAGACCCTGGCCGTTAAATTCCTCGCATCCGTCGTAAGTTCTATGGGTCTGATTAGTCGGTTGATCATTTCTTCTTTAATCAATAAACACTTTTGATCATGCCATTTCCCACTGTTGCTTCATCATTTTCGATGCATAATATAAATCGGTATTCCGTCGGCTCATCTGTCGTTGCTCCATCAACATATCTCGCAATATCTATCGTAAATACACCACTTCAAGTCATTCGTCATTTTCATCAATTGTAAGTTTCATCAGTCATTTCCTCCGATCGGAGGTTCTTCGATCATAATCCACGATTGGTCCATCGTTCACGCGTTAGTTGGACTCTTCATCCACTTGCATTATGTCAAACCGATGCCTGTTGATCATCTTCCTTTCGAGGTCCTTGATCATAGCATCGCAGTTCAGATCTGCCTCGTCTACCACGACGGCTCAGCGTAACCTTTCCAGACTTGATATTCGCGTAACGTTCTTCCATACCTAGTCTTTCGACCAGATCGGACATCGGTAATACGATCAACTTCAAATTCATCTGGATCCAGCGTCCTTTCCCAGCTATCTTCGGGTAGCAAAGCTTCGTCGAAGTCGAAACGATCTGCCACCCCATCCGCTAACGCAGTAGTAGGACGATCTGGAAATTCCTTGACCAATTTCAACTTGGACAGGTGCACCACTGGGAACATACGATAGTGGGTGCCAGCTGCTTCAGTCTCGCCGCATGGTTACCTATCACCTCATCGAATCTGAAGGGTCCATGCCACATATGCGCCATTTTCTTCGCGAACCCTTCTTTCACCCGATCGAGATACAACCACCCTAGAACCAGCTTCGATCTTGTGCGGTGTCACTCGATCGTTGTGTTTTTGAGCTCGATCGGCCATTGCTTGGTGCAATCGAGTGCTCACTTGGTCGCGGGCGTATCGGTAGTATTTCTGCAACTTATATCTCCACCGACGAGCATCTCGGTCTTTACGCCGAATTCCACCCAGTTATAATATTGATTCCAACGACGATCGCGGATCCCACCCATACGCCAAAAAAATGGTGTCTCTCCGCGAATGCGATCATGGGTCGAGTTCAGCGCGAATACCAGACGCTCTGCATACAAGCTCCAATCTTTCTGGCCGACATCTGATACATACATCTTGATTGCCCGTGTAATCGTCTGCACCGTCCTTTCCGCCTTGCCGTTCGCATGTGGACGGTATGCCATAGTGGCGCTCTGACGTTTCCCACGATTTTGTTGAACGCACGAAATACATCCGACATAAAACCCGGTCCCCGATCATGCCGGATCACCTCACTAGCCCCAAATCGTCGAAATAAACATTCTTCATAATTTTCGGCGACTTTCTGCGCTGTGCGGGACGATCCAGCTTTCGCGATCACCATACCCGTGAACAGATCCGTCCAAATCAGCAGTTCAGTATGTCCATCCGTTGATCGGGGTAGTGACGGGATATGATCCATGGCTATCACTTGGAATGGGTACATAGCCTCTATATTCCCCGGCGACATGCCCTTAATCGTAGGCTTGCCCTTCCCCGTCTCTCAATCTACGCATTGTCCAACAAACCTTTGTACACTTCGAAATAGACCACACCAATGGAAGTATCGTCTGATCCGCTGATATGTACGCCCTATGCCTTGGTGTCCTCCTTCCATGCTCACGATAATGGTGGAGAACATCTGCATGTAGGGCCTCGGGTAAGACCACCTTAATCGAAGAGTGTCGATCGTCTTGATCATCTTTGTCATCGCTTGCTTTTCCTTTAGCCATATTCCCACAGTAAATCAGCAATCCCTGTCGTCGACATCGTAGCTGTCGGCAATTTTCGCGCAATCCTTTACCTCGTCTGCGCTCAATTGTGAGACGTCACCATACAGATAACTTCGCAAATCATGAATCCATTTCTCTTCGTCCTGCGCCTTTTTCACCCGTTCCGCCCTTATCCCGGCTATGGATATATCGGGCCACGTTGACGGTCGCGGATGACGGAGGTTACGTGATCGTGTCGTCACTATCACTTGTGGGGCTGTGGGATCTTCATTCCACGTGATCACTTCCGACAATCTGTTGAGATAGGCCAATTCCTCCAGCTGTTTCTCGTCATCAATCTCACATCTTGTTCCACCCTGCATGACCATAGTGGTGATATGATCTGCACTTTTATTCCACTCTCTTTTAACATGCACCAGATCATGATCGGTCCATTAGTGAAGGCGGTTAAACGCACGCTGTTGCAACACTTTCAATCGCGGAGCTTTACACTCTATTTCACCGCGCATTTGCCTGATTACCAAATTCGAATCTCCACACACGATCATCCTTCCTTTGGGGTATCGCGACAGTAGATCCAAACTTAAAACATATCCATGGTATTCCGCTTCGTTCACCGTAATATCAGGTGCATGATCAGCCACCGCGGTCATAATCTTCCACTCCGGTAATTTCCATACAATAGCGCCGAACGCACCTACAAGTCGCTTGACACTTGCAGATCCATAGAAACTGATCACGTAGAGTTCTTCGCCTTTCTGTAGGAGGTGGTACTTCAATCATCAGCCGCGGTTGATTTTTTTGCGCGATCGCAATCAGTGCTTTATCGATTTCGGTGCGAGGGGTGATGCTTGCAGCTAACGCCCCTAGTACCTCCTCTTCTCCCTGTACACATTTCTTGATCTCGAGGTCCCACTGTGATAAGATCGCAGCCCATCCGCCCAATCGTCCGTCCAGCCCATTGGATGTTAGTAGATGTTAGTAACCATTTCAACGTGGATAAACGTGAAAAGACAGTAATCGTCTTCCCGACCATCGTGAAGTAAATATTCAAAACCCGTAGAAGCGCCAGAACTTCCTTTTCGACGGGGCTGTAATTCAGCTCACCGTTCTTCAATGTTCGGCTGTCGAATGCGACGGGACAATACACTTGATCTTGTTCTTGTACCAGCGCGGCGGATACGGTCATTTGCTGGCGTAAACCACGATCACCGGCGTTTTGTTCTGATCAAAGTGGCGCAGAATTGGAGCTGACGCAATCTTCGCTTTCAGCATGCTGAATGCTACTTTTGCCCTGGTTAATCGATCGCCCTCATGATCCGAATTCTCCTCGCTCAATGATCGGCCCTTTAACTCTTGATAATCTATCTCCCTTAATTCGTAGAGTACAGCGGCATAGATCGCGAAATATTCAATAAATCGACGGTAGTAGTTCAAGCTTCCCAAAAACGATTGCATAGCACGTAAGGTGCCAGGGAAAGGCAAATCGATCAGCACATCCATTTTTTTTGGATTTGTTTCCAAGCCGCGTCTAGAGACATGATGCCCTAAATAAGGAACTTCACTTCGCCACCAGTACGATTTAGCCACACTGATCGACAAGTTCCACTGATCGCACTTTTCCAACAGGTGCCGCACCTTGTCACACAGGGTAGCCCATGTAGGTGCGGGGATCAAAATATCATCGATATATGACCGCCGCTGCAGCACAGACGGTCCCGGTGTCTGGTCGGGCTCACCCACAGTAAATACATCAGCCGTTTCGTCAGCACCGTCCTTAACCTTGAGATACCCGTATAATGCATTATCAATCAGCCGCTGGTAGATTTGCGGAGCATTCTTTAGGCCAAAGGGCATCCTATTCCATTCAAACACTCCAAACGGAGTGGCAAACGCCGAAATATGACGTGTTCGATCGGTCATAGGCACGACCCAAAAACCGCTCGCCATATCCAAAGAGCAAAATCACAACGCTTTATCCAAATCTTCGAGTAGATCAGAGATCAGGGGCATTGGGTATACCATCAAACGTGTGAGTTGATTCACCGCGCGATAATCGATACACAAGCGAATATCAACCCCATTCTTGTTCACGATGATCACTATAGGTGATGCCCAGGGTGACGTAGACGGCTGAAGGATCTTAGTAGCCAATATCCCCTTGATCAAAGCCGATAACTTCTCGCGAAATTGCGGATCCACCTTTCGACACTTTTGGGAGATCGGGCGCGCATTGCCTACATCGATATCGCAAACAACTCCACGTGCAGCAGGAGGTAGCGCGTTCCCTTTCCCGATCAACACATGTTTTTTTCGCCCAAATTATATCGCGTAGCTGATCAATTTCTTCTGCCGTGTTGACGAAGGGGTCCCCGACTAACAAATCATCTTTAGTCACCTCTTCGGTGCTTGCAGATACTTCGGACAACGTAGCAAGCTGCTTCTCTAGTTATTCCACATACAAATCTCCACCTTCATGGTAGCAAACTTGATCATCGATAGGGATTACACCAAATTCGCTAGGATCGGCTGAGACAGGGTGATCACGCGTATCTAGGCGTATCTCTTGTAACAGGTTGTTCAACTCCGTGATCCAAGCACGGACCTTTCGTCCCCGGCTCCTGATTGCACCGCACTTGCACCTCTTGCACCTTTTGCGACCCTCCGGTTACCAATGCCACAAATGTGACTACCGGGTCCGTAGGACGCACTAAAATACTTCGAGGAGTAGGATACTCCCTCTTCTTGACTAGGGGACCTTCATCGACACTTTCTTGACCGTAATTCACAGAATCGGTAGACGCTTGATACGCGAGATTTTGCCACTCCTTGTAACGATTAGACCCTATCGAAACAAATCCAGGGCGACGGGGTACATCATATTTGTTCATCCAGATACCTAAAATCGTATCGTCTTGCACAATGATCGGATGATCAACGACGTTCGTAACACGCAGATATTGCAAATTACCCACGCCCCTAGTGATAGTGGGGACCCAATATTTTCCACGAGTAATCCACAACTTTCGAGATCGCTGGTCCTAAATCCGAACCTCAGCAGATTGAACTACTGGGATCTGTTCGTACTGATTGAGTTTCATATAATTACCACTCGATCCGTACAGCTGTCGGCGCCCCTCCAATGGGATGATCGCCTCATCAGGAAAACTTAGCGCACCGTGGGAGATGTCTAATCGAAAACCAGCTGGTATCATAAAATCCATACCCAGTATAGCATCTTGACCAACAAGTCTGAACACCCCATGCATGGAAATAATAAAACAACGAGCCTGCTAACGTAGTCTTGATTTTAGCGCGCCCTTCTGTGAGGTATGCACTTTCTCCAATGCCGACACATTCTTGCGTTTGACTCGTGTCAATCCAACAACCTACCTTACGAGCAAAGGTTGAGTCGATGATCGACACTTCGGCACCAGAATCAAATAATATCATAGCTCGCTCGTTATTGATTTTTCCACTCGCCTTGGCTTTCTTGAACCATTTCTTTGGCGAGTGATATTTCCAATATCCACGTGATTCGCCTGGAAGTAATTCGACTTCCATGATCACCGGGGATCAAGAAAACTCATCAATACAAAAATTAACCAAACGTGGTAAATCAGGCTGATCACACTTTTCATTATCTCTTCCAGCTGCTTGATCTGCCCACTTCTTATCCACATATGCAAAAATACATAGACCAGAACGCTCGTCTCGTACCAGATTCCAACCTGGCGAGCGTCCTAATTTAACAGGTCTTCGGCTTCCTTGGGTAACATTCCAGCATGCTTGGTGGGATTGTACCTCTGGCGGATGTGGTTGTAAAATTCTTCCATAGGGCACTTGCACGCATCGTAAACTTCGCCGCTGCTCGGCAGACGTACAAGCATTGATCGGTCAGATGTCCCTTCTTGCCACACTTGAGACAGGTCAGGCGCTTCCAGCAACGAAAATTATCGTGCCTGATCGACCCACAATGACTGCATTTCTTCACCGCTCCTTGATCAACTGTACTTGAATCACTTCGTTTACCCGATCGGGACTCACCAGGTTGATCGAGCGCCCCTGGTTGATCGCGCATAGCAGAAATCATTAACGGCGCTGATCTCCATCACTCCACTGTCGTCGGCACTTGTTTCTTCACTCCCAGACGTCACCTTGATCGCGCGTACTGCTTTGGGCTTCCGCACCGGGGCAGGTGCTCGATCATCGCCGAATTTCTGGCGGAATCGGCTCGTACCTACCGCCGCTGTTGTCTGGTACCACTTATTGCGTGCATACGCCCGGAACGTCTCTTCCAGATCCGTAGCGGTATCCAACCGCAGAAGTGCCAGTTGATCAGCGAGCTCGCGATTGACCAATGTATCTAGAAAATGCTGCACATGCTCGTGTAAGGTCGTAGGCGATCCATCCCTGATCGGCAACTTGGCTCGCAGTCCCGCCACATTCAACCGGTGCAGATACTCAATAGAGCTTTCATCCGACCGCTGGTTCGTGTAATAATACTGGCGGGATTCCAACTGACCACTTCCACAGTATTGAACTTCAAACTCATCCACGAGACTTTTCCAACTTGATCGAGTGCCTCTACTCATCTGGCGATGCCAATTGCGCGCTGGTCCTTTTAATAGATCGCCCAGGATCAAACACTTTTCATGATCATAAGATTGATCCCGCATAAATTCTGACTTGAGGCAACCAATCCAATTCCGCGCTTGATCTTCATCTCCTTTCTTTCCCGAAAATTCTTTTAGATCACTGATCGCAGACATCCGAATACTGCGAATCGTCTGTTGATCAGGCATCCCAGTGTACGCGGACGCAACCGTGGGTCGTCGTGGCAGTGTGATCGGCTCATCTGGGTCAATGTAATCACTCTGGTATCGTTGATCATGGAACGAATACACAGATTCCATGTCAACGTCCTTGACCATCGTCGATCTTTCTAACTTCGGCTGCTGATCACGCGGCGAATGCACGGACTCCATGTCAATATCCTTGATCGGCGCATCTCGTCCTGGCCTTAGCTGGCGGTTTTTGGTTCCAACGACTCCAGGTGTCAACTTGCTTCTTTCTTCATCCAGAAACTTCTCCATAGCCTTATCAGAGAATGTCTGCAGCTGTGGACATTGCGATGCTTGATCATCTTCTACCTTGATCGATTGAGGTTCCGGCTTGATAGCCGAGAACTTGGATACATCTTTCTGGCAAACTGTCATTCTGGTGACCTTGGGCTCTATACTTACGGCACTGCTCGACTCCACTCCCGGTTCATCACCTTTGGAAGGGGCAGATTCGTAACACGATGATCCCGTGTGCTCTGCCACGTTAATCAACGGGCCCGCTTCAATTTTGGGCGGATAACTGGGAGGCTCCTCCATATTAGATCGACCCACGATTGGTACGACCACTTCGTATAGTCGATGTGTAGCAGCCCTAATGTCTCCTAGGTCCTGATCGAATATTTCTTCGGCATCGCAAGCGCCTGTCAACAAACCATCTTGCTTGATCAGGCGTATTAGTCCTAACAGTCCTAACACAAGTCGAAGCTTGTCATTCCAATTCGTTACTGGTCGATCGACCGGTCCTTTCAGCTCTCCGCTGATCGTGACCCCTAGGATATTCATGATCTCGTTCGTCAATAATAAATCTTCCAATTTTCCCTTGTAAACCTTTCGGTAAAACGTTTTCACCAGAATAAATTCCGTTGGCGGCGTACTTGATCGACTTTCGTCGCTCTCCGACCCAGGTACCTTTAGCAACGCTTTCGGCTGGTCGGTCTTGTAGTACTTCACCACCGGGTCCCAATCTGGATCCTTATACACACATATATTTGGCGGATAATAGATTGCGTTATGATCCGCATGGGCTCCCGAAGGATCCTCGGGAGGTAATTGAAGCTTCTCCTCCTTTATCTCATCAAGATTCCTCCCCCGGTCCTGATGATCAGCATTTCCTTTCTTCTTCAGGCATGACGACGGCGAACTGCCTTCCTTCGTCACAACCACCTCCTCCTTTTCCACCTTTATCTTCACTTCTGCTTCCGCTTCCGTTTTCACATCCGCATCAGCGCCATCTTGCGTAGACCCGCGGTGACATTCCGCGTCGCCCAAAGATCCGGGCACGCGCACCATTGTGGTGGAGCGGCTGATCAAAGTTTTTGACGCTTGATCAGGCGGTACACGGCGCCCGGACTACCGACTAACGAAGGGGCTACTCCGGTTGTCCTTGACTGCTTGTGTTTCTGCTCACCTTGTGTACCCGACGGCTTAGGCGTGGGTCGCTCTCCAGGTGGCGGGGATGTAGACACGGCAATTCCTTGATGCAATATTGGGGAACTTGTAATGAGTCGATCGAGGTGCTGATCAGACGTGATCCGGTGTAATCGAGCTCAAATGAGGTGCGAACAGGCTTGATCAGCAGTGATCAGGCTTGGGCAGGCACCGAAAGTCGTTGATCAGCTGTGATCAGGCTTGATCAGGCTTGATCAGGCACCAAAAGTAGTTGATCAGCGGTGATCAGACTTGATCAGGCTTGATCAGGCACCAAAAGTAGTTGATCAGCGGTGATCAGACTTGATCAGGCTTGATCAGGCATCAAAAGTAGTTGATCAGCGTTGATCATACTTGATCAGGTTCCAAACGTCGCTCAGATACAAGTTGGTGCGGTCTGCTAGTTGTTGATCGCGGTTGACGAGTTGCAGAGTGTCGATCAGGTGTTGATCGGCGAAGGGGGTACTTGATCAGGCAGTGGGAGTCTTCACTGCCGGATCACGGAGCCTCTGAGTCTTAAAAAGCTAGAGGAACACTGTAATGGGGTGCCATTACATAATTGATATTCAAGTTAGAATATCACAGTTGAATTTCAGACGCGTTGTCTGAAATTCAAATAATAGATTATAAGTTATTGTAATCTACGAAGGAAAAGTCGATTCGGTATAAATACCGAATCATGCAGGTTAACTAATAGTACAGTTAGTTTAATACTTGATATTATTATATTAGTTAGGTAATTACTATACTGTTAGCCGCTAACCACCCATTTAATAAACACTCTTAATTTTGCGTTCTAAAGAATAGGTAAATATTTATATTTACTTTTAGTATAGGATTAGTTGTTACCAGCTAATCCTGCCCTTATTGTTTTGCGCGCTTCCTCTCAAAATACATTGTAAGCCCGTAACAGGATCAGTCATGTTACACCTGGTAGCACTTTGTGGTCCGTCCTAACGACCACAGTTCTGTTCCGCTAGTTAACTAGCGGAGCGAAGATTAAGAGCCGCTCGGCATCATGTCACGAGACATGACGCCTGCCGAGCTAAAGAGAACGCTGGAAGTAGTGACGGAACACTTCCCTCACTTCACTTCGCGTAATAAAGACGCGACGGTAGAAATGGTTCGGTCCATGGGGACCGATATCCTTACTTTCCTCCTGGGTAAGACCCCGGAGGAAGCGATAGAGGTGATGAATCGCTTTAGGCGAAACCACCTAGAAAAGCCAGCACGGCCCGCGCAAGAGGCAGCGCGGACCGCACCTGCACCTGCAACGCATAGCGTTGAAGTGGTAAAGGCGCGAGTACCGCCCTTTACCGGTAAAGGGGGCGAGCCCCTTCGTAGATGGTTCGCATACGTGGAAGATGCCATCTCTGCGCAAAATATTGTTGACGAACTTCAACAGGCGTACTTCGCCACAACATGTCTGGGCGGTAGAGCCAGGGCATGGGCGATGAGTCGCAGAGCCACTGATGACTCTGCGTTCCTTACTTATAAGGAATTTAAAGCTGAGCTAAAGCTCAACTTTGAAGCTCCAGAAATGGAGCTAAGTAGTCGGCAGGAGTTCATGGAACTCCGGCAAGGTAAGCTTGACCTTCAAGCTTACGCTCAGAAGACGCAATATTTGCTGTCAAATATTGTTTATGAGCCGGTGCCCCCTGCTATGCAGGTCACTGGCTTCATGAAGGGACTCAATGATGGTCCCGTCAAACAGAGTCTTTACCGGCACCCGCCAAAGACTCTAAGGGATGCCATTGATATGAGCATCCGTGAGGAGTTCAGCATGCGATCAGCGTCATCGCATGCTGGGTACAGCCGAAGGGCTCAACAGCCCTTCGCTTTTGACATGCCGCAACCGCATGTCAACAATCAGCAGTCAGGCAGACGAAGTTCACACTTCGTCTCAAGAAACAGCCACCCGCGCCAGAGCATGGGCGGTAGAGGTGTGGTGGAGCGGCTGATCAAAGTTTTTGACGCTTGATCAGGCGGTACCACGGCGCCCGGACTACCGACTAACGAAGGGGGTCCTCCGGTTGTCCTTGACTGCTTGTGTTTCTGCTCACCTTGTGTACCCGACTTTAGGCGTGGGTCGCTCTCCAGGTGGCGGGGATGTAGACACGGCAATTCCTTGATGCAAGATTGGGGAACTTGTAATGAGTCGATCGAGGTGCTGATCAGACGTGATCCGGTGTAATCGAGCTTAAATGAGGTGCGAACAGGCTTGATCAGCAGTGATCAGGCTTGGGCAGGCACCGAAAGTCGTTGATCAGCTGTGATCAGACTTGATCAGGCTTGATCAGGCACCAAAAGTAGTTGATCAGCGGTGATCATACTTGATCAGGTTCCAAACGTCGCTCAGATACAAGTTGGTGCGGTCTGCTAGTTGTTGATCGCGGTTCACGAGTTGCAGAGTGTCGATCAGGTGTTGATCGGCGAAGGGGGTACTTGATCAGGCAGTGGAAGTCTTCACAACCCGATCACGGAGCCTCTGGAGTCTTAAACAGCTAAAGGAACACCCAAATATATGTATTCCTAGCCTAGACCTACGAGGAGGGGGGTAAATTTTGCTTAATCCACCTAGAGTTCCCGTGGGGCGCTTACAGCAGCCGAACTCTAGGGGCCAAACGCGAACCAAACGTGGAGAGGTGAGAGCACTGCTCAATCACACTCTCAAAACCAAAAACCTTTACTGAAGAACCGCTGACACAGCGGGCGGAGTTGCGGAGTGAGTTCCCAACACCTACGTCTGCCGGTGGGCCAAAAATGCACTAAGTGCTCCCGCCCGGGACGTAGAGGTATATACTAGTGAGGGAGGCGCAAAGGTGCCGTCCCTAAAACGATCTGCTAGATAGAACGCAAAAGGAGAACTTTATTATTGCTTAAATCCTAAGAACTACCAATTTCCTGATATCCACCAATCAGAACTACCCGTTTCAGCGTCCTCCGTCGACCAGTCGATCTGATTTGTCCGTCGTCCGTCGCCGCTCGTCGATGTTCGCGGAGTACCTGTACGTAATCTTCCCATCTTCCTATGCCATGTCTATGTCCTGACTATGTGCACCACGGTTGTACACGCAACTGTATACGCCGTGGTACCCACAATCCTATAAGATTACGTACCGATTCTGACCGTAATCGCCCGCCCCTAAATCAGGCCCTATAATAAGTCCCTATAAAAAGGCCCTATAATAACGCCTGATAATAAGGCCCATTATTGGGCCCAATTATAACACGCTTTACGACAGAGGCCCAGAGCCGATGGACCTATCGGTTGCGGTTGCTTCGAGCTCGAAGCAACCGAAATTTAAGAAGAATATTCGCTCCAATAGATGCGCGAAAATGGGGCATTTTGCCCATGAGTGTATGGCACCGCGTCCGGTCCCACGCAGTCAGCGGACGGAACCGTCCGCTGCACGGCGACACCAACAGGGACATCACCCTGTTGGTGCAAAAAACGAGAATCGCCAGTACGGGCGGGGCGCCCTACTGGGAATGTTATCCCACATGCCGACATAGGGCATGTGAGGGTAATAGCCCCAGACGGGACTATGTCCTGTCAAAAGGTGCAGGGTGATGGGAAGCCTCTTATCATCCTGGAGGTTAAGCCGCACGGGAACGATGTCCCCATGCGAGCTTTGTTTGACACAGGAGCGTCAAACAATTTCGTTAGAACTCAGAGTCTAACGCTGTTGAGCTTCGTGGAGGTAGAAACCCCACGAAGTATGTTGTCAGTCCGGTTAGCAATAGGTGCAACCGTGACTATTACAAAGCGTGTGATTAAAACACGCTCCGAGTTGAATGAACTGTCATTCGAGGATGAATTCATCGTCCTCGATTTAGATGACAAGTTCGATGTGATACTTGGAATCCCATGGATGTCCAAGTTTAAACATTCGATCGACTGGGTTAACCTATCGATGGACTGCGGCGGATGCACAGGATCTGATCACCCTGTGTGTAATCCGGCTGTATCAGAAGATACAACCGCAGCGTCGGACAGTCTGGTGGATAGCGATGGCACCACCAGGTCTGTTCCGACACGATCAGCGGAAGGTACCTCCGCTGGTGAGAGTCCAGAGTGACTACCACACGCAACAGAAGAGTCGTTGCGTGTTGGAGAGAAACATTCCACGGGTGATAAAGACCACCGTGAGAATGCAGTGATATCCACGGTGGGAAACACTCACCGTGAGAATCAAATAGTATCCACAGTGGGAAACACCCACTGTGCGACCGAAGGTTCCAACACGATGAAATAATTCCGTGTTGATGAGAGTGAACTCACGATCGAGTGCAATCGTGAGCACAACTCCGTGGTGGCCAGTGCCCACCACGTTGCGTTAGCCATGCACACGGGTGATAAAGACCACCGTGTCGCAGAACAGGCGGCCGATCATACGAGCACATCTGATCGCCAAGAAAATTCCATGGTAGGCAGTGGCCACCATGATGATGAGTATTCGCACACGGTGAATCGTAATCACCGTGTAGCAGTCAATCAGACGAGTGCGTCTGATTGCATGGACAGTTCCGTCGAGACAATCAACGTCTTGACGCAAACGGAGACCGGATTAGCTACCCAGTATCTGTTGATGGAACACCCTCCGAAAGAAGGTTCGGAGGTGATGGCTCTTCCAGCTTAGCGCTGGAAGAAGTTTATGAGAAACTTGCACGATGATCAGATCGAACAGATCTGTATTATCGTAGCAACAGATGATGTAGTGGATTCTCGTGAACGAATATCCACATTACAAGTAGAAAACATTGGGAAAGAGGTGTGGCGAATCGAAGGCAAAATTTTGGTCACCTTCTGTCAACGGCGTGCCGATCAGCTGGTCAGAGATCGGATTGGTGGAAACAAGGGGGGATTTAAGCCTATCATGTGCAAGGAGTGTCAAGCACACGGATTTTGGTAAGTCACATGGCATTGCGTGTATTTTACATATTTTAGTGTTTGGTACATATTGGGACCGTAAGGTTAGTGGAAAATAAGTAAATTGGTCTTGGATTGGAAAAGTGGCTAAGAGGTCCTAAGAGAATCTCTAAAAGTTTGGTTTTCTAAGTCGCCTTCGCACGTCGCGGAGTGTTTGGGGGCAGAGGGTTGAATTATCCCCTCTCGCCTATTATACCCGGTCTGGACGCGCCGCACGCGCACTTTGGCCACCGGAAGTCCCTCGACGGGAGTACGATTTGGCGATCTCGACACTTTAAGTCAAGTACGTTTGGAACGTGCTATTCACTGGATTGGGATTTACGTGGAGATATCGTTTGTGGAGTTCACGGGCATATTGGGTCTTCACGTGGACATATTGGCTCATTTTAACATTGGTTGGAGTTTAGACCGGTTTTGGTCTTCTCTCATATTGGTCAGGGTCTAGACCAGTTGAGTGGTCTACCCTCTATTATCTCGTGTTGGTTGGGTCTAGATCGATTGGACGGTCGACCCATTGGACTATACATACTTCAAGTGTAACCGGTCTACAAGTACCTAGGGTGAATAGTTCCGCCCGGGGTACACCCCCCCAGTACGGTCTGCATACTATCAGACCCAAGTCAACCAGCGACACGATTCACCGAGTGTTGAACTAGCCCATTCCATCGGGTACACAAGGTGAGATGGCAACGCAAGATCAATCGGACCAGGCGTCTTCTGTTGATGATCGGTCGTCTGCTAGCAGCGGACGATCAGATCGGATCGCAAGCGAAGGTCCGCGGGGTATCCCCCCCCCCCGTAAGTTGGATGGCTGGGCACGATGGTGGTCAGATTCTCGACACAACTGTGTTCGATTTTGAACTTGACTCCACCACAGAGGTTCCCAATGATCAAACCAAAGTTCAGCGCTTTGAAGCGTAGAGCTGGGAGTCGCTTAAAGCGAACTCCCCATTTTATGAGGTACTTCGGGAATACGCTGATGTATTCCCAGAAGAAGTACCTATCGAGCTCCCTAAAGATAAGGGTACTCGTCATAAGATTGACCTCGTGCCAGGCACGAAGTATTGTGTCACGCGGCAATGGCCGTTTCCGCGTGATCAAGTAAAAGCGATCGACGAGTTTTTCGAAGCTCGTCGTAAAGCAGGCCAAGTGCGGGAGTCTATATCACCGCACTCTACCCCCACCTTTTGTGTGAAAAAGTCCACAGGTGGGTGGAGAATCGTTCACGCTTACAACAAGCTGAACGCAGCGACGGTACCGGCGCAGACGTCGATACCGCGAAAAGATGTCATCATTGATGGCATTTGCGGGGGCACCATCTTTAGTGTTTTCGATCTAAGAGATGGATTTTATCAAATCCTAATGCGTGAGAAGGATATCCCTCTCACGGCGGTAAGCACCCCAAGTGGCATGCTTTGGGAGTGGCTTGTTATGCCGCAGGGGCTTCGAAATGCCCCTGCTACGTTTAACAGATGCGTAACGCATCTATTACGCCCGGTTCGAAAATTCGCACCGATTTATTTCGATGACGTGTTCATCCATAGTAAGGGTGAACACGATAAAAGCGATGTAGATGTCCATAGGGAACATTTACGTCGAGTGTTAGAGCTTATGCGTAAGCATAAGCTCTATGCAAATCTAAAGAAGTGCACCTTTGGTGCACCTGAGATACCCGTTCTTGGATGTTTTGTGGGCAAGAACGGGGTGCGCTCTGATCCAGAAAAGATCAGGGTGATTGTTGAATGGCCTACGCCAAACGACGTTAAGGAACTTCGAAAGTTCCTTGGGTTGGCAACATATATGCACAAGTATTCGTGCAACTATGCTGGGCTAATACGACCTCTTTCTCAATTACTTAAGAAAGATGTCGAATGGCATTGGGATACCCAATGCCAAGATGCTTTTGATGCAGTCAAGCAAAGATTGACTGAAGCGCCTGTCTTGGCTATAGCCGATAACGAGCGTCCGTTCCACGTCGTTTTTGCGACGCGAGCGATTTCGCTATCGGCTGTGCTTTGATGCAGCGTGATCAAGATGATCGTGATCGCGTAATCTGCTATCAATCGCGTCAGTTGCGCCCAGCCGAGCGCAACTATCCAGTGCATGACAAGGAACTCCTTGCCATGAAGTATGCACTGGATAAGTTTCGGATCTATCTATTGGGAGATAGACCGTTTGTGGTTTACACGGACCATGCGTCGCTACGCACGGCCGTGAATTCACCACACATTTCTTAAAGAATGGCTCGATGGCTGTCATTCTTTGCTGAATACAACTCTACGGTTGAATACAAACCCGGAAAGTTGAACGTGATAGCGGATGCGCTATCACGAAGGCCCGATTACGAGACGAAACCGTCCGTAACCGAAGGTGCCAGTGCAAACGCGATCCGTTGCACTGCTTTGTCGTCTTCAATTATACGACAAGTACGCGAGGCGTACAAACAGACGAGGAGACACATCTGTTGATTGATTACTTAAGTAATAAATCAAGTGAGAAGCGCGACGAGCTCCCATAGTTCCTCCGCGCTTGCGTGCATCGATATCGACTGCACGATGGTCTGCTGCTTTACAGCACAGACCAAAAAGATGAAAGTCGCATCGTCGTTCCAAACGACGATGATTTCAAACATCAAATTATGTTTGAGTATCATGATACACCGATTTCGGGGCATCAAGGTCGAGAGAAGACATACGGTTCTCTCGCACGTGACTTTTGCTGGCGAAACCAGTACAAGTGGGTACGGAAATACGTACGCGCTTGCGAGATTTGCCAGCGCTTTAAGCCTGCGCAGTCTGCACAGGCTCCGCTGCAATCTCTGCCGGTTCCGACAGAGTGTTGGAAGTCCATTTCAATGGACTTCGTATTCGGTATTCCACCCGACAATAGTCGGAAGACCGGAATAGTGGTCTTTGTAGACCGTTTCAGTAAGATGGTACATCTTACTGCAGTATCATCGAGCGTAACCGCCGCTCAAACAGCACGGATATTCGTTGATACGGTATTCCGTTTGCACGGAATGCCGGAAGACATTGTCTCGGATCGAGATCCGAGATTTACAGGACGTTTCTAGCAAGTAAAATTCTCACTGTTGGGAACCCAGTTGAAGATGTCAACTGCGGACCATCCGGAAACGGATGGGCAGACGGAACGGGTTAACCGCGTTCTCGGAGACATGTCGCGATCATACGCACATGACTTTGAACAGTGGAGTGACTATTGTGGTGAAGTGTACCACAAATTTGGTCACTTTTGGTCAAGGCAGTTGGTCGAGTTTCCGATTGGTCCAAACAAGGGGGGCTTTTTGGCCTATCAGATTCAAGGAGTATCAAGAACGCCGGTCTTGGGTGAGTCACCTGACTTTGGGTATTTTACATAATTTTGTTTGGGTACATTAAGGACCATAGGGAGGTAGTATTATTGGTTAGTTGTGGATTTTCTGGATAGAGGGCTTTTGGTTGTGGATTTGCCTAAAAAAGTAGAAGTCTTTTGGTTGCGGATTTTCTAAGTATAAGTCCATTGGTCTTGGTCTATACCACAGCAAGGGGTCGCCGTTTTTCTTTGCACGTACAGTAGTCGCCTCCGCCCACCGCGGAGTGTTTGGGGGCAGAGGGTTGAATTATCCCCTCTCGCCTATTATACCCGTTCTGGACGCGCCGCACGCGCACTTTGGCAACCGGAAGTCCCTCGACGGGAGTACGATTTGGCGATCTCGACACTTTGACTCAAGTACGTTTGGAACGTGCTATTCACTGGATTGGTCTTTACGTGGATATATCGTTTGTGGAGTTTCACGGGCATATTTGGTCTTTACGTGGACATATTGGCTTATTGTAACATTGGTTGGAGTTTAGATCGGTTTTGGTCGTCTCTCATATTGGTCAGGGGCTAGACCGGTTGATTGGTCTACCTTCTTTTATCTCGTATTGGTTGGGTCTAGATCGATTGGACGGTCGACCTATTGGAATCTATCTTTCGGAAGTGTTTCTGGTTGTACGTACCTGGGGTGAAGAGCTCCGCCCTAGGTACACTTAGCCAGCACGGTCTCATATTCAAGACCGAATCAAATCGATCTGCAATCCCGATCCACCGAGTGTGTAACTAGCCCACTCCAATGGGTACACAAGGTGAGATGGTCTTAAGTGAATCGGACCAAGTGTCTCTGGATGATGACCGGTCGTCCGCCAGCAGCGGACGATCGGACCAGATTTCGAATGGAGGTCCGCGTGGTACCCCACCCCCCGTAAGTTGGAAGGCTGGGCACGATGGTGGTGGTCAGGTTGTCGATACAAATGTATTCGATTTCGAACTTGACTCCACCACAATGGTGCGCGTGCCCGGATCACTTGGTGATCGTGGATATCACCGCGAGGTGTCATCAAAGATTGAATTTGAAGATTTGAATTTGGAATCGTTCTGGAGAGGGCGTAAGGAATAGCTATCACCTTACGTCACTGGTTATCGTTGCTTACCCGACGTTTTCTCACAGTTCGTTCTCGATAAAGATGGCGATGTCCGGTCTGGCCTGGTGGAGGACCAGATCGGGATTAATGTTTTTTTCCTCCCCAAAAGGATCCCACAGGAGCCGATCGGGACTATAGCAAGTCATGCTATAGTCCCGGAAAGGATCAGGACCTTGGTCCTGATCCTATGTATGTGCATAAAAAAGTTGATGGAAAATCAAAAGACGAAAAATACTTGGAAGCTGATCAGAACGATCAGACCAACCTCCCCAATGTCCCCAAGCTACTCAAGATTCCCAAGAAAGAGTTGGGAATGCCGGGCGACGAAGACGACCTCGAAGAAAAGTCGCAGGTCGGAGATGGAGGCATCACTTAAGAAGACCTAAACAAGATGTATTACATTTTTGAGCTGAAACGATTTGTTCGTTTTGACGTGGCTTTCGGGTCTTGAACCTCCAGATCCCCTACCGTCTTCTCGTTCCCACTACCGAGCCGGTCCAGAGTGATCGCCCATTACTGTTGGTGAAAAACTTGGTGGCGATGTTGGCGGAGGTTGGCATTAAAATGCAGAACCCCGCCGATGTCCAAAAACTATTTGAATTTGATACTTGGAGGCTGAAATCGTCGATGTCGACCTTCCACGACCATTTGGTCCCACTGTTGGGGGCGGTTCGCCGCCCAACTCCCACCGCAGCAGTGAAGGTCGCTGAAGCCTCCACAGCGCTTGTCGACATTGGTTCTGATGACGAATCGGTTTATCAGTCTCCACCGGCCTCTAACAGCTCATCAGAGTTGGAGACCGGTGTCGAGCGGATGACCGTGGGGGTGGACCATGCCCAGCCTGAACAAAAAAGGGACATACGGCAGCAAAGGGCTGCTTGCCAGTCGGGGCTCCAGCGACCCCCACAGGTCTCAGTTCCGCAAAAGGAGGGTATCAACACGTTGCCCATGACTCCAGCTAACGTCCAAACCATGTTTGAGACGATGATGGAGAGTTTCATGGAAGACCGGGTTAGACCACCTCTGCGGCCACATGCCCAAGACCGGTCTACCCAGCAAAGTGCCAATGTTTGCCGAGATGTGGATATGGAATCGGTAACATCTGTGGACAAGCCCACTCGAAGTGGTAAGAAAGTCGGCAAAGGGAAGCGCAAGCCGCAACCGGCCAGACCGCGTAGACCAAGTAAGACAAGTGACTGTGACATGGAGGCGGTCGGAGGTCTTGACGACCACTGTGGTTCAGACGGTACGGGCGCTGGCAAGCCACGCAAGGCTAACCTAGCCTCCACTATTGCTTACGACTTTGGATCTGCTGCGATTCCGCGCATCCGTATGGCCGCGACGACCGACCTCAAGGACTTCACTGGCAAGGATACTGATGAAGACCAGGCCCGGTCTTGGTTCGGTCGGGTCAAGTCTGCGTTCCTGCGAGACCAGACCCCGAAAAGTGAAAAATGGCTGATCTTCCGGGATTTGTTGAAAGGACCGGCTGCCAACTGGATCCAACAGTTAAGTCGGGATGTCCGGTCTGACTGGGACCATCTATGTGCAGAGTTTGAAGGGCAATATTGTAACTCCGGATTTTCGAGTGCCCGCAAGTATCACCATATGCAGAAGCGGAGCGACGAGACACCGATAGAATATTTGCATCGGTTGCACGTGGCTGCACTTCGTGCCGGCATAACAATTAAAGAGAATAACCCGCCGAACGGTGCTGCTCTGGAACATGTGGGTCACTACATTAGTACCCTGGACGATCAAGAACTGGCGGACCAGCTTACTCTGCTGCGTCTTAAGGACGCGGGTGAAGTTGAACAGACTCTACGGACGCTACAGCAGTCGCGTATCATGAGGGCGAAGAGTGCTGGTGGATCAGGTCGCTACCGATCCAAGACACAGACCCAGACCGATCCGGTCAAGAGGCCCTGGACCAGACCGACCCGAGCGGTCAAGGCGATCGTAGCCGAAGACAGCACGGGATCGGAAGGGGAAAGTGGAAGTCAATCCATCCAGGAGTCGTAGGATGAAGACCAATATCGTTACGTCTATGTTGCGAGACCTGCCCCGAAGACCAGGTCAAAGTCCGACCAGGTAGACCGGAAGGGAAGGAACGGAAGCAAGTCCGATCCAGACCGACCTCGTCAGAAGTGCTCCCACTGTGGGTCGAGCAAACATGATGGTCCAAACTGCTGGAAGAAGATGGTGTGCAAGAAGTGCGAGAGACGAGGCCACCCGACTGACCACTGCCTCTTCGTATGCAAGTCATGTGGAGAGATCCACGAGGCCGGCCACTGCAAGATTGAAGAATTTTTTAACATGATACGCAAGTGGTACGTGCAGGACAAGCACTCGGGGAGGGTGCTGCCGCCGGACGCAGAAAAGATGTTAAACTAGAACGCTCGCCAGGTTGGAATCTGGATCGAGCCGAGCGTTCTACGGTTCACATATATGCATATGTCGGCAAGGAGAATAAGACCGACAATACACGTTCTATTCCAAATTGCGTCGACCGAGACCATCTGGTCTACAGTCTGAAGACCGATGAGTACTCCCGGACCAAGGTGGTTATGCAGTTGGACTTGCTGCCTGGAGAATCCCGCGGATACTGGAAGTATCACGCGCCTGATAAATGGTTCAAGCAGGCGAAAGCCTGTGGCAAGATTAATAACCAGAAAGCGACGATGTTGTTCGACTATGGAGCTGAAGTCTCTATAATCGACTCCGCCTTTGCTCGTAAGGTCGGATGTCGTATAGACGATACCCAGAGACAAGAATGCGTCGGGATCAGTGAAAACTCTTATATGACCGAAGGAAGAACGCGTCAAAATTACTTTGTCGGGATCGCTGGTCCACTTTTTCAGCGCTTGGGTTGGCAAGTTGGCTGGACAGGACGCTTTACTAGGCATGGATTTCATGGTCCCAGCTGGTATTCGCCTAGACCTGTCACATGGAGTGCTTACACTCCCGGATGAGGTCCAGGTCCAGTTGGCTGGTCGAAGACCTCTGTATGGTTCGTATACCGATCTGGTACGGTGGGATCAAGACCTCACTATCCCAGTCGGTCGGTCTGCCGATACCCCGGTCGAGAAAGGTTTCCGTTCGAGGAAGTTATGGTTGACGAGGGGCGATCGGTGGGTCTCGACCTTCGTAAAGAGTGCTGGTCGACGTGATTTTGTCCGTGTTACCAATATCGGTGACAAGCCGCTGACATTGGACAATAACACTATTGTTGGTATGTGGTTAGCAGAAGGAAAGGTACCAAGGAAGATGGGGTTCGTCTCGATTGGGTCGAGGCGGTATGTCGAGTGGCAAAACCTGGCGTACCAATCGACCACCGATCTTATCAGCGATGATGGGCCGGTGGAAGAGGATACCTCACCTTTAGTGGAAAGACCAAGTTATGTCACCCCAAAAAAGATGTTGGTTCGAAGAAAGGAGCCGCAGTCACCAGGAACGGTGGACCATCAAGTAGACGAGCCGAGGCTAGTCAACGTGGTGTCAGCACAAGACCAGGATACAGCGGAGCAAGAAACGGAAGAAGGGGAACATGAAATTGCTAGGTCGGACCATTACGGTCTTCCTAATCAGACCGATATCAGTGAAGGACAGCCCGTCGATCAAGACCAGGGGCGTTCAGCCGGTCCAGATAGTCTAGGTGATATCGCCCCAGAAGATGAACAAGTCTGTATACATGAAGGCGGGGAACAGTATATTCAGGATCTGGAAACCCAAATGGCAGTCCTCCCTGAAGTGTCTGCCGACTCGCCCGAAGTTACAATGGATGATTTACAAGTGGGTGATCAAGACATTAACAGTCCAGACCAGATCGAGCAGTTGAAGAATATCATATGGAAGAAAAGACATCTGCTGATCGGAAAGGGCAACGCCTTACCACCTGCAGCCCGTGGTGCGATTTGCGATATTGAAGTTGGAGATGCCAAGCCGATTGCCCAGCCTTGTCAACCCGTGGCGCCACAGTACCGTGAAAAGCTTTCTGATCTTATCAAAGGACTGTTGGTCACCACGATTATTAGACCGTCGACCTCGCCATGGGACTCGCCGATCGTAATTGTTATCAAGAAGAACGGCGTTGACATTAGACTGTGCATCGACTATCGGCTGATAAATCGGTTGACTAAACTCATGGTTTACCCGATGCCGCTGATTAATGATCTTTTGGAAGACCTCGACAAGACCTTGTGGTATTGTTCTCTAGATATGGCAAGTGGATTTTTGATGGTCTCGATGACTGATCGAGCCCGTGAGAATTCCGCATTTGTGACACCGTTTGGTCTTTTCGAGTGGAATAGTATGCCGTTCGGTCTGAAGAACGCACCCCAAATCTATCAAAGTCTGATAGATAACGCATTGTACGGGCACTTCAAGATTAAGACCGATCGGGACCCCGTTGAAAATTATGATGTGCTTAGAGAGGGTGAACCCGATCGGAAAAGAATACCGTCCGTTCTAGGGAGGCGGTCGTACATCGACGACATTCTAATACCTTCCTCGTCATGAAACGATCTGTGCGAAAAGGTTGAATGGTTGTTGGAGACATGCGACCGCTGGAACCTATCTATCAGTGCCGTGAAAAGTTTTTGGGGTATGTCCAAGGTCGCCTATTTAGGCCATATGGTCTCGAACAATGGTCTAGAGACTAATCCCAAGGACCTGGATTCGCTGAGTAACCTCCCGTTCCCCATATCGTTGAAGGCAATGCAGTCCTTCCTGGGAAGCTTGAATTATTATAGCCGATTCATTGAAGACTTTGCTATATACGCGGGTGTGCTGTACGAGCTCCGGGAAGTTGACTATCATATGTTGCGCGAAGAAGACCGGGCAACTTTACAGGAGGGCGCCGACTCTGGTCTTGCTGCAGTTTGTCCGCAAGTGGAGGCCGAAGATAATATGAAGCGTGCACAGTTTGCCTTTGGTATGTTGAAGGTTAAGATGGTGACGGCACCGATTCTCAAGCATTTCGCTCCCGAAAAAGTGCCGACCATTATTGTATATGCCAGTAAGTGGGATATCTCAGCCACTTTAGTGCAAGATCACGATGGTGTGTATCATCCAGTCACGTTTACGAGCCGGACTCTAAAACCAAACGATGTGAACTACGGAATTGTCGAGAAAGAAGTGCTGGTGTTGCTACGAATTCTGGATGTGTGTTACAACCTGCTGGTCGGCCGACCTATAAAGGTCCTGTCAAGACAGTCTACTTTGGCCTGGCTATTATCAGCCAATGGGATGGACGGACGTCTAGGCAGATGGTCGTCGGTCTTGTCGCAGTGGACCCTCGAGGTCGTTAAGTGCACCAGGGGCGAGGTAGAGATATTGGGAACATTAGCTGCCAGTATCACCCCTCGGTCTGAAGTGGACGAGGCATTGATAGCGATTGCCCCGAGGAAGCAACCTCGGCAGTCAGTTTCGAGACCGCCACCGACCGTCGAACATGAAGAAGAGCTCTTGGTCTTAAGGTTTGACGGATCGGCAAGAGTGAAGAAGAAGGTCGGCGCCTATAGTGCTATAGTGTGGAAGTTGCCACAAAGGTCTATAGTTGCAGCCGCTGCCGATTTCACGCCGGATATTACTGTGAACGAGGCGGAGTACCGAGGTCTACTTCTATGTCTGGACCTGCTGTCGTCGCAAGAGAAGGGGCGAGTCATCATATGTGGTGACTCCAACCTAGTGATCAGGCAGATCACCAGAGAGATCGACTGCAAGGCTCCACAACTAAGGACGTTAAATGATCGAGTAATGAAGGCATTGAAGAACCACCCCAACCACGAGCTATTGCACGTGAAACGGGACTGGAACAGAAGCTCCGACTACCTCGCGACCAAGGCCATGCAAGACCAGACCGGGGCTACGATCACCGAGAAGGCCGTTCTGGATGAATTGATGAATATAAACAGGCTCCCAGAAGTGATCGGACCCAAGAACGCCCCAGTCCAGGTGCATGTGATGGTCGCGACTAGATCGAAAGCTCAGAAGTCTCGCCGACCGTTCCCGAAGGAAAGTTTGAACGAATATGCAGTGCAACAGTTAAGGATGGAACGGATCCTCAAGGCGCAGAACGAAGAAGAATGGATTATGAACCTGAAGACCTACCTGCGTGGTGAACTGTCCAAGTTGACGAACGATCAAGCGAAAGAGTGCATCAAGATCGCGGATAGCTACGAAGTGGATGATAATGGATTATTGTATTACTGCCGCGATGCCGACCAAGACAGTGCAGACCGGGACCGACTGGCGAAATTAGTGATCCCCGAGTTGCTGCAGCCGGATGTCCTTCATCACTATCACGTGAGTCTAGAAGGGGGACATCAGGGCATAGGCAGGACCTATCACAAGATCAGGTCCCACTTCCACTGGAGAGGTCTTTTCCGCAGTGTGCAGAAATATGTGGGCTGTTGCACGGATTGCGAGACCGGTAAGGGTAGACCGGTAATCAAGGGGCTATTGCCCGAGAATATCGAAGCTACCTACCCTTTCCAGGTCATAGCGATGGACCACATAACGTCACTGCCTAGATCGACGCGCGGCAACACTGAGCTACTGATCTGGGTAGACCTGTTCACCGGTCTAGTTATTGCGAAGGCAAGTGCATCTCGGTCTGCGGAGCAGATAGCCCAGAGCTACGAAGAATGTGTGTTCCGAAGATTCGGCGCCAGCGAGGTCATCAGGCACGATCGAGAACCCGGTTTTATGGCCGAGGTGTTCCGGTCGTTCAATAACATGCTGAGCCAGAAACAGAGTGCGAAGATGGCATATCGTCCGCAAGCAAATGTATCGGCGGAACGCATGGTGCAGACCATAACGAGGGCGATCAAGATGTACGTTGCTGACCCAGACCAGCGAGATTGGGACGAGTATGCAGAAAGGCTGGTGTTTGCACTCAACTCGTCGACCGATCGGGTCCGAGGAGAAACGCCTTTTTATCTGGCATATGGATGGGACCCTCGGTCGACATTGGAAGCTGCGATACCTATCGGTTGCACCCGGACCCGTGATCGCGATGCTCGACGCTGGCGCATGCAGGTCCAGAAACACTACCAGCATGCAAACGAAGTCGTCAACGAAGAGCTGCGTCAGGCCACACAAGACCGGGCAGACCGGACCAATGACCAGGTCCAACCCCACGGTATATAACCAGGGGCGAGGGTATGGATATACCTAGACCGAGTGAAAGAGGGCTATGCTAAGAAGCTGGCTCACATGTGGCACGGCCCTTTCCGTGTTGCCGAGCTGATCGGTGAGCATGCTGCCCGTCTGGTAACAACTGGTACAGATTACAAGGTCTGCCCGATTGTGCATGTGTCCAAGTTGAAGCTGGTCCGAGAATTTCCTGATCGATCCAAAACTCCCTGTCTGGTAGACGAAGAAAAAGATTTGATTTCGATGAAGCGTTACTGTTGAAGGACATTTGGGAACGACCATTAGAGGAAGACGAGTTTGAAGTAGTGAAGGTCTTGGATGTTCGGTCGACCAAGAAGACCAGGTTCGGTCGGACACACCGAAAGTACCTGGTCCGATGGAAGGACCATGATGAATCAACTTGGGTCGACGAGCTCGACTTGAATTGTGGGGCCCTTCTACGAGAGTTCGAACGGGAACGAGTTAGTCGTAATCGCTTTGCAGTGATGAAGACCCATGAAGACCAAGACCAAGACACGCAGTAGCATCGGTCGGTCTAGACCGGTGTGAAGATGTGGAAGGTCCGGAGTTGATGTGAAATTGTGATGAACTGTGACGGATTGGAATAGCGGAATGATGAATGTGATGACTATTTTTTGTGATGGGAGTGGAACTGTTTACGATAACGTTTTCGGTGCAACTATGGAGTGAGTGGTAAAATTAGTTCAAGTGATTTGACGATCGGACATATGAAAAGAAATGATGACATGTATTACGAGTTATCTGGTCGACTACCTACGACTTCACTTGCTATCGCCCCACAGACGGCCGATGACCATTGACGGATGATTTTCCACTTGATCCTGAAACTGGTTACGCCAGGGGTCCTTCCGGTCAAGCTGGACCAAAGCATCCTTGAAGTCCGCGACCGGCCCAGCGCAATCAAGACCGGGGTACCATATGCCGTCGTCGTCCAGCAGTCTGGTCTTCTCAACGCGACGCCTTGGCATGTGGAGGAACACCGGGTACAAGAACACGTCGACGTCACACTCGCGAGCTCGCATCCCGTCCAAAATGTACTGGCACAGGGATTGCCA